>OY101444.1:9272761-9702761 GCA_956483585.1 Gymnocheta viridis
ATAGCTTTGCCGCGGCAGTTCTCGAGTGCCACATGTCTTTTTTTATTGGCGTATCAGTAACGCTCCAAAAGAAAAGGCTATAGCCTTTTCTTTAATTAAAAAAAATTATTTTTATTATTTTTTTTAATTCAATACATTTTATTGAAAACCAAATGCTATGCAATAGCTTTGCCGCGGCAGTTCTCGAGTGCCACATGTCTTTTTTTATTGGCGTATCAGTAACGCTCCAAAAGAAAAGGCTATAGCCTTTTCTTTAATTAAAAAAAATTATTTTTATTATTTTTTTTAATTCAATACATTTTATTGAAAACCAAATGCTATGCAATAGCTTTGCCGCGGCAGTTCTCGAGTGCCACATGTCTTTTTTTATTGGCGTATCAGTAACGCTCCAAAAGAAAAGGCTATAGCCTTTTCTATTAATTAAAAAAAATTATTTTAATTATTTTTTTTAATTCAATACATTTTATTGAAAACCAAATGCTATGCAATAGCTTTGCCGCGGCAGTTCTCGAGTGCCACATGTCTTTTTTTATTGGCGTATCAGTAACGCTCCAAAAGAAAAGGCTATAGCCTTTTCTTTAATTAAAAAAAATTATTTTTATTATTTTTTTTAATTCAATACATTTTATTGAAAACCAAATGCTATGCAATAGCTTTGCCGCGGCAGTTCTCGAGTGCCACATGTCTTTTTTTATTGGCGTATCAGTAACGCTCCAAAAGAAAAGGCTATAGCCTTTTCTTTAATTAAAAAAAATTATTTTTATTATTTTTTTTAATTCAATACATTTTATTGAAAACCAAATGCTATGCAATAGCTTTGCCGCGGCAGTTCTCGAGTGCCACATGTCTTTTTTTATTGGCGTATCAGTAACGCTCCAAAAGAAAAGGCTATAGCCTTTTCTTTAATTAAAAAAAATTATTTTTATTATTTTTTTTAATTCAATACATTTTATTGAAAACCAAATGCTATGCAATAGCTTTGCCGCGGCAGTTCTCGAGTGCCACATGTCTTTTTTTATTGGCGTATCAGTAACGCTCCAAAAGAAAAGGCTATAGCCTTTTCTTTAATTAAAAAAAATTATTTTTATTATTTTTTTTAATTCAATACATTTTATTGAAAACCAAATGCTATGCAATAGCTTTGCCGCGGCAGTTCTCGAGTGCCACATGTCTTTTTTTATTGGCGTATCAGTAACGCTCCAAAAGAAAAGGCTATAATAGCCTTTTCTATTAATTAAAAAAAATTATTTTAATTATTTTTTTTTTAATTTAATACATTTTATTGAAAACCAAATGCTATGCAATAGCTTTGCCGCGGCAGTTCTCGAGTGCCACATGTCTTTTTTTATTGGCGTATCAGTAACGCTCCAAAAGAAAAGGCTATAGCCTTTTCTATTAATTAAAAAAAATTATTTTAATTATTTTTTTTAATTCAATACATTTTATTGAAAACCAAATGCTATGCAATAGCTTTGCCGCGGCAGTTCTCGAGTGCCACATGTCTTTTTTTATTGGCGTATCAGTAACGCTCCAAAAGAAAAGGCTATAGCCTTTTCTATTAATTAAAAAAAATTATTTTAATTATTTTTTTTAATTCAATACATTTTATTGAAAACCAAATGCAATGCAATAGCTTTGCCGCGGCAGTTCTCGAGTGCCACATGTCTTTTTTTATTGGCGTATCAGTAACGCTCCAAAAGAAAAGGCTATAGCCTTTTCTATTAATTAAAAAAAATTATTTTAATTATTTTTTTTTAATTTAATACATTTTATTGAAAACCAAATGCTATGCAATAGCTTTGCCGCGGCAGTTCTCGAGTGCCACATGTCTTTTTTTATTGGCGTATCAGTAACGCTCCAAAAGAAAAGGCTATAATAGCCTTTTCTATTAATTAAAAAAAATTATTTTAATTATTTTTTTTAATTCAATACATTTTATTGAAAACCAAATGCAATGCAATAGCTTTGCCGCGGCAGTTCTCGAGTGCCACATGTCTTTTTTTATTGGCGTATCAGTAACGCTCCAAAAGAAAAGGCTATAGCCTTTTCTATTAATTAAAAAAAATTATTTTAATTATTTTTTTTAATTCAATACATTTTATTGAAAACCAAATGCAATGCAATAGCTTTGCCGCGGCAGTTCTCGAGTGCCACATGTCTTTTTTTATTGGCGTATCAGTAACGCTCCAAAAGAAAAGGCTATAGCCTTTTCTATTAATTAAAAAAAATTATTTTAATTATTTTTTTTAATTCAATACATTTTATTGAAAACCAAATGCAATGCAATAGCTTTGCCGCGGCAGTTCTCGAGTGCCACATGTCTTTTTTTATTGGCGTATCAGTAACGCTCCAAAAGAAAAGGCTATAGCCTTTTCTATTAATTAAAAAAAATTATTTTAATTATTTTTTTTAATTCAATACATTTTATTGAAAACCAAATGATATGCAATAGCTTTGCCGCGGCAGTTCTCGAGTGCCACATGTCTTTTTTTATTGGCGTATCAGTAACGCTCCAAAAGAAAAGGCTATAGCCTTTTCTATTAATTAAAAAAAATTATTTTAATTATTTTTTTTAATTCAATACATTTTATTGCAAACCAAATGCTATGCAATAGCTTTGCCGCGGCAGTTCTCGAGTGCCACATGTCTTTTTTTATTGGCGTATCAGTAACGCTCCAAAAGAAAAGGCTATAGCCTTTTCTATTAATTAAAAAAAATTATTTTAATTATTTTTTTTAATTCAATACATTTTATTGAAAACCAAATGATATGCAATAGCTTTGCCGCGGCAGTTCTCGAGTGCCACATGTCTTTTTTTATTGGCGTATCAGTAACGCTCCAAAAGAAAAGGCTATAGCCTTTTCTATTAATTAAAAAAAATTATTTTAATTATTTTTTTTAATTCAATACATTTTATTGCAAACCAAATGCTATGCAATAGCTTTGCCGCGGCAGTTCTCGAGTGCCACATGTCTTTTTTTATTGGCGTATCAGTAACGCTCCAAAAGAAAAGGCTATAATAGCCTTTTCTATTAATTAAAAAAAATTATTTTTATTATTTTTTTTAATTCAATACATTTTATTGAAAACCAAATGCAATGCAATAGCTTTGCCGCGGCAGTTCTCGAGTGCCACATGTCTTTTTTTATTGGCGTATCAGTAACGCTCCAAAAGAAAAGGCTATAGCCTTTTCTATTAATTAAAAAAAATTATTTTAATTATTTTTTTTAATTCAATACATTTTATTGAAAACCAAATGCTATGCAATAGCTTTGCCGCGGCAGTTCTCGAGTGCCACATGTCTTTTTTTATTGGCGTATCAGTAACGCTCCAAAAGAAAAGGCTATAGCCTTTTCTATTAATTAAAAAAAATTATTTTAATTATTTTTTTTAATTCAATACATTTTATTGAAAACCAAATGCAATGCAATAGCTTTGCCGCGGCAGTTCTCGAGTGCCACATGTCTTTTTTTATTGGCGTATCAGTAACGCTCCAAAAGAAAAGGCTATAGCCTTTTCTATTAATTAAAAAAAATTATTTTAATTATTTTTTTTAATTCAATACATTTTATTGAAAACCAAATGCAATGCAATAGCTTTGCCGCGGCAGTTCTCGAGTGCCACATGTCTTTTTTTATTGGCGTATCAGTAACGCTCCAAAAGAAAAGGCTATAGCCTTTTCTATTAATTAAAAAAAATTATTTTAATTATTTTTTTTAATTCAATACATTTTATTGAAAACCAAATGCAATGCAATAGCTTTGCCGCGGCAGTTCTCGAGTGCCACATGTCTTTTTTTATTGGCGTATCAGTAACGCTCCAAAAGAAAAGGCTATAGCCTTTTCTATTAATTAAAAAAAATTATTTTAATTATTTTTTTTAATTCAATACATTTTATTGCAAACCAAATGCTATGCAATAGCTTTGCCGCGGCAGTTCTCGAGTGCCACATGTCTTTTTTTATTGGCGTATCAGTAACGCTCCAAAAGAAAAGGCTATAGCCTTTTCTATTAATTAAAAAAAATTATTTTAATTATTTTTTTTAATTCAATACATTTTATTGAAAACCAAATGATATGCAATAGCTTTGCCGCGGCAGTTCTCGAGTGCCACATGTCTTTTTTTATTGGCGTATCAGTAACGCTCCAAAAGAAAAGGCTATAGCCTTTTCTATTAATTAAAAAAAATTATTTTAATTATTTTTTTTAATTCAATACATTTTATTGCAAACCAAATGCTATGCAATAGCTTTGCCGCGGCAGTTCTCGAGTGCCACATGTCTTTTTTTATTGGCGTATCAGTAACGCTCCAAAAGAAAAGGCTATAATAGCCTTTTCTATTAATTAAAAAAAATTATTTTTATTATTTTTTTTAATTCAATACATTTTATTGAAAACCAAATGCAATGCAATAGCTTTGCCGCGGCAGTTCTCGAGTGCCACATGTCTTTTTTATTGGCGTATCAGTAACGCTCCAAAAGAAAAGGCTATAGCCTTTTCTATTAATTAAAAAAAATTATTTTAATTATTTTTTTTAATTCAATACATTTTATTGAAAACCAAATGCTATGCAATAGCTTTGCCGCGGCAGTTCTCGAGTGCCACATGTCTTTTTTTATTGGCGTATCAGTAACGCTCCAAAAGAAAAGGCTATAGCCTTTTCTATTAATTAAAAAAAATTATTTTAATTATTTTTTTTAATTCAATACATTTTATTGAAAACCAAATGCAATGCAATAGCTTTGCCGCGGCAGTTCTCGAGTGCCACATGTCTTTTTTTATTGGCGTATCAGTAACGCTCCAAAAGAAAAGGCTATAGCCTTTTCTATTAATTAAAAAAAATTATTTTAATTATTTTTTTTTTAATTTAATACATTTTATTGAAAACCAAATGCTATGCAATAGCTTTGCCGCGGCAGTTCTCGAGTGCCACATGTCTTTTTTTATTGGCGTATCAGTAACGCTCCAAAAGAAAAGGCTATAATAGCCTTTTCTATTAATTAAAAAAAATTATTTTAATTATTTTTTTTAATTCAATACATTTTATTGAAAACCAAATGCAATGCAATAGCTTTGCCGCGGCAGTTCTCGAGTGCCACATGTCTTTTTTTATTGGCGTATCAGTAACGCTCCAAAAGAAAAGGCTATAGCCTTTTCTATTAATTAAAAAAAATTATTTTAATTATTTTTTTTAATTCAATACATTTTATTGAAAACCAAATGCAATGCAATAGCTTTGCCGCGGCAGTTCTCGAGTGCCACATGTCTTTTTTTATTGGCGTATCAGTAACGCTCCAAAAGAAAAGGCTATAATAGCCTTTTCTATTAATTAAAAAAAATTATTTTAATTATTTTTTTTAATTCAATACATTTTATTGAAAACCAAATGCAATGCAATAGCTTTGCCGCGGCAGTTCTCGAGTGCCACATGTCTTTTTTTATTGGCGTATCAGTAACGCTCCAAAAGAAAAGGCTATAGCCTTTTCTATTAATTAAAAAAAATTATTTTAATTATTTTTTTTAATTCAATACATTTTATTGAAAACCAAATGCAATGCAATAGCTTTGCCGCGGCAGTTCTCGAGTGCCACATGTCTTTTTTTATTGGCGTATCAGTAACGCTCCAAAAGAAAAGGCTATAGCCTTTTCTATTAATTAAAAAAAATTATTTTAATTATTTTTTTTAATTCAATACATTTTATTGCAAACCAAATGCTATGCAATAGCTTTGCCGCGGCAGTTCTCGAGTGCCACATGTCTTTTTTTATTGGCGTATCAGTAACGCTCCAAAAGAAAAGGCTATAGCCTTTTCTATTAATTAAAAAAAATTATTTTAATTATTTTTTTTAATTCAATACATTTTATTGAAAACCAAATGCAATGCAATAGCTTTGCCGCGGCAGTTCTCGAGTGCCACATGTCTTTTTTTATTGGCGTATCAGTAACGCTCCAAAAGAAAAGGCTATAGCCTTTTCTATTAATTAAAAAAAATTATTTTAATTATTTTTTTTAATTCAATACATTTTATTGAAAACCAAATGCAATGCAATAGCTTTGCCGCGGCAGTTCTCGAGTGCCACATGTCTTTTTTTATTGGCGTATCAGTAACGCTCCAAAAGAAAAGGCTATAGCCTTTTCTATTAATTAAAAAAAATTATTTTAATTATTTTTTTTAATTCAATACATTTTATTGCAAACCAAATGCTATGCAATAGCTTTGCCGCGGCAGTTCTCGAGTGCCACATGTCTTTTTTTATTGGCGTATCAGTAACGCTCCAAAAGAAAAGGCTATAGCCTTTTCTATTAATTAAAAAAAATTATTTTAATTATTTTTTTTAATTCAATACATTTTATTGAAAACCAAATGATATGCAATAGCTTTGCCGCGGCAGTTCTCGAGTGCCACATGTCTTTTTTTATTGGCGTATCAGTAACGCTCCAAAAGAAAAGGCTATAGCCTTTTCTATTAATTAAAAAAAATTATTTTAATTATTTTTTTTAATTCAATACATTTTATTGCAAACCAAATGCTATGCAATAGCTTTGCCGCGGCAGTTCTCGAGTGCCACATGTCTTTTTTTATTGGCGTATCAGTAACGCTCCAAAAGAAAAGGCTATAATAGCCTTTTCTATTAATTAAAAAAAATTATTTTAATTATTTTTTTTAATTCAATACATTTTATTGAAAACCAAATGCAATGCAATAGCTTTGCCGCGGCAGTTCTCGAGTGCCACATGTCTTTTTTTATTGGCGTATCAGTAACGCTCCAAAAGAAAAGGCTATAGCCTTTTCTATTAATTAAAAAAAATTATTTTAATTATTTTTTTTAATTCAATACATTTTATTGCAAACCAAATGCTATGCAATAGCTTTGCCGCGGCAGTTCTCGAGTGCCACATGTCTTTTTTTATTGGCGTATCAGTAACGCTCCAAAAGAAAAGGCTATAGCCTTTTCTATTAATTAAAAAAAATTATTTTAATTATTTTTTTTAATTCAATACATTTTATTGAAAACCAAATGATATGCAATAGCTTTGCCGCGGCAGTTCTCGAGTGCCACATGTCTTTTTTTATTGGCGTATCAGTAACGCTCCAAAAGAAAAGGCTATAGCCTTTTCTATTAATTAAAAAAAATTATTTTAATTATTTTTTTTAATTCAATACATTTTATTGCAAACCAAATGCTATGCAATAGCTTTGCCGCGGCAGTTCTCGAGTGCCACATGTCTTTTTTTATTGGCGTATCAGTAACGCTCCAAAAGAAAAGGCTATAGCCTTTTCTATTAATTAAAAAAAATTATTTTAATTATTTTTTTTAATTCAATACATTTTATTGCAAACCAAATGCTATGCAATAGCTTTGCCGCGGCAGTTCTCGAGTGCCACATGTCTTTTTTTATTGGCGTATCAGTAACGCTCCAAAAGAAAAGGCTATAGCCTTTTCTATTAATTAAAAAAAATTATTTTAATTATTTTTTTTAATTCAATACATTTTATTGAAAACCAAATGATATGCAATAGCTTTGCCGCGGCAGTTCTCGAGTGCCACATGTCTTTTTTTATTGGCGTATCAGTAACGCTCCAAAAGAAAAGGCTATAGCCTTTTCTATTAATTAAAAAAAATTATTTTAATTATTTTTTTTAATTCAATACATTTTATTGCAAACCAAATGCTATGCAATAGCTTTGCCGCGGCAGTTCTCGAGTGCCACATGTCTTTTTTTATTGGCGTATCAGTAACGCTCCAAAAGAAAAGGCTATAGCCTTTTCTATTAATTAAAAAAAATTATTTTAATTATTTTTTTTAATTCAATACATTTTATTGCAAACCAAATGCTATGCAATAGCTTTGCCGCGGCAGTTCTCGAGTGCCACATGTCTTTTTTTATTGGCGTATCAGTAACGCTCCAAAAGAAAAGGCTATAGCCTTTTCTATTAATTAAAAAAAATTATTTTAATTATTTTTTTTAATTCAATACATTTTATTGCAAACCAAATGCTATGCAATAGCTTTGCCGCGGCAGTTCTCGAGTGCCACATGTCTTTTTTTATTGGCGTATCAGTAACGCTCCAAAAGAAAAGGCTATAGCCTTTTCTATTAATTAAAAAAAATTATTTTAATTATTTTTTTTAATTCAATACATTTTATTGCAAACCAAATGCTATGCAATAGCTTTGCCGCGGCAGTTCTCGAGTGCCACATGTCTTTTTTTATTGGCGTATCAGTAACGCTCCAAAAGAAAAGGCTATAGCCTTTTCTATTAATTAAAAAAAATTATTTTAATTATTTTTTTTAATTCAATACATTTTATTGAAAACCAAATGCAATGCAATAGCTTTGCCGCGGCAGTTCTCGAGTGCCACATGTCTTTTTTTATTGGCGTATCAGTAACGCTCCAAAAGAAAAGGCTATAGCCTTTTCTATTAATTAAAAAAAATTATTTTAATTATTTTTTTTAATTCAATACATTTTATTGCAAACCAAATGCTATGCAATAGCTTTGCCGCGGCAGTTCTCGAGTGCCACATGTCTTTTTTTATTGGCGTATCAGTAACGCTCCAAAAGAAAAGGCTATAATAGCCTTTTCTATTAATTAAAAAAAATTATTTTAATTATTTTTTTTTTAATTTAATACATTTTATTGAAAACCAAATGCTATGCAATAGCTTTGCCGCGGCAGTTCTCGAGTGCCACATGTCTTTTTTTATTGGCGTATCAGTAACGCTCCAAAAGAAAAGGCTATAATAGCCTTTTCTATTAATTAAAAAAAATTATTTTAATTATTTTTTTTAATTCAATACATTTTATTGAAAACCAAATGCTATGCAATAGCTTTGCCGCGGCAGTTCTCGAGTGCCACATGTCTTTTTTTATTGGCGTATCAGTAACGCTCCAAAAGAAAAGGCTATAATAGCCTTTTCTATTAATTAAAAAAAATTATTTTAATTATTTTTTTTTTAATTTAATACATTTTATTGAAAACCAAATGCTATGCAATAGCTTTGCCGCGGCAGTTCTCGAGTGCCACATGTCTTTTTTTATTGGCGTATCAGTAACGCTCCAAAAGAAAAGGCTATAGCCTTTTCTATTAATTAAAAAAAATTATTTTAATTATTTTTTTTTAATTTAATACATTTTATTGAAAACCAAATGCTATACAATAGCTTTGCCGCGGCAGTTCTCGAGTGCCACATGTCTTTTTTTATTGGCGTATCAGTAACGCTCCAAAAGAAAAGGCTATAGCCTTTTCTATTAATTAAAAAAAATTATTTTAATTATTTTTTTTAATTCAATACATTTTATTGAAAACCAAATGCTATGCAATAGCTTTGCCGCGGCAGTTCTCGAGTGCCACATGTCTTTTTTTATTGGCGTATCAGTAACACTCCAAAAGAAAAGGCTATAGCCTTTTCTATTAATTAAAAAAAATTATTTTAATTATTTTTTTTAATTCAATACATTTTATTGCAAACCAAATGCTATGCAATAGCTTTGCCGCGGCAGTTCTCGAGTGCCACATGTCTTTTTTTATTGGCGTATCAGTAACGCTCCAAAAGAAAAGGCTATAATAGCCTTTTCTATTAATTAAAAAAAATTATTTTAATTATTTTTTTTTTTAATTTAATACATTTTATTGAAAACCAAATGCTATGCAATAGCTTTGCCGCGGCAGTTCTCGAGTGCCACATGTCTTTTTTTATTGGCGTATCAGTAACGCTCCAAAAGAAAAGGCTATAGCCTTTTCTATTAATTAAAAAAAATTATTTTAATTATTTTTTTTAATTCAATACATTTTATTGCAAACCAAATGCTATGCAATAGCTTTGCCGCGGCAGTTCTCGAGTGCCACATGTCTTTTTTTATTGGCGTATCAGTAACGCTCCAAAAGAAAAGGCTATAGCCTTTTCTATTAATTTAAAAAAATTATTTTAATTATTTTTTTTAATTCAATACATTTTATTGAAAACCAAATGCTATGCAATAGCTTTGCCGCGGCAGTTCTCGAGTGCCACATGTCTTTTTTTATTGGCGTATCAGTAACGCTCCAAAAGAAAAGGCTATAATAGCCTTTTCTATTAATTAAAAAAATTTATTTTAATTATTTTTTTTTTAATTTAATACATTTTATTGAAAACCAAATGCTATGCAATAGCTTTGCCGCGGCAGTTCTCGAGTGCCACATGTCTTTTTTTATTGGCGTATCAGTAACGCTCCAAAAGAAAAGGCTATAGCCTTTTCTATTAATTAAAAAAAATTATTTTAATTATTTTTTTTTTAATTTAATACATTTTATTGAAAACCAAATGCTATACAATAGCTTTGCCGCGGCAGTTCTCGAGTGCCACATGTCTTTTTTTATTGGCGTATCAGTAACGCTCCAAAAGAAAAGGCTATAGCCTTTTCTATTAATTAAAAAAAATTATTTTAATTATTTTTTTTAATTTAATACATTTTATTGAAAACCAAATGCTATACAATAGCTTTGCCGCGGCAGTTCTCGAGTGCCACATGTCTTTTTTTATTGGCGTATCAGTAACGCTCCAAAAGAAAAGGCTATAGCCTTTTCTATTAATTAAAAAAAATTATTTTAATTATTTTTTTTAATTCAATACATTTTATTGCAAACCAAATGCTATGCAATAGCTTTGCCGCGGCAGTTCTCGAGTGCCACATGTCTTTTTTTATTGGCGTATCAGTAACGCTCCAAAAGAAAAGGCTATAATAGCCTTTTCTATTAATTAAAAAAAATTATTTTAATTATTTTTTTTTTTAATTTAATACATTTTATTGAAAACCAAATGCTATGCAATAGCTTTGCCGCGGCAGTTCTCGAGTGCCACATGTCTTTTTTTATTGGCGTATCAGTAACGCTCCAAAAGAAAAGGCTATAATAGCCTTTTCTATTAATTAAAAAAAATTATTTTAATTATTTTTTTTAATTCAATACATTTTATTGAAAACCAAATGCTATGCAATAGGTTTGCCGCGGCAGTTCTCGAGTGCCACATGTCTTTTTTTATTGGCGTATCAGTAACGCTCCAAAAGAAAAGGCTATAGCCTTTTCTATTAATTAAAAAAAATTATTTTAATTATTTTTTTTAATTCAATACATTTTATTGCAAACCAAATGCTATGCAATAGCTTTGCCGCGGCAGTTCTCGAGTGCCACATGTCTTTTTTTATTGGCGTATCAGTAACGCTCCAAAAGAAAAGGCTATAGCCTTTTCTATTAATTTAAAAAAATTATTTTAATTATTTTTTTTAATTCAATACATTTTATTGAAAACCAAATGCTATGCAATAGCTTTGCCGCGGCAGTTCTCGAGTGCCACATGTCTTTTTTTATTGGCGTATCAGTAACGCTCCAAAAGAAAAGGCTATAATAGCCTTTTCTATTAATTAAAAAAAATTATTTTAATTATTTTTTTTAATTCAATACATTTTATTGAAAACCAAATGCTATGCAATAGCTTTGCCGCGGCAGTTCTCGAGTGCCACATGTCTTTTTTTATTGGCGTATCAGTAACGCTCCAAAAGAAAAGGCTATAGCCTTTTCTATTAATTAAAAAAAATTATTTTAATTATTTTTTTTAATTCAATACATTTTATTGCAAACCAAATGCTATGCAATAGCTTTGCCGCGGCAGTTCTCGAGTGCCACATGTCTTTTTTTATTGGCGTATCAGTAACGCTCCAAAAGAAAAGGCTATAGCCTTTTCTATTAATTTAAAAAAATTATTTTAATTATTTTTTTTAATTCAATACATTTTATTGAAAACCAAATGCTATGCAATAGCTTTGCCGCGGCAGTTCTCGAGTGCCACATGTCTTTTTTTATTGGCGTATCAGTAACGCTCCAAAAGAAAAGGCTATACAATAGCTTTGCCGCGGCAGTTCTCGAGTGCCACATGTCTTTTTTTATTGGCGTATCAGTAACGCTCCAAAAGAAAAGGCTATAGCCTTTTCTATTAATTAAAAAAAATTATTTTAGTTATTTTTTTTTAATTTAATACATTTTATTGAAAACAAAATGCTATGCAATAGCTTTGCCGCGGCAGTTCTCGAGTGCCACATGTCTTTTTTTATTGGCGTATCAGTAACGCTCCAAAAGAAAAGGCTATAGCCTTTTCTATTAATTAAAAAAAATTACTGTTAGTTATTTTTTTTTAATTTAATACATTTTATTGAAAACAAAATGCTATGCAATAGCTTTGCCGCGGCAGTTCTCGAGTGCCACATGTCTTTTTTTATTGGCGTATCAGTAACGCTCCAAAAGAAAAGGCTATAGCCTTTTCTATTAATTAAAAAAAATTATGTTAGTTATTTTTTTTTAATTTAATACATTTTATTGAAAACAAAATGCTATGCAATAGCTTTGCCGCGGCAGTTCTCGAGTGCCACATGTCTTTTTTTATTGGCGTATCAGTAACGCTCCAAAAGAAAAGGCTATAGCCTTTTCTATTAATTAAAAAAAATTATGTTAGTTATTTTTTTTAATTTAATACATTTTATTGAAAACAAAATGCTATGCAATAGTTATTTTTTTTTAATTTAATACATTTTATTGAAAACAAAATGCTATGCAATAGCTTTGCCGCGGCAGTTCTCGAGTGCCACATGTCTTTTTTTATTGGCGTATCAGTAACGCTCCAAAAGAAAAGGCTATAGCCTTTTCTATTAATTAAAAAAAATTATGTTAGTTATTTTTTTTAATTTAATACATTTTATTGAAAACAAAATGCTATGCAATAGCTTTGCCGCGGCAGTTCTCGAGTGCCACATGTCTTTTTTTATTGGCGTATCAGTAACGCTCCAAAAGAAAAGGCTATAGCCTTTTCTATTAATTAAAAAAAATTATGTTAGTTATTTTTTTTAATTTAATACATTTTATTGAAAACAAAATGCTATGCAATAGTTATTTTTTTTTAATTTAATACATTTTATTGAAAACAAAATGCTATGCAATAGCTTTGCCGCGGCAGTTCTCGAGTGCCACATGTCTTTTTTTATTGGCGTATCAGTAACGCTCCAAAAGAAAAGGCTATAGCCTTTTCTATTAATTAAAAAAAATTATGTTAGTTATTTTTTTAATTTAATACATTTTATTGAAAACAAAATGCTATGCAATAGTTATTTTTTTTTAATTTAATACATTTTATTGAAAACAAAATGCTATGCAATAGCTTTGCCGCGGCAGTTCTCGAGTGCCACATGTCTTTTTTTATTGGCGTATCAGTAACGCTCCAAAAGAAAAGGCTATAGCCTTTTCTATTAATTAAAAAAAATTATGTTAGTTATTTTTTTTAATTTAATACATTTTATTGAAAACAAAATGCTATGCAATAGTTATTTTTTTTTAATTTAATACATTTTATTGAAAACAAAATGCTATGCAATAGCTTTGCCGCGGCAGTTCTCGAGTGCCACATGTCTTTTTTTATTGGCGTATCAGTAACGCTCCAAAAGAAAAGGCTATAGCCTTTTCTATTAATTAAAAAAAATTATGTTAGTTATTTTTTTTAATTTAATACATTTTATTGAAAACAAAATGCTATGCAATAGTTATTTTTTTTTAATTTAATACATTTTATTGAAACAAATGCTATGCAATAGCTTTGCCGCGGCAGTTCTCGAGTGCCACATGTCTTTTTTTATTGGCGTATCAGTAACGCTCCAAAAGAAAAGGCTATAGCCTTTTCTATTAATTAAAAAAAATTATGTTAGTTATTTTTTTTAATTTAATACATTTTATTGAAAACAAAATGCTATGCAATAGTATTTTTTTTTAATTTAATACATTTTATTGAAAACAAAATGCTATGCAATAGCTTTGCCGCGGCAGTTCTCGAGTGCCACATGTCTTTTTTTATTGGCGTATCAGTAACGCTCCAAAAGAAAAGGCTATAGCCTTTTCTATTAATTAAAAAAATTATGTTAGTTATTTTTTTTTAATTTAATACATTTTATTGAAAACAAAATGCTATGCAATAGCTTTGCCGCGGCAGTTCTCGAGTGCCACATGTCTTTTTTTATTGCGTATCAGTAACGCTCCAAAAGAAAAGGCTATAGCCTTTTCTATTAATTAAAAAAAATTATGTTAAGTTATTTTTTTTTTAATTTAATACATTTTATTGAAAACAAAATGCTATGCAATAGCTTTGCCGCGGCAGTTCTCGAGTGCCACATGTCTTTTTTTATTGGCGTATCAGTAACGCTCCAAAAGAAAAGGCTATAGCCTTTTCTATTAATTAAAAAAAATTATGTTAGTTATTTTTTTTAATTTAATACATTTTATTGAAAACAAAATGCTATGCAATAGCTTTGCCGCGGCAGTTCTCGAGTGCCACATGTCTTTTTTTATTGGCGTATCAGTAACGCTCCAAAAGAAAAGGCTATAGCCTTTTCTATTAATTAAAAAAAATTATGTTAGTTATTTTTTTTAATTTAATACATTTTATTGAAAACAAAATGCTATGCAATAGTTATTTTTTTTAATTTAATACATTTTATTGAAAACAAAATGCTATGCAATAGCTTTGCCGCGGCAGTTCTCGAGTGCCACATGTCTTTTTTTATTGGCGTATCAGTAACGCTCCAAAAGAAAAGGCTATAGCCTTTTCTATTAATTAAAAAAAATTATGTTAGTTATTTTTTTTAATTTAATACATTTTATTGAAAACAAAATGCTATGCAATAGCTTTGCCGCGGCAGTTCTCGAGTGCCACATGTCTTTTTTTATTGGCGTATCAGTAACGCTCCAAAAGAAAAGGCTATAGCCTTTTCTATTAATTAAAAAAAATTATGTTAGTTATTTTTTTTTTAATTTAATACATTTTATTGAAAACAAAATGCTATGCAATAGCTTTGCCGCGGCAGTTCTCGAGTGCCACATGTCTTTTTTTATTGGCGTATCAGTAACGCTCCAAAAGAAAAGGCTATAGCCTTTTCTATTAATTAAAAAAAATTATGTTAGTTATTTTTTTTTAATTTAATACATTTTATTGAAAACAAAATGCTATGCAATAGCTTTGCCGCGGCAGTTCTCGAGTGCCACATGTCTTTTTTTATTGGCGTATCAGTAACGCTCCAAAAGAAAAGGCTATAGCCTTTTCTATTAATTAAAAAAAATTATGTTAGTTATTTTTTTTTAATTTAATACATTTTATTGAAAACAAAATGCTATGCAATAGCTTTGCCGCGGCAGTTCTCGAGTGCCACATGTCTTTTTTTATTGGCGTATCAGTAACGCTCCAAAAGAAAAGGCTATAGCCTTTTCTATTAATTAAAAAAAATTATGTTAGTTATTTTTTTTTAATTTAATACATTTTATTGAAAACAAAATGCTATGCAATAGCTTTGCCGCGGCAGTTCTCGAGTGCCACATGTCTTTTTTTATTGGCGTATCAGTAACGCTCCAAAAGAAAAGGCTATAGCCTTTTCTATTAATTAAAAAAAATTATGTTAGTTATTTTTTTTTAATTTAATACATTTTATTGAAAACAAAATGCTATGCAATAGTTATTTTTTTTTAATTTAATACATTTTATTGAAAACAAAATGCTATGCAATAGCTTTGCCGCGGCAGTTCTCGAGTGCCACATGTCTTTTTTTATTGGCGTATCAGTAACGCTCCAAAAGAAAAGGCTATAGCCTTTTCTATTAATTAAAAAAAATTATGTTAGTTATTTTTTTTTAATTTAATACATTTTATTGAAAACAAAATGCTATGCAATAGCTTTGCCGCGGCAGTTCTCGAGTGCCACATGTCTTTTTTTATTGGCGTATCAGTAACGCTCCAAAAGAAAAGGCTATATATAGCCTTTTCTATTAATAAAAAAAAATTATGTTAGTTATTTTTTTTTAATTTAATACATTTTATTGAAAACAAAATGCTATGCAATAGCTTTGCCGCGGCAGTTCTCGAGTGCCACATGTCTTTTTTTATTGGCGTATCAGTAACGCTCCAAAAGAAAAGGCTATAGCCTTTTCTATTAATTAAAAAAAATTATGTTAGTTATTTTTTTTTAATTTAATACATTTTATTGAAAACAAAATGCTATGCAATAGCTTTGTGCCGCGGCAGTTCTCGAGTGCCACATGTCTTTTTTTATTGGCGTATCAGTAACGCTCCAAAAGAAAAGGCTATAGCCTTTTCTATTAATTAAAAAAAATTATGTTAGTTATTTTTTTTTAATTTAATACATTTTATTGAAAACAAAATGCTATGCAATAGCTTTGCCGCGGCAGTTCTCGAGTGCCACATGTCTTTTTTTATTGGCGTATCAGTAACGCTCCAAAAGAAAAGGCTATAGCCTTTTCTATTAATTAAAAAAAATTATGTTAGTTATTTTTTTTTATTTAATACATTTTATTGAAAACAAATGCTATGCAATAGCTTTGCCGCGGCAGTTCTCGAGTGCCACATGTCTTTTTTTATTGGCGTATCAGTAACGCTCCAAAAGAAAAGGCTATAGCCTTTTCTATTAATTAAAAAAAATTATGTTAGTTATTTTTTTTTAATTTAATACATTTTATTGAAAACAAAATGCTATGCAATAGCTTTGCCGCGGCAGTTCTCGAGTGCCACATGTCTTTTTTTATTGGCGTATCAGTAACGCTCCAAAAGAAAAGGCTATAGCCTTTTCTATTAATTAAAAAAAATTATGTTAGTTATTTTTTTTTAATTTAATACATTTTATTGAAAACAAAATGCTATGCAATAGCTTTGCCGCGGCAGTTCTCGAGTGCCACATGTCTTTTTTTATTGGCGTATCAGTAACGCTCCAAAAGAAAAGGCTATAGCCTTTTCTATTAATTAAAAAAAATTATGTTAGTTATTTTTTTTTAATTTAATACATTTTATTGAAAACAAAATGCTATGCAATAGCTTTGCCGCGGCAGTTCTCGAGTGCCACATGTCTTTTTTTATTGGCGTATCAGTAACGCTCCAAAAGAAAAGGCTATAGCCTTTTCTATTAATTAAAAAAAATTATGTTAGTTATTTTTTTTTAATTTAATACATTTTATTGAAAACAAAATGCTATGCAATAGCTTTGCCGCGGCAGTTCTCGAGTGCCACATGTCTTTTTTTATTGGCGTATCAGTAACGCTCCAAAAGAAAAGGCTATATAGCCTTTTCTATTAATTAAAAAAAATTATGTTAGTTATTTTTTTTTAATTTAATACATTTTATTGAAAACAAAATGCTATGCAATAGCTTTGCCGCGGCAGTTCTCGAGTGCCACATGTCTTTTTTTATTGGCGTATCAGTAACGCTCCAAAAGAAAAGGCTATAGCCTTTTCTATTAATTAAAAAAAATTATGTTAGTTATTTTTTTTTAATTTAATACATTTTATTGAAAACAAAATGCTATGCAATAGCTTTGCCGCGGCAGTTCTCGAGTGCCACATGTCTTTTTTTATTGGCGTATCAGTAACGCTCCAAAAGAAAAGGCTATAGCCTTTTCTATTAATTAAAAAAAATTATGTTAGTTATTTTTTTTTAATTTAATACATTTTATTGAAAACAAAATGCTATGCAATAGCTTTGCCGCGGCAGTTCTCGAGTGCCACATGTCTTTTTTTATTGGCGTATCAGTAACGCTCCAAAAGAAAAGGCTATAGCCTTTTCTATTAATTAAAAAAAATTATGTTAGTTATTTTTTTTTAATTTAATACATTTTATTGAAAACAAAATGCTATGCAATAGCTTTGCCGCGGCAGTTCTCGAGTGCCACATGTCTTTTTTTATTGGCGTATCAGTAACGCTCCAAAAGAAAAGGCTATAGCCTTTTCTATTAATTAAAAAAAATTATGTTAGTTATTTTTTTTTAATTTAATACATTTTATTGAAAACAAAATGCTATGCAATAGCTTTGCCGCGGCAGTTCTCGAGTGCCACATGTCTTTTTTTATTGGCGTATCAGTAACGCTCCAAAAGAAAAGGCTATAGCCTTTTCTATTAATTAAAAAAAATTATGTTAGTTATTTTTTTTTAATTTAATACATTTTATTGAAAACAAAATGCTATGCAATAGCTTTGCCGCGGCAGTTCTCGAGTGCCACATGTCGCTTTTTATTGGCGTATCAGTAACGCTCCAAAAGAAAAGGCTATAGCCTTTTCTATTAATTAAAAAAAATTATGTTAGTTATTTTTTTTTAATTTAATACATTTTATTGAAAACAAAATGCTATGCAATAGCTTTGCCGCGGCAGTTCTCGAGTGCCACATGTCTTTTTTTATTGGCGTATCAGTAACGCTCCAAAAGAAAAGGCTATAGCCTTTTCTATTAATTAAAAAAAATTATGTTAGTTATTTTTTTTTAATTTAATACATTTTATTGAAAACAAAATGCTATGCAATAGCTTTGCCGCGGCAGTTCTCGAGTGCCACATGTCTTTTTTTATTGGCGTATCAGTAACGCTCCAAAAGAAAAGGCTATAGCCTTTTCTATTAATTAAAAAAAATTATGTTAGTTATTTTTTTTTAATTTAATACATTTTATTGAAAACAAAATGCTATGCAATAGCTTTGCCGCGGCAGTTCTCGAGTGCCACATGTCTTTTTTTATTGGCGTATCAGTAACGCTCCAAAAGAAAAGGCTATAGCCTTTTCTATTAATTAAAAAAAATTATGTTAGTTATTTTTTTTTAATTTAATACATTTTATTGAAAACAAAATGCTATGCAATAGCTTTGCCGCGGCAGTTCTCGAGTGCCACATGTCTTTTTTTATTGGCGTATCAGTAACGCTCCAAAAGAAAAGGCTATAGCCTTTTCTATTAATTAAAAAAAATTATGTTAGTTATTTTTTTTTAATTTAATACATTTTATTGAAAACAAAATGCTATGCAATAGCTTTGCCGCGGCAGTTCTCGAGTGCCACATGTCTTTTTTTATTGGCGTATCAGTAACGCTCCAAAAGAAAAGGCTATAGCCTTTTCTATTAATTAAAAAAAATTATGTTAGTTATTTTTTTTTAATTTAATACATTTTATTGAAAACAAAATGCTATGCAATAGCTTTGCCGCGGCAGTTCTCGAGTGCCACATGTCTTTTTTTATTGGCGTATCAGTAACGCTCCAAAAGAAAAGGCTATAGCCTTTTCTATTAATTAAAAAAAATTATGTTAGTTATTTTTTTTTAATTTAATACATTTTATTGAAAACAAAATGCTATGCAATAGCTTTGCCGCGGCAGTTCTCGAGTGCCACATGTCTTTTTTTATTGGCGTATCAGTAACGCTCCAAAAGAAAAGGCTATAGCCTTTTCTATTAATTAAAAAAAATTATGTTAGTTATTTTTTTTTAATTTAATACATTTTATTGAAAACAAAATGCTATGCAATAGCTTTGCCGCGGCAGTTCTCGAGTGCCACATGTCTTTTTTTATTGGCGTATCAGTAACGCTCCAAAAGAAAAGGCTATAGCCTTTTCTATTAATTAAAAAAAATTATGTTAGTTATTTTTTTTTAATTTAATACATTTTATTGAAAACAAAATGCTATGCAATAGCTTTGCCGCGGCAGTTCTCGAGTGCCACATGTCTTTTTTTATTGGCGTATCAGTAACGCTCCAAAAGAAAAGGCTATAGCCTTTTCTATTAATTAAAAAAAATTATGTTAGTTATTTTTTTTTAATTTAATACATTTTATTGAAAACAAAATGCTATGCAATAGCTTTGCCGCGGCAGTTCTCGAGTGCCACATGTCTTTTTTTATTGGCGTATCAGTAACGCTCCAAAAGAAAAGGCTATAGCCTTTTCTATTAATTAAAAAAAATTATGTTAGTTATTTTTTTTTAATTTAATACATTTTATTGAAAACAAAATGCTATGCAATAGCTTTGCCGCGGCAGTTCTCGAGTGCCACATGTCTTTTTTTATTGGCGTATCAGTAACGCTCCAAAAGAAAAGGCTATAGCCTTTTCTATTAATTAAAAAAAATTATGTTAGTTATTTTTTTTTAATTTAATACATTTTATTGAAAACAAAATGCTATGCAATAGCTTTGCCGCGGCAGTTCTCGAGTGCCACATGTCTTTTTTTATTGGCGTATCAGTAACGCTCCAAAAGAAAAGGCTATAGCCTTTTCTATTAATTAAAAAAAATTATGTTAGTTATTTTTTTTTAATTTAATACATTTTATTGAAAACAAAATGCTATGCAATAGCTTTGCCGCGGCAGTTCTCGAGTGCCACATGTCTTTTTTTATTGGCGTATCAGTAACGCTCCAAAAGAAAAGGCTATAGCCTTTTCTATTAATTAAAAAAAATTATGTTAGTTATTTTTTTTTAATTTAATACATTTTATTGAAAACAAAATGCTATGCAATAGCTTTGCCGCGGCAGTTCTCGAGTGCCACATGTCTTTTTTTATTGGCGTATCAGTAACGCTCCAAAAGAAAAGGCTATAGCCTTTTCTATTAATTAAAAAAAATTATGTTAGTTATTTTTTTTTAATTTAATACATTTTATTGAAAACAAAATGCTATGCAATAGCTTTGCCGCGGCAGTTCTCGAGTGCCACATGTCTTTTTTTATTGGCGTATCAGTAACGCTCCAAAAGAAAAGGCTATAGCCTTTTCTATTAATTAAAAAAAATTATGTTAGTTATTTTTTTTTAATTTAATACATTTTATTGAAAACAAAATGCTATGCAATAGCTTTGCCGCGGCAGTTCTCGAGTGCCACATGTCTTTTTTTATTGGCGTATCAGTAACGCTCCAAAAGAAAAGGCTATAGCCTTTTCTATTAATTAAAAAAAATTATGTTAGTTATTTTTTTTTAATTTAATACATTTTATTGAAAACAAAATGCTATGCAATAGCTTTGCCGCGGCAGTTCTCGAGTGCCACATGTCTTTTTTTATTGGCGTATCAGTAACGCTCCAAAAGAAAAGGCTATAGCCTTTTCTATTAATTAAAAAAAATTATGTTAGTTATTTTTTTTTAATTTAATACATTTTATTGAAAACAAAATGCTATGCAATAGCTTTGCCGCGGCAGTTCTCGAGTGCCACATGTCTTTTTTTATTGGCGTATCAGTAACGCTCCAAAAGAAAAGGCTATAGCCTTTTCTATTAATTAAAAAAAATTATGTTAGTTATTTTTTTTTAATTTAATACATTTTGTTGAAAACAAAATGCTATGCAATAGCTTTGCCGCGGCAGTTCTCGAGTGCCACATGTCTATATATAGCCTTTTCTATTAATTAAAAAAAATTATGTTAGTTATTTTTTTTTAATTTAATACATTTTATTGAAAACAAAATGCTATGCAATAGCTTTGCCGCGGCAGTTCTCGAGTGCCACATGTCTTTTTTTATTGGCGTATCAGTAACGCTCCAAAAGAAAAGGCTATAGCCTTTTCTATTAATTAAAAAAAATTATGTTGGTTATTTTTTTTAATTTAATACATTTTATTGAAAACAAAATGCTATGCAATAGCTTTGCCGCGGCAGTTCTCGAGTGCCACATGTCTTTTTTTATTGGCGTATCAGTAACGCTCCAAAAGAAAAGGCTATAGCCTTTTCTATTAATTAAAAAAAATTATGTTAGTTATTTTTTTTTAATTTAATACATTTTATTGAAAACAAAATGCTATGCAATAGCTTTGCCGCGGCAGTTCTCGAGTGCCACATGTCTTTTTTTATTGGCGTATCAGTAACGCTCCAAAAGAAAAGGCTATAGCCTTTTCTATTAATTAAAAAAAATTATGTTAGTTATTTTTTTTTAATTTAATACATTTTATTGAAAACAAAATGCTATGCAATAGCTTTGCCGCGGCAGTTCTCGAGTGCCACATGTCTTTTTTTATTGGCGTATCAGTAACGCTCCAAAAGAAAAGGCTATAGCCTTTTCTATTAATTAAAAAAAATTATGTTAGTTATTTTTTTTTAATTTAATACATTTTATTGAAAACAAAATGCTATGCAATAGCTTTGCCGCGGCAGTTCTCGAGTGCCACATGTCTTTTTTTATTGGCGTATCAGTAACGCTCCAAAAGAAAAGGCTATAGCCTTTTCTATTAATTAAAAAAAATTATGTTAGTTATTTTTTTTTAATTTAATACATTTTATTGAAAACAAAATGCTATGCAATAGCTTTGCCGCGGCAGTTCTCGAGTGCCACATGTCTTTTTTTATTGGCGTATCAGTAACGCTCCAAAAGAAAAGGCTATATATAGCCTTTTCTATTAATTAAAAAAAATTATGTTAGTTATTTTTTTTTAATTTAATACATTTTATTGAAAACAAAATGCTATGCAATAGCTTTGCCGCGGCAGTTCTCGAGTGCCACATGTCTTTTTTTATTGGCGTATCAGTAACGCTCCAAAAGAAAAGGCTATAGCCTTTTCTATTAATTAAAAAAAATTATGTTAGTTATTTTTTTTTAATTTAATACATTTTATTGAAAACAAAATGCTATGCAATAGCTTTGCCGCGGCAGTTCTCGAGTGCCACATGTCTTTTTTTATTGGCGTATCAGTAACGCTCCAAAAGAAAAGGCTATAGCCTTTTCTATTAATTAAAAAAAATTATGTTAGTTATTTTTTTTTAATTTAATACATTTTATTGAAAACAAAATGCTATGCAATAGCTTTGCCGCGGCAGTTCTCGAGTGCCACATGTCTTTTTTTATTGGCGTATCAGTAACGCTCCAAAAGAAAAGGCTATAGCCTTTTCTATTAATTAAAAAAAATTATGTTAGTTATTTTTTTTTAATTTAATACATTTTATTGAAAACAAAATGCTATGCAATAGCTTTGCCGCGGCAGTTCTCGAGTGCCACATGTCTTTTTTTATTGGCGTATCAGTAACGCTCCAAAAGAAAAGGCTATATATAGCCTTTTCTATTAATTAAAAAAAATTATGTTAGTTATTTTTTTTTAATTTAATACATTTTATTGAAAACAAAATGCTATGCAATAGCTTTGCCGCGGCAGTTCTCGAGTGCCACATGTCTTTTTTTATTGGCGTATCAGTAACGCTCCAAAAGAAAAGGCTATAGCCTTTTCTATTAATTAAAAAAAATTATGTTAGTTATTTTTTTTTAATTTAATACATTTTATTGAAAACAAAATGCTATGCAATAGCTTTGCCGCGGCAGTTCTCGAGTGCCACATGTCTTTTTTTATTGGCGTATCAGTAACGCTCCAAAAGAAAAGGCTATAGCCTTTTCTATTAATTAAAAAAAATTATGTTAGTTATTTTTTTTTAATTTAATACATTTTATTGAAAACAAAATGCTATGCAATAGCTTTGCCGCGGCAGTTCTCGAGTGCCACATGTCTTTTTTTATTGGCGTATCAGTAACGCTCCAAAAGAAAAGGCTATAGCCTTTTCTATTAATTAAAAAAAATTATGTTAGTTATTTTTTTTTAATTTAATACATTTTATTGAAAACAAAATGCTATGCAATAGCTTTGCCGCGGCAGTTCTCGAGTGCCACATGTCTTTTTTTATTGGCGTATCAGTAACGCTCCAAAAGAAAAGGCTATAGCCTTTTCTATTAATTAAAAAAAATTATGTTAGTTATTTTTTTTTAATTTAATACATTTTATTGAAAACAAAATGCTATGCAATAGCTTTGCCGCGGCAGTTCTCGAGTGCCACATGTCTTTTTTTATTGGCGTATCAGTAACGCTCCAAAAGAAAAGGCTATAGCCTTTTCTATTAATTAAAAAAAATTATGTTAGTTATTTTTTTTTAATTTAATACATTTTATTGAAAACAAAATGCTATGCAATAGCTTTGCCGCGGCAGTTCTCGAGTGCCACATGTCTTTTTTTATTGGCGTATCAGTAACGCTCCAAAAGAAAAGGCTATAGCCTTTTCTATTAATTAAAAAAAATTATGTTAGTTATTTTTTTTTAATTTAATACATTTTATTGAAAACAAAATGCTATGCAATAGCTTTGCCGCGGCAGTTCTCGAGTGCCACATGTCTTTTTTTATTGGCGTATCAGTAACGCTCCAAAAGAAAAGGCTATAGCCTTTTCTATTAATTAAAAAAAATTATGTTGGTTATTTTTTTTAATTTAATACATTTTATTGAAAACAAAATGCTATGCAATAGCTTTGCCGCGGCAGTTCTCGAGTGCCACATGTCTTTTTTTATTGGCGTATCAGTAACGCTCCAAAAGAAAAGGCTATAGCCTTTTCTATTAATTAAAAAAAATTATGTTAGTTATTTTTTTTTAATTTAATACATTTTATTGAAAACAAAATGCTATGCAATAGCTTTGCCGCGGCAGTTCTCGAGTGCCACATGTCTTTTTTTATTGGCGTATCAGTAACGCTCCAAAAGAAAAGGCTATAGCCTTTTCTATTAATTAAAAAAAATTATGTTAGTTATTTTTTTTTAATTTAATACATTTTATTGAAAACAAAATGCTATGCAATAGCTTTGCCGCGGCAGTTCTCGAGTGCCACATGTCTTTTTTTATTGGCGTATCAGTAACGCTCCAAAAGAAAAGGCTATATATAGCCTTTTCTATTAATTAAAAAAAATTATGTTAGTTATTTTTTTTTAATTTAATACATTTTATTGAAAACAAAATGCTATGCAATAGCTTTGCCGCGGCAGTTCTCGAGTGCCACATGTCTTTTTTTATTGGCGTATCAGTAACGCTCCAAAAGAAAAGGCTATAGCCTTTTCTATTAATTAAAAAAAATTATGTTAGTTATTTTTTTTTAATTTAATACATTTTATTGAAAACAAAATGCTATGCAATAGCTTTGCCGCGGCAGTTCTCGAGTGCCACATGTCTTTTTTTATTGGCGTATCAGTAACGCTCCAAAAGAAAAGGCTATATATAGCCTTTTCTATTAATTAAAAAAAATTATGTTAGTTATTTTTTTTTAATTTAATACATTTTATTGAAAACAAAATGCTATGCAATAGCTTTGCCGCGGCAGTTCTCGAGTGCCACATGTCTTTTTTTATTGGCGTATCAGTAACGCTCCAAAAGAAAAGGCTATAGCCTTTTCTATTAATTAAAAAAAATTATGTTAGTTATTTTTTTTTAATTTAATACATTTTATTGAAAACAAAATGCTATGCAATAGCTTTGCCGCGGCAGTTCTCGAGTGCCACATGTCTTTTTTTATTGGCGTATCAGTAACGCTCCAAAAGAAAAGGCTATAGCCTTTTCTATTAATTAAAAAAAATTATGTTAGTTATTTTTTTTAATTTAATATATTTTATTGAAAACAAAATGCTATGCAATAGCTTTGCCGCGGCAGTTCTCGAGTGCCACATGTCTTTTTTATTGGTGTATCAGTAACGCTCCAAAAGAAAAGGCTATAGCCTTTTCTATTAATTAAAAAAAATTATGTTAGTTATTTTTTTTTTTAATTTAATACATTTTATTGAAAACAAAATGCTAGGCAATAGCTTTGCCGCGGCAGTTCCCGAGTGCCAAACGTCTTTTTTTATGGGCAGAGACAAGGCGAATTCATAACATGTGAACTTAATACTACAACAAGTACAACACTACAAAAACCGCGAACATTATGTTTTTCTAAAATCAAAGTACATTGTCAAAAACATTTGACTGAGGCGAAAAAATAAAATATTTAAAAATTATTTAAAGTGATTATTTTTCGAACAAAATGGTTGTTAGCAGTTTTTAATCCAAAGTGATTAAATATTTTGGCTAATGTTAGTAACATTTTTAATCAGAAAGAATCGGACAGAGAAAATTGGTAGAGAAAATGTTTGCCGGTTAAAAACAAATCATTAATTTAAAACGAAACGAAATTCCTTTTATGTTTTTAAACAATAAGAAAAGTATACTTCAAAGAAAAAAAATATAAAATATTTTATACCTTATTTTACTTTTTAATATTATTTTAAATAAATTTTAACCGTCAAACACATTTTCTACCTATCAAAAACAAGAGATAAAAAAACAAATTGTTGACAGTGTCAACAAAAAGACACCATAATTGTAGACATAAATATTGACATGGATACACTTAACCCCATGCTTCTTTCAGAGAAATAATAAAAAATCGATTATATATTTGTATACAAATAATTTTCAGTTGACAAAAACTACAAACTACTAAAAACAAATTTCTCCGACTAAACAAAAATAAAAATGACTAAATTTAGTGGTAAAACAACTGAGTTGGTGTCGCTGATTGCACACAAGCATGCCATCAATAGTATGTCATTTTATTTGTTTAAATATAATTATTTATTAAATATATAAGTGGGCGGTCATAAACGACTTTTTAAATTTCGTTTTTCGTTTTCACTATAAAAAAAATATTTATTTCTTCTTTATGTGACCCGTCAGCTGTTTTCGACAGTAAGAATGAAAATAAGTGTGTTCGAGTACCCAAAAGTTTTTACAAATTTTTACTGAACTTTACTGCATTTTACTAAATTGCGTTCGTTTACTCAAGTTTAAGTAAATGAGACCACAAATTGAGAGCGTAAAGTGACAGTTCATGGCAGAAATTTCTTGTAGAAAAATTTAGTAAAAGAGAAAAACACATATGATTCAAAAGGTAAACAAACAAAAGTAAGAAATTTAAAAGTATACAATTTGTGAAAAAATTATTTAAAAAAAGAAAAACTCAAACAAAATAATAAAAAATAATAAATGAACTATTTAAGTGAATTATATTTAAACTATTTCTTCGCTAAACATGTGTGTGTATGCCTTTTAAAAGGAAAGGAATGTTGTAGAAACCATTTATAGTCAGTTTCGTTATTTTGTTATTTCTTTAGAGTTGTGAAACTGCTAAGTATATGGTTACTTAATACTGCACTTGCTTTTAAAACCATATACTTTTGAATAAATTTATTCAGACAGATTAGGAAAATCAAATAAAATTAAAATAAACACATTGAAACGATTATAGAAAATAAGACGTTTATATTTTCTTAAAATATTAATGTTATAATAAATGTTGCACCGGTTACCAACAATAAAAAGAGTTGAGTAAAGTCAAAAGTGTAAATATATTTTAACACTACATTTATTTGCAAGCAGCTGTTTCCTTAATCTTACTAAATTTTACAATTTTTCCGTTCGCGTACTTTTTTGGGCAACAGCTCTTTCTGAGAGTAAATTTTTCAGTTTACTCAGTAATTACCCATTTACTGCATTCTACTGTAAAAGTACTCGAACGTAGCTAATATCAAAAACCAAATGTTGCAGAAAGCAACAAGCGTGTTTGCAAGGCAGCATCTGACACATCTGTTCATATTTTTAAGACGAATTCGGATGGTACTACCTGATTTGAATCTGCCTTGCATACTTGAATAAATATACTTTGGAAAAATCTTTCTGGCTTGAGTTTGCCATCCCTGGAACGTCTTGGAAATTCCTCTGTATATTTTATTTAATTGCAAAGATTTTTATAAATAGAAAAAACGGGTTTTTGTTTTTTTATTTCAAGATCTAATTTTTGTTTCGAAAACATTTGCTAAACTATTCCAAATCAGTGTGCTTTCGAATATGTAAATGAGCCTGAGAAGATAAACATTTTGAAAAATCATTGCGCCAAAAAATAAAGTTAAATTATGTCCATCCGTCGATTCGACATTCTTATTTGTTTTTAATAAATATTTATTGTTATTAATAAATGACTTTCAGAACTTAATTTGAATTCATTTAATTTTTATTATTTACTTTCATAATATTCACATTAAAATTTATAAGTAAGTATTTATTACTAGATTATAGTAAATGCGAGAGAGAGCTTAACATTTAAAAGTATCAAATAGAAAAATTCACATCTTTTGTGCCTTAAAAAACTATTATTTTTTTATGAAAAGTATTCTATTTTAACCAAAAATTAAACAAATAATCTACATATCGCACGTATTCAACAATAGTCTATTAAGTAGAAATTTTTACTTTTTCACTTTGTGTGAAAAATTTACGGATCATAGTTATATCTACCCGATATAAAAAAAATCGTATTGTTTTGTCTACATTTTGATACAAAAATTAAAGATTTAAAAATTATTTTTCATAAATCCTTAATGTATATAAATTCAAAAATTATTTTTCTTCTATTAAACATTTTTTAATTTTGATTTAATACAGTATCGTTAAACAACAAGTGCGATATAACAAATAACAAGCGCGATTGATAAGATCTATACAAGGCGTATTCATTGCTCCCGTCTTGACTAACAATAAATATGTGAACATATATTGCAGCAAATGCCAAAATTATGTTATGCTAATGGTGACATTCAGCGAATTTTCTTTAATAAGTCTGCATTCAGACGAGCCATGTCTTATTTACAAGATTCTTACTTTTTCTTCTTTGAATTCTTTCTTTCAATTTGAATTTCTTTCATTGATGTTCACACAAGTCGAGTCTTGTTGACGACATTTGCTTGCAAATACCTTCTGGCTTAAAATTAGGAATGAGAGAGCAAATCGCAATGACAGTAGTACATGCATCTGTGTACTCGTTTCTTTTCCCCTTGTCACTCACTCGCCTCTAAAGCAGCAATCATTTCAATAAGACATGACGTGTTGTGTGAACGCAGACTAATTGTTAACGAATTTTCTTTAATAAACGTCAGCGAATATTCGTTAACAATTTATTGCAAAAATAAAACGTCACACGATGTTTTACCTGGTAATAATTGTATCATGACGCAAGTGTATTATTGGTCAAATAGAACAAAGTTTGACAACTTGTTTCCTGATCAGTTGGACGGTCAAGTAGACCTTATTAATGTTTTTGACAAATAACTTATACTTATTTTTGATTTAATAAATGTATGTATGTATCAAGGCGAATTCATTTTACAGGTGGTGGTTAAAACATAGCTCCCTGTTTCACCGTTTTTGCTAAAGCTTTCAGAAATTTTTTGATTTATGTTTTCTGATGTTTTTAAATAATTTTCGGCTACAGAGAATAATATATTCACATTGAAAAAAACCAAAATATTTTTGTTTGAGGCACATGGATGATGTGATGAAAGTTGCTTTTCTTTTTCTGTTTTTGACATTTTGTGCCAAAAAGTAATGTGTTTGTTGTAATAGCACCTGTAAAATAAATACGCCTTGGTATGTATGTACGTGTATGGGCTAACTCACTCGTACTTGTTTAAGAGAGGTACAGATATTGGTTTGGAATCGAAGTTCTTATACAATTCCGTAACAATACAATTAAACAATTTCGCTCGAAAAGCTTTTTTCTTACTGAGTTGGAGGAGTTTTTGCATTAAAATTGCAATTAAAAATTAGTACCAGAAATTAGTAGTGAAATAGAATCTATTTTATTTTTATTTATTTAAAACACTCAATAACGTGTTTTCACAAAATTTCATACAAAATGGGAACAGAGGCAAATCTGTATTTTTCTTCTGTGAAAGACATAAAATAATGCTTGCGGTAATCAAGTTTTTATTTTAGTTTTTGTACGGAAATTTTATAATTTGTTTTCGTTTCGGACTCAAAGCTTATTTATATGTTCTTCTGGGAACATGCTGATTGATTATTGTTTTAGTTTCAATTGTTATAATATGAATATAAAAGTAATATCATTAAATTTTAAATTGTGTGCGAAATTTCGAGCTAAAGCAATAACAATATTGTTCAAATAGGACATTAATTATTTTAAAACCAAAATGTAAAAGAAAAATCAGTCTTGTGTTTTGGTATTAAAATTAACTTGAAGTTTTAACTAAAAAATAAGCATTGTATGCTCGAAAAACAAGAAATAATTTCAGTATTTCTAAAAAACTGACGAATCATTCAAATTTGTGTTTGTTCGAAAATTCGAACTTAATTTCGAATTTTCGAAAATCGATACAAAATGATATAAGACATAAAGCTTGTCAATGAAATAGTTTCTAAGCAAGTTTCGGAATTGTTCAACAGTAATACAGCTTATGCGAATTCAGAATAATTACAATTAAATTAATTCGTTAAACTTACAAGAACGAGTCAAAACACTCTACATTTATGACTTAAATAAAATATGAACAATTTGAAAATATCTATAAAGTAATTTAAATTTAAAATATTTTTAAAGAAATTAATTTTTTTTTTTATTATCTAACTAATTTTTAATTAATTTAATTAATTTACATAAACAAAAATTATGTATACAAATAAAATAATAGTTAACACATTTAAAAAGAGAACAATAATAAAATAAAAATTTATGGCAAAGTATTAACAAATAAAAGTCTAAAACTATTCTTAAATATATACATGATTTCTTTTGATAATAAAAAATAAATTAATACAAAAGTATTATTAAACATTATTGTTTTCAGAGTTGGTGGTAGGGTACTAAAAGTTTTTTTTTTTTTGCTAGTAAACGGTTAGTGATTGTGAAAGTTTCTGGTGATTACAAAACTATCAGCTTCACTTGACAATAGCGATATTGATATTTGAAAAACCCCGCTAAATTTATAAATTATACTATTATTAGTTTTACTGAAGGCCTGTTTTTCTAAATGAAGAAAGAAAATTTCATTAGAACATTTATATCGAAAACAAAACTTATGAAGTGTTGTGCGTAAGCTAACCTATATAAATGTATTTCTTTGGTGCTTATGCACTCGAATCAGCAGACCTTTTTCCATCAAAATACATAAGTAGGGGTCGCACAAGGTATCATAAAATCGTATATTGAAAATGTAAAAAATATAACTGTTGTGAATTCAATGTAGTATTTGAAACATAAGCGAGCTGATCCAAAATAAATGAAAAATTATACACTTTTATAAAACTAATGTAATCACACATCTATTCGGCGTTTCGAATAGAAATTTTCTCTATTAGACCACCTTTTCATTTCATTTCATTTCGATTTCTTTTTCGGTTATATGTATTTTGCATTACGACCGTAGACACGAAAATCTGCGTATACAACCGGTAAAAGTTACTGTATGGAGTGCTGTTTATGCCGGAGGAGTCATCGGTCCTTGTTTTTTCGAAAACGACATGATGAATCGGGACTGGAGAACATGTGGTTCTCTCGTTATGGCGATTAGCAATGGTCACCAAGATCGCTCAATTTAACTGTTTCAGCATTCTTTTTGTGTGGTTATTTGCAGTCATGAGTCGTATGTCAACAAGTCACAAACTCTTGAAGCCCTTAAATAGAATATCTGTCAAGAGAGGGAAGAACCTATAGCCGGAAGTTATGTCAACAGTGATGGAAAAAGTCATAAATCTGACCCGTATGGAGATCGATTCTGGTGGAGGCCACTTAGCCGACATCATTTTCTCGAATTAATGCAAAGACATCAAATAAACTTAATCCAAAAGCAGAACCAATATTTTTCATTTATAAAAAATGACAGCTAAAGGATGTCGGGTCACAACTTTTGCGTCACTATCACAAAAATTGAAATACTATCACAAGCTTTGTTTTTCGTAAATGTTTCACTCTCACTAAGCTGATAGTGAAAACTCAAATTTCTTTTCACTATTATTCAGTGCTCTGCTACCAACTCTGACTTTACTGTATTAATATTATTGGTATATTTTTGAAGTCTTAGTTACTAAATGTTTTTTATGACTCGGTAATTTCGGTTTTAGTCAGTTGTTCCACAGGTGGCGGTTCTGTTTCGCCAACTTTTAGTTTTTCAGGCAGAGGCTCGGGAGCCATAATTAGGCCATACGGTCGCAGATGATAGATGAGATAATCAAAGACGTACATTTGATTTGGTGTTACGTAATGAAATGAAATGGCATAATCAGAACAGCAGTCGAGACCCTGTAAAGGAATATAAAGAAAATATGTTAAGCAACAGAGAAGCAAAAACAAGTCAATAGATTTATTTTGGAGTGTGCTGAATATTTTTTTTTTTTTTTTTTTTGTTTTCACAATTTTGGATTTTCACTCACTCATTGCAATTAAAAAATTATAGTTCTGCCAATAAAGCTGCTCGAGGAGCGAAAGGTACATATATGTATATATATGTATCCAAATTTTGTGTATATTTTTGCACTTAAAAAGGAAATATATATTTTGTTCAGTGTAGTTATTATTCAAGTGGCTGACATATTCTATAATGGCTTGATTACTTGACAAATAAGATTAGTATGTTTTCGAAATCAACGGCTAATTTATCAGGATATGACAAAGATATATTATAGAAAATGCAAATAATAAAACTAATTCTTTTCCAATTGTGATGAAAACGGAATGTATAGAAATAAATAAGATAAATTAAAATAAAGACAAAGTTTGTCGCATAAATTGATCAGGCTACTTCAGCAGTTACAAAATGCAAACAATTAAATATAATAGTAATTTTAAAATGTCAGTTTACCTCATCTGTTTTATAGTAAATATACTGCCAATACCAAAATTTCTTATCGGTATGATGCGGTATTAGATGATGCTCGGGTACGAAAGGAAAGAAACGACCTCTTGCTTGATGGTCACGCGAATCGCCAGCGATTACATGAACCTTCTCTAAGCATATTCCGATTTCAACATCTTCGGCACCATCATTGTCACCACGACATATTTTCTTATCTGGTATGGCCTTTTCCACAAAACGGCGTACAGCTTCTTTGCTCAAAACATAACCGGCACCTCCCGACATGTAACCCTGTAAAAAAAATTAAAAAGCATAACAACTTCTACAACTTCAATTATTAAAGTTAAAATTAAAGACACTCACCTGCTTGACATATGGCTTAAATTTGCAGCCAAAATAAATGGGTGTTTCCGGGGCATAGGGATAGAGCATATAGCGCATATTCTCCACTATCGCATACGTGTCATCGTCAGCCTTGTAAAACCAATCATAATCATTTAAATAATTTTTGTAAATATATTTATAGGCTTCTTTGGTTTTGCCCCATAAATTATTGCGGCCCTCGGAAACAGGCAAGGCAATGGTACCCAAATCTTTATCCTCCTCCGAGCTCATGAACACAAGCTTATTACAGCGTTTACCCCAGGTACGCTTAACATGACGCGCTTTGGTTTTGTGATTTTTAGGATTTGTCATGATCCAACACAACACACGCACCTGGCTGTACAATTTCTGGGCCACACTGCTGTTCTCGTTGTCATGCTGATGAAAGCCCACATCCAATTCGGGACCAGAAGCATCTATGAGATCATGACTAGCATGCGGATCATTGACATCGCCATGTTTGTGACCGTCATATAGCATCCATTCCGGCTTTGCTGGTGTAGACAAAACAAACAGTTCAGCAAGACAGAAACCCAATATCAGTCCAAAGATCATTGACACCAAGGAGCGGCGATTTGAACGAGCACCTGTGTTAAATAGGAAAAAAAATTTATTACTTGTTTAAAGTTAATTTTTTTATTAAATCAAATATTTAGTAAATTTATTTCTTAATCGAAATATGCTCCGCGAGCTAATTTCAAAATGTTTTTATTTGTTGTGGGTTGAGCTATTCTATAGAACACATGCATTTCATTGGTGCAAATAAAAACTTTTTTTGAAATTAAAATGAAATTTTTACCTTCATGTACAATAGATCTTCCAATTAAACTATTTGATGGCATTTGTCTGCTTTTTTTATTAGAGTTTAGTGAAAGAGCGGTTGCTGGTGGTGATTTTGGGGTTGGCTTTGGCTACAGCGTTATTACAAATTTTAGTCTTACGTCTTACTTAGTCTAGTATGTTTTCTTTTAGTATTTTATGTTTTTTTTTTGCGCCAATATTTTTGAACAAATATTGACTTTATCACAATTAGAACTTATTGTTAATATTCTTTGGTATTTGATTTTGGGACTTATTAAAGGTTTCCTGAAGTTTTACATTTTCTGAAATTGAAAAAAGAAAAATGTGAGGTTTATTATTTTGTAAGTATAAATTTAGTATTCGAGATATTCTGACAACTTAGTTGAGCTTAACTGCCTGTTTTTAAAAATGAAAACAAAATTGTGAGTAAAAATTATTATTGAAAACAACAATAAAATACAAAAATTTGTTTTTGTTTTCAAAATAAATTCTCACTCACAATTTTGTTTTGATTTTATAAAAACAGGCAGTAAATAAAAATAAATTAACAAAAAAAAATTTCTAAAATGCAACTAAAATTAAAATGCAGGTATAATTTCTGATTCATGTCATTGTCGGTAAGATTTCAAAAACATGAAAATAATTTGGAAACAGAGTCAAACGCGAAAACAATTCCCATCAATTTCAAAACGCGTAAACATTTGTCAGAATCAGGGTTACCGTTGGGATATTTTGAAAAGTCGCACAAAAAAGTCGTTTGAGAAAATAAAAGTTGCACATCTTTTTTTAAACTTTTTCTTATCAATAAAAAGCATAACAAAATAAAAAAAACAATTGAAACAAAACAAAAAGCTTATTACAGAATCCATTTTTATCAGATTTCATAACATATACAGTTGCATTATATATTATTCTATGCATGTTTTCATGTATACTGAACAAGTTTAGTTATGTTTAATAAACTTGGCTGTCGTATGCTGCCAAGGTGAAAGGAGAATGACTTCTGTTAAAAACCAAGCCAAGAGAAAGATTATTGTTTTGGTTCACTAAAAGCTGTTTACAAACAATGTAAAAAGAGCGCTTTGACGTTATGTCTTGCTTAAGCTATTTATACTTCAGTTCCCAGTCTCTCGAACAGTATTGCGAACTATTACGTTTCTTGGAAGGACCTGCAGCGTTGTTAACGTTATCCCTCTCCTACTCCGTGGTCTCTTCTGCCTCTAAACACGTATTTCTAGCTTCATTTTCTTTTTCGTTTTCTGACTTTCTTTTCGTTTTAACAAGAACTCTTATTTTAAAGAATGTTTAATATAAAAACTTCAAAACCCACAATTTCTTACTTTAAAAATATTTTTTTTTGCTAAAACTGTTCTTTGAAACATTTACCATGAATTTGTGAACAGTTTCTTGAATACATTGTGTACATGACAAGGCAGCAAAAAAGTAATAAAAGTGTTCCCAAATGAACAATAATCTGTAATTTGCTTTTACATTTGACGACTTTTTTTATAAATTTACTGCAAATTAAATGTTATTTGTGAGAAACAAAAAAAGGGTATAAAGACGCAATAAAATTAAAAAAGGCACAAAAGTCGCTAATAAAAAAAGTCTAATTAAAAAGGGTAAAATTGTGACTAGTCTGGTGAACGGCAGCCCTGGTCAGAATCCCGTGCAATTAGCTTCTCTTTATTCCTCCCATAATAATACTTATTAAAGAAATAATAATTTTATCTACCAAATCAATCCTCGAACTCGATTAAATCTATCAAATTTTATTTTCAAAATTTTTCATCCATACAAATGTTTTCTAAGCAACATGTTTGCATTTTTTATTACATTTTAATTCCCGGCACAAGTTCTCGGCAATCGGAAAATGGAAAATTGCTTTATTTATTTTTCGAGAAATTTATCTATACATTTCTCGGAAACGAAACCCTAATTCTACGCATGAAAAATTTCATTCTTGATTCTGAATAAAATCTCTTTAGTTCTGAATCTTGTGATGCTTTGTGCTTCCACCCTTTTTTCCACTTTTTACCGCAACATATCTATTTTGGCCTATTTTCTTACTCTCAAAAAATTTCTATATATTAAAATGTTATAGAATATCAATTATGTTAACTTAACAGTTTTTAAATGAGAAATTTTTTAACTTCACAGTCTCTGGACGAAATGTATGTATGTAAACTAAGAGAGGGCTGTTAAAAACGAAACTAACTGACGGAGCTATCTTCAGGCACATTAAATATTTTAGGATATTTGCAAACTGATTTTTTAGCACTTATGAAAACGTTAACTACAACGATGGCGTTTAATAAAAGTGACACAAAAATATTCATTTTTAAAAATAAGAATTTATTTTTCTTTGAATACACATATTTTTATGTAATTTGTCAGCTCTTTTTTTAAATTCTTTGAAAAATAAAATATCCATATCTGTCGCTTTGGTTTGTTCAGCCCATAAAATAGCTTTTGAAAGCAGTTTGCCACGCAAGCTCAATTAATTTAAATATTTTACATTTTAAATACTTATTTTGTCTAGCGGTAAAAATTTTACTGAGTCCGAATTAGCGAGTGTCCGGATTAGGCAGGTTGTACTGTACATATAAAAATGTATTTAATTTTTTTAAATATTTATTCTTTATTGTTGTAATTCTTCTTTTTTTTCTTTTTTTATTTATTAATATTATTAATATTCACCCGAAAATTTGTAGTAATAAATTGACACGTTGTTCTTTTTATTTATTTTTTTTTAATTCTATGATGAAAGTGAAACTGAAGATTAAATGTTGGAGCATACGCGTTTTTATACACTCAATTTGTGTGTGTGTGTGTGTGTCTGTCAGTCATTTCAATAAAACTGTACAAATATTTTGGCGTATTAGTAGTTAATTCAGTTTAAAAAAGAACATGTTTAATTGTTATTAAAATTGTTATTAAATTATATTTGAAGAACTACAATACATACATACATCCATAAGTACGTGCTTTAATGGATGCTTCAATGCACAGTGGGACGACGGTTGGGGAAAATAAATTGTAATAAATAGACAACAGCTAAACCGCTAACTGGATTAGTGGGAAAATTTCCAACATCAATAGTGTTGGATAATGTTGCCTGCAAAAATGCGCATGTTATCAAGTTACGTTGCTACAGTGGGCTTAAGATAACTATCTTAGGTGTCAGCTGCAGATTTAGTGGGTGCGACAAAGCTAATATTTTCTCCCAAAAACGAGCAATTCTATAATCACTTTTCGACGTCACGTCAAGTTGACAGCAAAAAAGAATTACACAATCTCCATGTTTTAATTCGGTTAGAACATTTAAAGTTGTCATACTCATACACAGTGAATTATTTAAGTTTCTTTGTATGAACTCTCGAAGCAGCGAACAAAGTTTTACGGCTCTGAAGCGTAGTTTTTGCTGTTTACTTATTTTAAATATAAATTTATTTTTATTTTATTTACATTTTTTTTTTGGAAATAGTACAGTTGCTAACGAATTATTTTATCTACAAGGTAGATAAATATTTATATCAACTACAGCGCGTGTTAATTTTTGTTGCTTAAAAGTAGTGAATTAAAATAAAAATCATGCTCTGTTGTTATTTTAAAATACGAGATTTTAAAGAACAGTTATAAATCAGATGGGCATATTTGAGGAGTAGGGTTTCTAAATGCGACTGGCTTTCGAGAATCGCGGGACACGAGATTTTAGAATACAAGAGCGGATCAATGAGTCCGTGACTTTTTGAATGAAGCACAGTTTTTTTTTTGCAAAACAAAAATTTATTTTTCAACATAATCTCCTTTTAACTCAATACACTTAAGGTACGGTCACACTTGGCAAACATTTGCCCAAAAAAAATATTTGAATAGACTCCCAGCAAAAACTTGCATTACCAAGTAATGAATGAAAATGCAAGTACTTTCTCCAAGTACGCTGATAGATAACAATTTAAGAACAACATTGTTTAGAAGTCACTGAATGAGCGAAACATATTTAAAATTATTTACGTGACTGCTTTGGGTGCGATTCGAACTCGTGGAGTTCGAGTAACTGTTGTGTGTGTATTCGATGTCAAGTGTTTCATTCACTGATCTATTGCGGAAATATTGTATTACTTGCTCGTATCCACAAACAGATAGTATTAAAAAAATAAATAAAACCTGCTGCATCTTGAAAGTTGAACCGACAAACTCTTGTTTTTAAGTCCACCTTTCCACTACCAATTTGCAGCACTTTAAATCACATCCTTTTGCTACTTAATAAAGTGTGTTATTTATTATTAATGGCAATTCATTGTTTGCTGGGTTATCTGCCATTATTGTTAATGATGATTTTATGAACCTTTATATCAAATATTGCGCAATAAATAATCTTCAATTATCACTGCAGTGTAATCAGAGTACAAATAAATTATATGTAACATTTGAAAATGTGTTTGTCATGGAAAACCATTTTATTTATCAAATTAATTGAATAAATCTAATTTGTATTGAGAGGAAATATTAAATAATAAACGCTGCAAATGAAATTATTTTATTAGTGAAAAATAAATTAAACAAAGAAATACTTTGCGTGTAAAGATACACAGATTGCACATTTGTTGTAGAATATGTTAAAGTAATAAATTTTTATAAAATAACAGACAGAAATGTATTCGAAAAATAAAAAAAAATCGTATTCAAAACGGGAAACAGTCAGAAGCGTGAATTGACATTTTGCGAGAAAGTCCACATTCAGGGAGGTGGTGACTCTACATATACATATATGTACGTGTATCGCCGTTCTGAAAGTTAACGTTTATCCTTTAGTTTGCGGGGCGAACAGTTGAACTCTATAACTCTTCGCTGTATGGAGTTTTTGCCCTCATAATACTCCTTCAAGGACCTCTCGAAATTCAATTTGAACGCCCGGAAATTACATTAATTCGTACTTATTCAGAATTATTGCCAAAATATCCCACAAAACCCGATTTCATGATGTTAGATTGTATTAAAAATATGTCACTCTCTGCCAGAAATAGTTGTTGTTTGAAAAAATATTTTACTTTGTATCGATATAATAATAATCCTTCGACTTTCGGCGATTTTACAAATTTGCATACGATATTTTTTAAAGAAAAACACAGTCTGCTATTGGTCGTGTGTTTCAAGCTCCATATAATTTTAAATTAATTGAAAATAAAACATAAATTTTTAAATTGCCATGAATTTGGCTTCATTCGAAAGATAATTATTTGCCATTAATGTTTGAATTTGGCTTCGTCCTTGTGGATGCCATGTCGCAATCTGCATGTCCAATTTCCATACACTTTTTGCAATAACTGCAACCGTATTTCGCCAATAACTCGCCGAATGTTGAACTCCAAGTGTTCAATTGTCTCTTGGGTATCGGGGTTGGATCTTGTTCTTTAAGCACTTAATTATTATAAACTTTAATTTATTACAGAAACTTTTGGTTTTATTGTTTTAAATGGACAATTTGTTCCGTTTGTTTTTGTTAATTGTGATTGTTGATGTAGAATAAACTTTACTCTTTTATAAAAATAAATATTTATATAAGATTGTTCTTACAATCAGTGTAGACAAGTGACTTAACATATTCTAAGAGAAAATAATATAATGGAGTTAGATCGTACGATCTAATTCTAATCTAATTTAGTGAAATTTTCTATATATTTTTTTAATTAAAATTTTCACAATATACGAGTAATGGCAATCCAAAGTAAACACAAAGCAAAGCAGTCAGCTGTCAAATGGGTTGTGAAACAAAGCAGTGTTGACAGTTCTAAATTCTATGGGGCTTTAAAAAAATACCCTTTAATTGGAATAAAGCTCTGGCATACTTTAAGGGTGTTTATTATAACTAAAGTACGCCTAGTGGTCGAAATTCTACCGCCAGTTTTAATTACATTCAGTTAAAGAGAAAAAACCACCTAATTACTTATTCCCTTCTCCATGGAAAAAGCAATAAACGAAATAAATTTACATACAATCACACACATTTATAAAAAATCTTGTTACTCATACACATATGTATGTAGGTACTCTTTTGCACTCTCATTGCTTTGCTTATGTTTTTACTTGAACCAATACTTACATAAATAAATGCGTGTACGTACATCTGTATTTTTAGCATTTGTAGTGGTGTCAACTTTATGAGCCTTTTATTCCTTTTATAATGAACCGATTTAAATAATATATAATCGGGTCACTAAAGTTCAAGAATGCCTACTATTTGGTAAAAGAATAAACAAAATCGGTTGGCAAACAAAGGAGAAAAAGGGATCTAAAAATTTGTCTTAGCCTATTTATATATAGATAAAATAGCATTCTCTTTGATCGTTCAGAAGCACTAGGTAAATAGGTGTGGAGCATTAAATATCCTTAGGAATTACCATTCAAATTCCATGAAAATTTCGATGAACAGAGAAGGCCGTTGTTTTTTTTTAATTTATTAACATAAAAATGATTGCCAAGCTCCACATCAGGGCGGTGACTCTCTGTTGTGATGCGAAATCAATTTCGTACAATTTTGCTTTCGCATTGCAATAGAGAGTAACATCCCAAGTTAATTATTCTTGAAGAATTGAGTTTTCTCATTTATGTTAAACTAATATTTAACCAAAAAAATTATTAAAGCACTGGGCAGAAACTGAATATAAAAATAAGTTTCAACGCAGAGTCTTAAGCCCCGTTTTTTGCTTTAGTTCCGAACCACTCGTATAGTAAAGCTCATTTTAACCAGCAGCTTCTGTCTGGCATCAGTGTTGCACAATACTCTGTAATCTTTATTTTAGAAACCCAAATAGATCCTTCTGTAAAACCTTTATATAATTCTACAATCGCTGTAGGCCTACCAGCTATAACAGCATCCTCATAATTTGTTCTGATTTATTTATATACAAATGTAAGTTTGACATGTAATTAATTAAACTTACACTTCTGCAGACGTTAAATCGTACATCGAGTTCAATTTATTTTTTTGGCAGAAGCCGAGATATTCATTTGATTCTTTTCGATCAACAATAAATTTTCGTTTGTATTTTTAAACTCCAAATCTTTTCATTTAATTTATAACTTTTATTATTTACTTATACTATTTGCCAACTAACTTCTAACTATTGCAATTTATACTAAAATTTGCCCGCAAGTCATTGTTGAATTCTTATCAAATATAAAGAAAATAAAATAAAAAAAAAATACTCGTACAACACATTTCTGGTACAAAATCTACATCTGATAAAAAATTTAATTTTTAATTGTTTTGTCGTGTTTTAATTTTTGCAGTTGGCATAGAGAAAAAAATATATAATTTACACAAAAGAAAACTAAATTAAGAGATTTTGCAAACTAAGTTTAAAAGTACGGTGAACTCTCGTTATCAGAAACTAGAAAGGAAAACAATGTTGTTGATTAAATGGCTATAACAAAAAGTAGTGCCTCGTTCCGGTATTTATCGCATCGTAAAAATTTTCGGATGAAATGTGTGAGTATGTGTTTTCTCACACAAGGGTTTCTTTCTGCATTTTTACATTACGAAAAATATCTGTCATTTAAGTTAGGCGCTGCCTTCCAAAAGGCCCAACCATAATATGCATAAGCTAGCTTAAGCCAGCTTAAGTAACTGTGCGATTACATATAAAATGTATGGGACAAACTATAATTTAATCAAATATAAAATGTTGAATTAATTTTTAGTCCATTTTTAGTTAAAAATCAGCAGAATAAAAAAATTTTAAAATAGTTTTTAATCCAAAGTGATTATTATTTTGGATAATGCTCGTAACATTTTTAGTCAGAAAGAATTGGGCATGAGACAATATTCCAAAGGAACAAGGGAAAATTTTAACACCAATTAAATTCAACTTACACGGCAGAACAGAAACAACGTGGTTTTCGGGAGCCGCTACACTCCCATCATCTGTGTTCATGTGTGTTTCCATATATCCGCCACTGTTTTAGGTGGCTCGGTTGAATGTGATTTCAAATTTGGATTTATACAAATAATGTCTAGAAAAAGAATACGAGAGTTATTTGTATTATTAGTTGTTTTTGCAGTAAACACTGCTTTAAACACAAAAATTAGAAAGAAAAAATGGTATATGAGACAAAAACAACGCGTAGCTTGGGTTAATTTAACGTTACTTAGTGATGGTAAAATTTGAATATTGATAGTGGTAAAGCAGTGTTTACTGTAAAAACAACTAATATTTCAAATAACTCTCGTATGCTTTTTCTACACATTATTTGTATAAATACAAATTTAAAATCACATTCAACCGAGCCACCTAAACAGTGGCGGATACATGGAAACACACATGAACACTGATGATGGGAGTATAGCGGCTCCCGAAAAACAACGTTGTTTCTGTTCTGCCGTGTAAGTTGAAATTAATTAGTGTTAAAAATTTCCTTTGTTCCTTTGAAATATTGTCTCATGTCCAATTCTTTCTGACTAAAAATGTTACGACCTTTAGCCAAAATAATAATCACTTTGGATTAAAAACTACTAACAACCAATTTGTTCGAAAAATAATCACTTTAAATAAAAAAGTAATTTTATTTGAAAAATATACATATTGAAAAAAAGTATTCGACTGAGCCGGTTTTTTAATTGTTGAAAATCCGGACTATTCGACATTCGAAAAATCGACATTTTGAAAAAACCGACAACCGTATTGTAGAAAATCCGGTTTTAAAACCGGTTGAAAACCCGGTTTTAAGACCCGGTTGAAAACCCGAGTCGATCACCCTACTCGTATGTAGCACGTTAAAAAAAATTATTGTTACAAATAAAAAAAAATACCTTTAAAAGATGTTCACTAGTTTTCCATTTGCTTTGTTGTTTTTTTATTTCAATATTTACTTAAGAATGAACAAACTGGACTTGTTCTTGTTTTTTTAATATTTTCAAACACTTGTTACATCTTTATTTAATTAAAAGTAATTTTTTGTGAATATTTATATCGACAGAGTTTAGAAATGACATTATCTGTTTTGTTTTGTTTTTATTTAATTTTTCTTTTTACAATTGATCTCATTTGACTTTGTTCAGAGTTCTGATTGTAAGTAGAAGGGTTTACAAACACTAAAATGAAACTAAATAATAATTTAATTAATTGTGTTTAAGTATTTAGTTGTGTATAATTTTATTTTTTGTTATTTGTGCATTTTATAGTTGATTTGTTTTTTTTTTGTTTGGTTTTTTTTCTGATTAAAAAACGTACACATGTTCATACATACTAGTATTTCAAAGCGTGTATGTGCCGCTTGGTTTTAGTAATTTATTTAGGTTTTGAATTCAGTTTGGGTTTTGCTGGCGATTTAATGCATTTTGAACCGCCGACTGACAGTGCTGTCACTCTGACATAAACATAACGTGGCGCAGCTATTCGCAAAAACAAAAAATTAAAAAAATTACTCAAAACCACATGAAACTATAAGAAAGAATTTTTATTAGAAAATGCTTAAACAACATTTTTTTTTATCTACATACATATATATAAATAGGCAAAGACAAATTTTTAGATCCCTTTTTTTCTCTTTTTTTTGCCAACCGATTTAGTTCATTCTTTTACCAAATGGTAGATATTGTTGAACTTATGTGACGCGTCTATATATTATTTAAATCGGTTCAGTAATAAAGGAATAAAAGGCTCATAAAGTTGACACCACTACAAATGCTAAAAATACACATGTACCCGCATTCACTTATGTAAGTATTGTTTCAAGCAAAGCGACGAGAGTGTTTAAGAGTACCTACATATATATGTACATAAGTAATAAGATTTTTTTTATAAATGTGCGTGTTTGTATGCAATTTTATATGGTTTATTGTGTTTTTCATGGGAAAGGAAATAAGTAATTAGGTAGTTTCTTCTGTTTAAATGAATGCAACAAAAATAGATATACGTTTAAACTGGCGGTCGAATTTCGATCACTACGCGTACTTTAGTAATATGAAATAAACCCTCTTTCACATAATTAAAAGAGCACTGCGAAATTTCTATCGCTAAACACAATTAGTCTGCGTTCAGACGACAAGATTCTTACTTTTTCTTCTTTGAACTTTCGTCGATGTTCACACAATTCATGTCTTGTTGACGACATTTACTTGCAAATACATTCAGGCTTAAAATTACGAATGAGAGAGCTCACGCTCATTCATACACGCTCACGATAAAAAAATGCACAACCTTATACTTTTGGATCATGTGCATGTACGCTCACGTGAGTGGAGAAAAAAATTAGTCACAATCACAAAAACTCACGCTCAAGAAATACTAAATAAAAAAATATAAAATAATTAAAAAAAATTAAATGATAAAAATTACAATAAAGCAAAAAAAATAATGCAACAATAATGGCAAAAGTCTACTCATGCACTCTCACTCACGGTAAATTTTTTTGTCTCACGTTCATGCACGCTCACGTGATTGAAGCAAAATAATAATCACGATCACTCATAATTCACGCTAATCACGTGAGCGGAGCAAATCTCTAGTTTTGACCAGCAAAAATTTAAGTTTTTCAAAATGTTAAAAAAAATATTTTAGTTACAAAATTTTCGAATTTTTTAAAATTTTTATTTTACAAACATGAAAAAACTATAACATTTAGGAAAACATATGTGAGAAATATCACGTTTTTCAAATATTTTGGGGCATAACACACAAAAAGTATTTGGGTTGCTTGAGTTTTGACCACCACTGTACAAATTTTAGACAATCGGTTTCAAAGAAGTACTATTTACGAAATTAATTTTCTCATTTATCGTCCATGATCTATTGAAAAAATTGATATTAAAACTTACGGCATTATTGTAAGAAAGTCAGCGTCAAATATAAAAATAATTGAATTCTACATTGAATATTAAGTTATAATGAATTTTTTCTTTCCATAAACCTAATTTACATCCCTGATAACAACGCCTCCCTCATTGATATAAAAATAATGATAATGTGTGGTGCCAAGTGCACAAAGAACTGATGACAGATGACATTTGCTACCCAGCATACAAAAAAAAGAACATGCAACAAAGAAGTTAAATCATGCCTTGTAGTGATACGTCATTGGTTTGGCATGATTTTAGCATTCGTGTGTCACTGGAGGTCATGCGTTCACATTTGAAATAAGATGCTCGTCATGCTTGTGACCAATGAAAAATCGAAATGAAAATATACCGTCCTCATATTCCGAAAACCGAGTAAATTTTTGTCTCAAAACCGAATAATTTTTAATTTTGTATCAACTCTTGGGCTCAACAGCTCACAACAGTTTCACAACAGCTGAGCTCAACAGCAACGTCTTATGAACGCGACCAATGCCAGCGATATTACCAGTCAAATGACCGTCACTGTTCTTGTAGGGGATGTAAAGCTTTTTTTATTGTACGTACTTCTGGTAAATTTTTGTGTATGTGCTGCTTTAACACCCTTTTCGCATGTCTTTTACGCTGGACACTTAATTTAAAATATTAATATTATATTTATTAATATATTTATATTCATTAATATATAATATTATTAATATTTAAAATATATTTATCTAGCAGGGAGAACAAAAGAACATCATGGTTTTTTTCGCCAGTTCAAAATCTAAAGCTTTATTAAAATTTGCGACGTCAATATGAGTGAAAACTCTGTTTCATTTTGAACTCGTTCATTTATTGTATTTTTTGTTTTTTGTTTTGCTGGGTATGCGCTCCACAACTGTTCTCCAGATTAAGGAATCATTCAGTGTCTGTCTGGCAGTTGCTTGAAATGCAGTTCGAATGTTCGAATAATAAACAAATAAAAATGATAAAATAAATGTATTTAAAACCGCCTGCAATCACTTAGTATGCCATGCTGTTGCAATAACAACTTAAAAGAAGCAACTAAAATATTTTCTGAAATGCAATTTTGTTTACAACAATTGCAGTCGCACTGATTAATATAGATTTAAATTTTAAAATGTGTGTATAAACACAAGAGGGTTTTCTAGTCTCTGTTTAATACAAAGCGAAGTTAAAGTATGTCTGTTGAGACATGCGTACCCGGGGGGGCAGGAGGGTTTCGTTGTTGACACAAGGGAAGTTCTCACAGTTGAATGTTATGTGTTTAAAAAATAAAAATAAATTGAAAATAAAAACCGATACTGATTTTATTTGATTATGGCGAGCTGCACAGCAGTGGCGAATTTTGAGAACGCTAAATGTTGCTGATGCTGAATAGGAAAATAAATCATTCAATCTGTTTGTAACTTTAAAGTTGATTACACACATTTTCGTTATATGTAACACCTGTTCACTTTCATTTAATTATTTTTATCCGAATAATCACGCCGGAGTTACATATTCTTCGCAACTTCCCTTAAGAAGACGACTTTGCGAAAATGCCGATAAATCTAAAAATTTTCCGCCGCCACCGCCAATGCGTGAAAATTGATTAAAAGTTTGAAATTTATTCATTTCACCACATTCTGTAATAGACTCTATTAAGCTTCGTTGCTGTTGTACATTGTATTTATTAAACTCTCATTGTCTAATATTTATAAGCCAATACTATAGCACAGTGGGCTAAAATCAACGAAGTTTTTTTTTATTAAATATACTACAATATTTATCGTTTAGCTGCGCATTCAAGTTTGTAGGAAAATTGGTGGACATAAGCAAAATATTCTGTTATGCAGTTTCAGATAGCAGCATAAATAATGCTTCTAAGTGAATTCACTTATCTGTCTAAATATGCTCTTATGTAAAAAATTGTTTTTTATTGCAAAAATAAATTCAGTCTAACTATAAGCATAAGAGTTTTGAAAACTTTTCAAATGTGGTTCATCTATTTAGTATTTCATAGTTCCTCCATTGGAGAACAACAAATGTGGAACCGTTTTTAAGATCTACTGAAGAATTGGCGTTAGCAGCCACCGAAACAAATCAATTTAACTGTTTTTAATTTATTATTAATGAAAGCATTAAAAAACGAAAACAATTCATTAAAACAATAAAATAAGCACATACATAATAAGTAGAATGAATTCGTATTTTATTAAAACGAAAAACCAAGTATCGGCTTCGATCCCTGGTATGCACATTAAGGTGGTTCGAAAAAAAGTTGAGCCAGTCACCCCCTGGGATTAAAGATTAGTTGTAAACACTTCCTCGCTGGTAACTTTTTAAGACGGCAGCAAATTCTGGGCGCCACCTATGCCATCTCGCATCCTTCCCCTAATATCAAATTTTTTTCACTTGGCAAGAAAGCTCTTCTAAAACTTAGTATGTCTATTTTTTAATTGCGATTTTATTATCGTTGGCATAATAATGATTTTTTGTTTTATGAGGCAGTTAAGTAAATAATTTTGTATTAAAAATAAAAATTGTTGACCAAAAATTTAATGCAGTTGTTCACAAAATGCACGTACACGATTTATTGTCTAACAAAAGTTTGCCATTATACACAATATTTTGCATTTTGAGCAGCTAAAAATGCAGTTAAGCGAAATGCAGCTAAACTTAAAATAGTGTATTAAGCAGCCGATGGATGCAATTAACTCCCTTAAAACTTCAAACTTACAGCTGATTGATTAAATTGCTTTACAAATTTATTTCGTTTACGAAAACTGAAAGATATTTCCTTTCACTTCTCGCAAACGAAAAAAATTTACGGAAATTTATAAAGTAGTGTTATTCCCGGGCGTTTTGTGAGATCTCGTTCGTCAAACTGAAACATGTCTGCATAAATTTACTTTTGAAAAATTTATTATAAATTTAATTCTAAAATAATCTAATTTGTCCCACTATACACAACTTAGCTTAACTCACTATATCCGCAATTGCGTAGTAGCGGTCATAAAAAACCTGTAAAAAACATTTTTCTGCTAAAAAAGCGAAAATAAAATGCGATAAAAGATAAAATACAAAATACATTTTTTTAAATACATACAGACATATGTACGTGTGTATATATTAGAGATGGTCATCACTCACGTGATCAACGTGAATCATACGCAATGAAGCATTATTGAAATTAGTTTTTTGTTTCAACCACGTGAACGTGAGGGTGCGGCTGGCTGAAGTAGTTAGCGCATTAAATGCAAAGCAAATAATGTCTAAGAACGTGGATTCAAGGCCACACTCAAAATATTCTGTACGTAAAATTAACTGAAATTGTAATTTAAAATAAATGAAAGTTCACTTAAAAACCGGTCTACTCATTTTTTCTTTAAATTGAAGCAAAAGTTCATTTAATTTTAAATGTTAAAAAATTAATTGACTTAAGCCCGTAAAAATAAAAGATTTTTCCTTTGTTTGTGTAGGAGAGGAAATCTCAAACAAATCAAATAAAGCAAGCAAAGAAATAAAAACAGCACTTGAAAACAACGAACAATATTGAATGTAACCGAAAATCCGTATTAATATGTCCTTAGTTTTTTGAATGAATGTTAGAATCAGTTAAAAATAGAATTGGTTACAATTTTAAGTGATTATTCTTTTAAAAATTACTGAACGGATTACTTCTTGAATAACGTACAGACCGTTACTGTAATAATATTGTGAGTGCAGTTTCAGGCAAGTCATAACATCAGATGAGCATTAATATTACATTGTATTTGTTGTTGTTGGACTGTTTAATTGACGAAGGCTTAGCACTGGCCACTGAACAGTACCGATAGCAATTGATAGTGGTGTATGCTAGCGGACATCATAGCGCCCTCCTTCCTTCGTCGGTATTGTAGCAAAATCGCCGGCGATGTAAAATAATTAATAAAATGGCTACTCATCTATTGCGCCTACTTGACACCAGAGGCCCTGCAACACTGATTTAAAAACTAACACATCGCGCAATATCAGAGTTTTAAAAATTAAGCTTTCTCACTTTCACCATCTGTCCTCTCTCACTATCCCTTTCCCAAAGAAGGTAACGCCCCTACTGGTTGGTAGGCATACGAATTGCCTGAGTGTTAGTTATTTCTCTTTAAACAAAAAAAATTGTGCATGAACATGAATATAAAGCAGCGTTAATGATGAAACCGAACTGGGGCTGACGTTTGTTTTCCATACAATTGACATAAAATTATGCCAGAGAATGTGGTCGTGAAATAGAATCTATTTTATTTTTAGAGCGTTTTTTCTTATACTCTCAATTTTAGACACCATTCTCTCAACCATGTTACCGTGTTTTCATGAAATCACATACATTTTTCATCACACGAAAAATGCAAACAAAAGAAAATAAAACAATAATAAGAGAGTATTTGAAGTTACTGCCGTCGATTTGGTTATGGTTATTCTGTTTAATCATTGAAGTTGCAGTTTGTTCTGTTTCATCATTTAGGCACATAGAGAGAATTGAATAAATGAGAAACTATTTCATGCTTTAAACTTACGAGAAATGTATTGATCTACTTACTATCTGTTATCAGTTTTAGAAATTTAAATTATGTATTGAACACATGGGTGAATGAATGAAAGGAAAAAAAATGATTTCCGACAGATTTGTAACGTGATTGTTCCCAAAATAAAAAATATATATTCATATAACAAAAGCAAATATCCAATATGTATGTACATATAAGATATCATAAAGTAACTGATCATTAGTAAGCGTGCATGAGTAGATTTTTGGCGTGATTGTTTGGGCATATTTTCTTACTTTATTGTAATTTTTTCATTTATTTTATTTAATTCTTTTATATTTTTTTCCGTTAGTATTTCGTGAGCCTGAGTGTTTGTGGTTATGACTAACTTTTTTCCACCACTCACGTAAGCGTGCAAAACGTGACCCAAAAATATAAGGTCGCGCATAGGCGTGCATGAGAATTTCTTTTATCGAGAGCACTTATGAGCATGAGTTAAAAGTTACTCACGGTCCCATCTCTAGTATGTACGTCCACACATTTGTTGATACATAAGTTATGCACATTGAAATGACGCTTTAATTTCAATAACTTCTTTGTGTTTCTCGTTGAGCACAATTAAAGCCATTTTTAAGGCGACAAATTTTATTTAAAAAAAACTGAACCTTTTTCAAACTCTGTTTTTCACTCATGCTTAATGCATTCAGAAGGCCTTTAAAAAATAGTCAATCGTAATGTGTGTGAAGATAAGTTTAAATTCAACTAGCAGGATCAGGAGCCTTTTATATATATAGTGGGATGCCTGTAGAAGTCTTCATTTTTCCCAAAATGGCCACTAATCTTCTCCAGAAATATGACTTTTTTTTAATTCGATTTTATAAAGTTCCAAAATAATTTTAGAAATCCCACTAAATGTGTTCCTTAAAGGCCTAGCAGGAGCACCATTTGTATATAGTGGGATGTCTGTAGAAGTCTTCATTTTTCCATAATGGCCAATTTTATTTCCGAAAAAATATTTTTTTTAATTACTGTTTTATATTATATTTATTATTTGTAGATTTCCTATAATTATAATTATCTTAAGTAATATCTTGGACACAATTTTCCATTAATTGGTTAGTACGGAATTGGCCCCTGTTCCTAGATTTGGCGTACTAAATAAAATGAATCAATTTTACTATGGCTGTTAAGTGTTTAACAGCGCTCTGTTAAGTGTATAAAAGTGCTCTGTTAACTGCACAAATAGCACGCTAAAAATTTTGGTTCATGTCCCTGCTAGTTAAATTTAAATTTATCTTCACACACATTCAATCGTAACGATATGAATGAATGTATGAATTTTAATTATTCGGGAAACACAGGCCACTGCGACCGAAGAAGATCTATGGTAGCCCTTGCCAGTTACTAGAGCACCTCATCTAGACCTGCTCTCCTGAGGAATCTCAAGATTGCACGTGGTTCTAGCGTTGGCACTTTCCGATCCTCCAATGGGTACTTGGCTATATCTTCTCTGTGGCATAAGGCTCCACATTCCTTTAGAATATGCTCTGTGGGGTTACTTTGTAATGCGATTCGAAAGAAAATGCTTTCGAATTTCAATGTAATTTAGATACAAATACGAACAGTTTTATTTTCGAATCGAAGTACAGAGTACCACCACTGGTGGGTTATTATGTATTCCGATTCGAAACGGAAATCATTCGAATTTGTATAGTTTATACATTGTGTTGCGAAAATGTTTTATTTCGAATCGAAATACATGGAGTTTTATCCTCGTATATTTTGTATTATTTCTTCTATCAGCATTTATGATTTTGTCACTGTACATTACTTTGTTGTATTTTCTCCCCTTTCACGGTTAATTGATTTAATTTGTCACAGCTCCACTGTGCACTGTTTGCGATAAAATTTGTAATTGTACTTGAATTTTTGTTTACTTGCGCTTTTGTTTAACACATCCGGTAGATTTTGAGTGAATTCCACAAGTATTCTTAAGTAGTAATGAACCGTAGAATTATTTAACAAAAGAAAACCCCCAAACATGTGGTCAATGGACCATCAGAAAATCATTTGCAAAGTTTATGATGGAAAGAACAAAAAAAAGAAAAAGAAAAAATCTTAAGCACTCATTACGCCAAATTAGTTTTATCTACATACTTTTTAAAAAGAACACATAATTTTTATTACTATAAATAAATTTTGTAAATAAACTATAAATATTATTTTTCTTTTTTTTCTTTTAAGTATTCATGACACATTTCTGTGCCTTACACCAACAATTAGATAAGAAATTACTAATAAAAAATTTATGCAAATATTCTTTATAATCTGTTGGCATTCGAAACAAAATAGCTTAAGCAAATACCCAAAAAAAAAATTTTTTGTAAGTTAAATAATTCATTGTAAATAAAAATGATTATTTTTTAATTGAATTTTTAAATACGTTTAAATTAATTAAATTAATGTTGTGTATGTATAATTTTCTTAGCTAATAAAAATTTTACACAGAAAAAATTTGTACAGTCAAACTTCTATAGAATGAATTTGGATGGGACCAGAAAATCGCTTCATTACATAGAAATTATATTTTTTGCACTTGTATTTTAATGCCTTGTTCTGTTAAATATTTGATAAAGTGCTGGTAAAAATTCCAAACTGCTTAGATACCTGACTATACCTTTTTTTCCTCCATCTTCAACTTTATTAATCAATAATCCAATTGGCGACATCGACGTCACGTCAACACAATACCAAAAAATTGGAGCTTGTCTACGCGCTCTCGAGAAAAATTTTGTGCTAATGAAAGTGTACTTCTGTTCTACATGAGCCTGTCAATAGTAGTCACGTTGTTTTCGACAACGGGTATACAAGCTCCAATTTGTTGGTATTGTGTTGACGTGACGTAGATGTCGCCAACTGGAATAAGGGTGAATATTTTCTTGAGTGGTTTTTAATCCAAAGTGATTAGGTATTATTTTTTTCGTTAATGTTCGTATCATTTTTAGTCAGAAAGAATTGGGCATGATACAATATTCCAAAGGAACAAGGGAAAATTTTTAACATCAATTAATTTCAACTTACACGGCAGAACAGAAACAACGTTGTTTTTCGGGAGCCGCTACACTCCCATCATCAGTGTTCATGTGTGTTTCCATGTATCCGCCACTGTTTAGGTGCCTCGGTTGAATGTGTAACTTAAAATTAATTAGTAGCTGCTATTAACTAATTTCAGTTTTATTTATTTTGCCGATAGGAAAGTTTCTTTAGCGATTTGTATAACGTTTAATGGAAAAATTTGGTTTTTGATCACTCGAGTATTTGATACAATTAAGCAAATAATTTAAACTCGTTTTAGGTTTTGATAAAGTGTATTGGTAGAAATTTTATTTTTGTGTAGTTTATAATACCTGCTTCGTAATAGTTTGAAGTCTAATTAATTCTTTAATCAAAACAAATTTGTTTAATTAAATCCTTTTGTTTTGCGTTTACTGACATTTGGATCTTGTGCAGAAAAAATTAAAATACGATTTGAATTACCAAAACTGCATTCATTTTGTTGTTAAAGTTTAACGAACGACCATTCAATTTCTAAAATACAAATACAAAAATACATTTTTGTTAAATGTTAGAAAATTTTGTTTTTGATCATTCAGGAGCTCTAAACACGCTATAAACAACCGGATAAATAAGACAAGAGTAGCATTCAACTGCAGTGTCATATCGATACTTCTATATGGCTACACTGCCTGGGGTACAACAGAATATCAAATAGCCAGACTACAAACTTTCATTAATCGTTGCCTTAAACAAATAAACAAATATTCTGGCCCAATTGGGTGACAAACGAACAGCTACTAGCGACATCGAACATGCCATCGTCGACCCGGTCACCCACGAAACACCTGGCAACGGACAACAATCAAAGAATGTCAGAAGGCAAAGAAATCTTGGAGAGAATTCATTGGTGCCCTATGTTCTACTATATGAACTTTCTCTTAATTATATTACAAATTTTTTACATAATTATTATGAACAAAGGGATTAAAAAAATAATGTGATTCAATTACGGAATTAATTAAAACTAGTTCAAACATTTGTTAAAGTTCATTTATTGAAAAATTTGTTGGGAAAAACTTTTTTCTGTTTCAGAAGCCCGTAACAATTACAACCCAGAAATTAAACCAACATTCTTCCACAAATTGCAATCATGAAATCCCTGTCCAATCCTTATACTTATATAAAACTGTCATAACGCTGATGTGATTAGACAACAATACTAACACAAGTGTCTTCGTTTTTGGCCGCATGACACTTTTCATCAATGCGATGTCAACCCCACAGTTGGTCATTTTGTCATCAAGCAAACAATTATGACAATTCTGCCATCAATGGAAGGACACACCGACATAACAAATATAATGAATCGGCATAAATTTAATGACAAAATATTATCAATGAAATGTCATTCGTGGAAAAAACATCATTGCCTATGTTATTTGATATCAATAATTTTAAGCTAAATGACACTTGTCATAGTATTATTGAATTATGTCTAATGTAAGTGACCTCAAATTGTCATAAAACTGTTTCTATAACCAAAAATTTAAACAAATAAAATGCTGCACAACTGTTCTAGAATAAACAAAACAGAATAGTTATCTCCTATATTATGTCAAGAAAATGGTGCACTTGTTACCAGATTAGTCCAGTTCAAAAACACATGTATATTGTTTGCTGGGAGTTTATTTAGAGTCTGTCAAAACAACAAAAAGTACTTTTTGACGGTCTACAAGTAAACTCCCAGCAAACAATACACATGTTTTTTTAACTGCACTTACGTGGTAATAATTGTGCCATGTGTTTAAAAATTAATTGAAAAATAAAAACAATCAATAGCACAATCAAATTAATATTAAAAAACAATTACAGACATTAAAACACTACTGATTTTTATAAAACAGATGACACCCAAAATATGACAAAATGTTACGCTGACGTTTGTCATCAAAATGATGACAGTTTCCGCCTTATTTATGACATTTGTCATAACTTTTCTATTGTTGTATTATTCAATCAAGGTAATTTAGGTGTCCCCGTGTAAGGCAGATCTGTATGCCCAAAGCCCAAAAACACTCCATGACTTGACACTGACATTATGACACCACTAACAGGAACGAAAACTTCATGTTTAGTTTAGTGCTGTATGCTTTTGCATAGACACATATCTTTACAATAATTTATATTTTTAGAAAGGCCGAAATTTGAAGCGTTTATGTTTTCCATACAATTTAATTTCATTAATTAATTTAAGTGTTGTGTTTTTCTTCCGACGGGGTTTGATGCAATTTGGAATGAATTTCCGTCATCCCACGTCAAATTTGGTTGATAAACAGACCGGTTTCGGCTATGTGCCATCTTCAGTGTTCTCTCAGTAACTTTAAAAAGCTTCATTATTTTTTGTTTATGAAAATCACATAATATACAGAACAGGGCTGCTACTCTTTTCCGTAATTTAATAACAACAATTAGTTCAGTGCCACCATTTATTGAAAATTATTTGCTGTTTAAACACTTTAATATCATGAAAATTAAAATTAACAAAAAAAAACAATAAAAAGAAACATTAAATGCAAACCAAACAAAAAAGTGTGAAAATATGTCAAATTAACTTAAACATTTGCAGATAACTTGTTTTTCCATTTGTAAAGTATTCAACAGTTGCAATTTGAGCAACAACAAAAAAAAACCGATCAAATTGATATCTTGTGGAACACAAACTTTTTACTTGCAAAGTGTTCAATCATTTAAAATAAATTACTTTGTAAATACTTTCCTATTAAAGAACATTTCCATCACGATTTTGTTATCGGACACTCAGCTTTAGTCACTGATACTGTTTTTTTTCTTTTTTAAGTTGCACAAGTTAATTTTATGAAGCGCACAACAAGAAACTTGTGTCATTTTGCGTTTGTTGATAAACAACAATTAAACGATTTGAGAAATTCATTAATTTTTATGGAAAAAAATTGATTTTACTGTCAACACTATTCAAAACTTATGATAACAAAATCTATGATTATTATTTTTCAAGTTTATTATTTTTCTATTTAACAGAGATAAAGTCGATAAGAGGAGCACTATGTGAGTTATAATCTTTATTTCTTTTAATATTAAACACGCGAGATGAAAAAAAGTTCAACTTCTCAGGCTTTCACAATACGTTAGATGCTTTAAAGCAAGGAAAACGCAAATATGCAATTGCATATTTTTTGTTGTGCAAAATATAAAAGCAGACATCAAATTTTTATCCTTTTTAGAGATTTTTATGAATTTTGGCATCTAATTGTTACGTGCATATTTTTGCATATTTTTCCTTTTACTGAAGTTTTTGCATATTTCTGTCTTAAAAGCATGGCTGCAGTATTTTTCGAATTTATAGAGCATATTGGAATTTTTTAGAATATATTTTGATACTTTAGTGGCATTTTTTACATGCTTACGAACGTTTTCCTAATGGAAATAAAGAATATGATAAAGAGATGGCTTTTTTATTTATTTATTTGTCTATGTACATTTGCTTAAACTGAAGGAGTTTTAAAAAAAATTTAAATATCTGTAGCCCGTGTTATGTATTTATATCAGTAGACGTGGGAAGATCATTTTGAATGTAAAAAAGATTGTTTAGATATATCGACATCTCCTTAGAAATTTAAGTATAATTTTTGTTTTTTTTACTCAGATCTTTTGCTACTTTTTTTGCTTATTTAATTTTTCATCTTATTTTAAAAGCCACTGCTATTGAATTGTTAAAGAAAATAATATATTATCTTAAGAAAAGTATTTTTATTTTGTTTGGTTTTTAAGAAACTAAAAAATAGTATTTTTTTTTTTTGCATATTTAATGCGCATTTTAGAGCATATTTCCTGTTTCTCTGGTGATAACTAACTAGAGGAAATTATGAAAAGATAACTAATGTGTTGCTGCTACTGTACTGAAAAAATCTTTGGTTCAGAAGCCTTATTTTATATTTGTAACTATCAGCAATAAAAAATCCGAAGATTTCCCGCCGTGTTTTTATTAAATCGGGTTTTCAACAGATCTTCGAGTTCTTATGTCTTACAGACCAACCTAAATTAGCGCTTCATGCGTATTTTCCAGCGCGTAGCTTTTACGCTGAATTGGTTTACTTAAATAAGAGCAATGTTAACTAACTTATCTTATTTAATAAAAACTACAAAATATAAATGAACTAAGCACAGCTGCTGTTCTGTTCCTAAGGAAAAAAAATAACCAAGCTTATCGTAATCAATGTGTTTATTTTCTTGAAGATCCTCAAATTCTTAAAATTTCTTTAATATTACGAAAATATACATAATTATTTTTTAAGGGTCTGAAAAAATCTTTGGTTACCAAAATAAATCAGCAACGATTTTGTCTGATCGCATATTTTTTGCCCAGCTTTTAATTTCTAAAGTCGATGCTATCTTTTTGATGATTACAAATAAAATACTCGTACTTCGATTTCTTTTCCTCAGTTTTTCAATTTCCAAGCTCGACGCAAACGTTAAAATTTTTACCAGCAAACGCTTTCAATTTGTTTTGTCTCTAAAATGTTTATGATCTTTTTATACTCTCTCGCAGACAGTTGAGTAACAATTTGTGGCAACTTTCAGTCATTGAACAGAGATATTAACTTTGTTTCATACTTCTGTTTCAAAGTTGGCAACCGATACCGATTAAGTATGGTGACAATTGAATACCGGCCGATCTATGCCGATACCGTAAATCTGTTTGGTTGCATAATACCGTTACTTAAAAAGAATTTCCTTCAATACCGGAATAAAACCGGTATTACCTCTTCGATCAAAAAAAAAATCTAATAATACGACAAGAATTATGAAAATGTTTCTAATAAAATACCCAAAGCAATTTTCTTTGCTTTCTGAGTGTGAAGGTCAGCGTTGCCGTTGAAAAATTTTAAAAAGTGCCTTAAAAAGGGTATTTAAGAAAAAACAAGTGTATTTTAAAGTAAAATAGGGACAAGTTTTTTGTGAATAAAAAAATAATATTAATTTCAATTAAAAAAAATCAGAAACGAATTTAACAACTAATTATATACATTAGAATAAAATAAAAGCAATTAATTATACATGTTTGAATTATAAATCAATGTTAAAACTAAATAAAAACAATTTACAGATACATTCCAATATTAGTCATATTATCAAAGAAAAGAATTTACATTTACAAAAACTTGGAATCAATTCTTTCAGCTCCAATTCGAGCAAATCGAGAGAGGAAAGCATGGAATCACAAGTTCTATTTTAAGTTTGTTTGTAAGTTTATTTTTAATCAGTGATGGTTTTGAAAAAAATTCGTTTAACGGAAGCACTACTATGAGGCAAAGTAAATATATTTGTAACGAATTCATATAAAAATAAATTATATTTTCATCAAATCTATTTTCAAATTTCCTATCTCGAACCGAAACTTTTCTGCGTTAGTTATTTTACATATCTCTTCATACTTTTTGCTGTTTATTAATATTTGAACTTGTATTTATTTTCAAAAAGCGCCAAAAAGTGGCATAAATTTTGTTAAAATGATACAAAGGGATAAATAAAAAAAAGGGCATAAAAAGTGTCATTGGCATGAAAAAGGGTCAAAAGTGATACATTAGTGTCACAACGGCAACGCTGGTGAAGGTGATGGAGGAACTCAAATTAAAGATGAATTCATTCATTTGTTTCGGACAACATCACATTTTATATATTTAAATTGGCGGGTCTCCCTTTTTGTGGGAGAGAAATGATTTTGTCCGGACAGCTCTCAGCATGAAGAGAATTAATTTTAATTTTTCGTTCCGATTAAATTAAATTGAGTTGCCACATTATGGTATTTCTACAGCCGTTTTACCGAAATTCTTTTTTATTTAGTTTTTTTTATGGTCTATTAACAGACGCACTTGTTTGTGCCTCTTTTTTACACAAATTTGTTACAGATTCTACCGGAATTTTTTTCTAATAAAGTGAATGGTGTTGCAGATAAATTTCAGTCATCAAAATTTTGTGTGGAAGGGCGAATTCACCTTAAGTATAATGCTAGTGATTACGAAGAACTGCGGCATGTGAATGGAAGTCGATAATTACCAGTCGACTGCCAGAAATCAAAAAAGTCTAGAGCTAACGCTAGTGCTAGCGCTTGCTTCAGGTCGACCCAATGCTTGACTGAACCGTCAACTACTGGGAGTAGAAAAGACACTTGTATCAATTGAGATTTCTTTCGAATTTTTTTTTTATATTTTTATAACTTTTTATTTTCGTAGTAATTTGCTATTTCGTAAACGAATGCAAGCAACTATAAAGATACTTCAGTTAAAAATAGTCAGTTTCAACAGTTTAAAGTTATGGCCTAAATAAATATAAATGTTTAACCAGCATATTTGGACTCAGTATTCTAAAATCTATTAAAAAGGATGTATTTCAAGAGTCTTTGCAAACATTTTGTTTCGTTTCATATACGAAATTATACGGTATATAAAGATACCGATTAACTATTTATAACGATACCGAAATAAAAAAATTACAATACAGTATCGATATTAATTGCGGTTGCCAACTTTGTTCTGTTTAATTATTTTCGTGAAATGAATGAAAATACACTAAAATTACTGTATAGATAAGAAATGTTTAGTGGCTGGCTTAAGATAAGCTACCCGCACATTAAATGAGTCTGGAAATGTTTTGGCAAAAGTTATCAACGAAATGCGTCAGAAAATATTAGTAAACAAAACATTATAAATTACATGGATAGAGAAGGCAACCAACTATATTATGCTCTCTGTTATCATGCAAATTTTTTTTAATATTTAATACATTAATTACTCTAGTTAACACAAAACATTTTTTTAATTATTACTATCCATAAAAACATACTTAGGATCACGTTCTGGTCTATAATCGGGTCTCCATCTTTAAATTTTCTGCAAATGTTGAAGAGGGTCCAATATGAGACATATATTTTTTTAAGAATTTTAAAAAATATAATTTTTCAGATATGGACCAATGAACTCAAGAACCCAACAAATGACCTTTGACCTTATCTTAAAAAATACAATATGCATATATGTAATTTTAAAAGTTCCACTTTCACCTGTAAAACAATACAAAAAACTAAATTATCTTGCATAGTTCAAAGGTTCTATCTAGCCCCTTTTGTAAGGACACTTTTGTGATTTTTTAACATTTTTCACATCTTTTAAACCGTCATATTTCGGAAGCCGAAAGAATCTGGGGTCTGAAAATTTATGTTTTGTTAAGGTCCAATAACATACAACAGTTGTGGTGAATTTCATTGAAATCAGAAGTGTTGTATCCGAACGGCATGATGGTTTGACATGTTTTCACTCAAATCTTGAATACCTACATAATTTTAAATTATAATTTTAGGAATTGTAATTATAAAATTTTATTGTCCTTGGTTGATATTTAACAACACAATTAATTGAATACACAGTTTTTGTAATACCTACATACATACATATGTATGTAGTATGTATATAGAAGCTACAACTTTATTTATGATCACTTGAGTAATTTGTTCAATTATTAAAGTACTTGAGACCCATTTCAATTATTGATATATTATTTTTATTAAAAATTGTTAATGAATAAATTTTTGTTTGTAAAAAACATTTTCTTAAATAGCAATATGATGATACATAATTGATAAAATTTATTAAAGCGGCAAATCATACCCACAAAGATCATCTGAAATACTGTCAAAAGCACTAAGAGTGCATCACTGATTAAATTGTATTTTTAGTACCAATTTGAAATTTATTTATTGATGTAAATAGGGGAGGATATGCATACATACATACATACATACATACATATGTACGTATGTACATATGTATAAATAACATCTGCTGGAAACAGGGAAAAGAGGGGTGGTGTAATATTCAACTATAAATAGAAATTAATATACATACATACACATATGTGCATACATATGTACATACATAATTTTACAGCAAATGTATCCTTTCATAATATATATTTACAAAAATAATTTATTTTACACTAAATACCTGTTTTTACCGCTTGCGCCATGCTCCACTGTACAAAGCACGTTAGTTTTTTTTTTACTTTTTGCAGAAGAAGCGAAAAACAATAATAACAACAAAAACACGTATGGGAATAAAAGCGAACATACAAGAACCCAACAAACATTTTCCGCTATGCCTGAAGGAAACGAAAATTATATTCGTAACTACGTATAACGTCTTTTCTTGTTTATATTATTAGAGACATTGCTATATTTATCCTGCTCGCCTGCATATTTTCCTAAATCTATATCTGATAGTATTCTTAAGATATTATGTAGAAAAAATAGGTAAATTTTATATTAATCCCACTTTGCTCTACTTTATACATTGCCGCGAAACTTTTTATTCTACACGTCAGCCCTTATCCAACAGTAAATTTTAAAACTGAAATAAATGCATTGTTGAAAGTAAAAATAAAAAAGTAAACTTATAATTTTTGTTTGTGTTCGCATTTTGTTTCAGTTATAAAATTAAAAAAATAATTTGTATAGAAATGTTTTTCAAAAACTAATTTTTAAACTTTATCCCAAATAAGATTTTACTTTATATTTTTAAAGTTAATAATAGAGATTGCCTCAGTATATTTTTTCAAAGAATGATATGCATGTATATAGACTAGCTAAAAAAACCTAAACAAACAAAGTTTTTTTTAATTTTACTTTATATTTTACCATTTCCCTAACATTTCGACTGGCAATTTTTATTTACTATTTTTTACTTTTTCATATTTTTGTAGGCATGGGAAGTAATTAACGTTAAAAATAGATGGCCTATTATTCACGATGTGGGTACGTAAAGTGTATAGCTCTCAATTACGCATAAAAAAAGACAGCTTGAAACGTTTTCATTTTATTTTATTCATACATGATAAAGTAGTCATATTGTCCTATTTTTCATACTACAGTAGTTTTACTTAAAAGCAGAGTTCAAAATTATAAAAAACTGTATTATCGAAAGTTGTAGCATCAACCTAGTTCAAGTTAAGAAATATATTAAAAAAAACATTAAATTGAAAAACAATTTATAGCAAATAATTTTGGATGTCCCACTTTGGCGTTTAACCATAATTTGAAAATAACACTTTATATCAAATTGAGAAATTAATATCACTTTAAATTCATATTTTAATCTCAAACCTGTCTGTTTAAAAACGTTTTGAGAATAGCTTTAGATATCAAGAGATTTTCATATTTCAATCATTTAACTTTGTGTTTGTTGGGTATAAGCAATAAAATCCAATTGGATTAATGCAGGAGGAAACGTCGAATGAAGAAAACAACAAAACAAAATAGACAACCGACAGACAGAATTTATTATTAAAATTGGCGAAAACAACATACATACATCATATTTACATTTCTTGATAGAGAATTTCGTCAATACTATATCAAAAACGTTCTTTACGTTTCGTTTATTTGTTTTTAATTTCCATAAATTCAATTTTATTCTTACACAAATATCACATCACTCACTTTTTCTCATGTGAAAAAAACCCAAGGATTTATTTCTTCTGCCTTTAAGTTCACATTGATTTTTTGCACATTTTTATTTCAACTCTGGCAACTTTTGTTAACAATTATTTTATTATAATTTTCTCATTATTTCAAACAATTCACAGCAATTATTTTGAAAAATTTTGTTTTCATTGAACTTTTTATTTAATTATTACACCGCTTCACTTAAACTATAATTTCGTTTTTCACAGAATTATAGTATTGATCCTTTTTTGTTTCTTTCTTTTGTATTCTCCTTTCAACAAAAACATTAACAACAACTATCACGTTGCTGTCACACCAATCCGTTTGTTTGAACATACACGCTGCAACTGCCGTAGTTTCAGTTCAATATTTTCAACAACCACCAGAGCTATCAACACAGCGATTTTATCACTGTATTAGTGCTTTTTAAAAATTGTATGCAGGCTATGTGTGAAAAATTCATGGTGTATGTATCTTATACATAACAAAAATTATATATACGCAGAAAAAACTGCAAGGCCTAGAATGTAATGTTAACTAATGCTGCAGTCACACTATATATTATTTTTCACCTCGCAATTTCTCAAAATTCAAAACAAATTGAACGTTGTGACGCAGGCAGTACTCCAATATAAAGCAAATTTTAACAAGATACCATCCATCAATTGAATATTTGGATGAAAATCTGCAATCAGCTGTTTTCTTGACAATAATTTGAAACATATTATGGCATGAAAATTCGTAAGAAAATTCTTGTCCAATTTTAAAATTGTGCAATCGTATTGGTAATGAAAGTGAGAGAGAATTTAAAGTTTAAAAGAAATATTGATCGTATCAATACCAAGTAAGGTGAATTGGTAGTTGCTTAGCTTATTATGTAAAACAACTAAAACTTGAGAAATAAAGTTCACCTTCCGGCTTATTTATAACGGATCCATATTACTGTGATTTTATATTTTTAAGTCTCATTCAACGCCCCATAAATAGGATGACTATAAATTTATTAACAAAACAATTCAATAACAAAATGTTCATAAAAGATCGTTTTAGGAAACATTTTATTAATTTTAGTGCTTTTTTTAAATTTAGAAGTTGACAACGCTGGCGAAGAGTAGTTTCTTGAACAAAATGTATAGGGGGCTGTTCACATAAACTTAACGTGAGTTTCTTCGCTTATATACCATCACGAACTTTTCAGTAAGAAATCAAATAACCTAAATATCCTGCTCCTTCCCACAAATTGTGTTACATAGCATGTAAAAATCTGTTAAATATAATAAAGTGTTAAAATAATAACCGCCACTACTTCATATCAGCATTGCCAGATTGATGCTCATACTCTATTACGTATTTTAAAAACTGTAATACTTAATACGTAAACAGACCCTAATAATATTTAGGGATGCCAGATTAGGCGATTTATTGTATTAATATGCGATTTATGGCCAGTTTATGACTTCATATTTAAATACGCATTTAATTAATTTTCATTTAAATTTAAGTTGCATTTAAATACAGTTTCAGTTTTTCAGTGTTAAATAATTATTTGTATTTAATTATGATAAAAATGTGGCAGCATCACGAAATTCTCTCAATTTTTTTGGAGAAACAGCTGTTGAACAAAATTAAAGAAAAATTTCTAATGTGAATTCTTTTTCAGGCTGAAAATAACAACATTAATAGGTTGCTGCAATGTTTTAAAAGTGTAAAACAATTAAGAAAGAAGATACATATAATAGAATAATATTAATAAAAGAAGTCCAAATTGCACCCCAAAAGATGTTGATTTTTCAATGGCCGCAAATTTTTTGTTTACTTTGTTGCGCGAAACAACAAAAAGGTAGCAAAACCATATGTTTGTGTATGTATGTGTGCACAACTTAAATAGAACTTAAATCAGCATGGTTGGTCATTTAAATATTATTTAAGTTTCGTTTAAGTTTGTACTGCAAAACTTAATTTCGTATTTAAATAGAACTTAAATATAAATACAATTTAAATACGAAGTCATAAACTGGCCCTTATTGTATTAATTATCGATTTTTATAGTAAAATTTGATATTTCACACCTGATATTTCAAGGTCGTTTAAGTAACATGAATAAAAAGTTAAACAAAGTCGTCCAGATTATCAGTTTAAATGATTACTTACGTTGATATTTTAACAACTGACTTATGGTTATAAAAAAGCATAATCAAATTTATGATTCTTAACATGGTAAATTAACATCTATTTTAGTTAAATACAAAATATATATTTTTTAGTTGAGGATATGCTCCTTAATAAATCCTATATCCTCCTAACAAAACAGCAATTTATTTTTTTATATAATTTTCTTTACATTTTCATATAAATTCCAAAAACAAATAGAGGAACTCCTTTTTGTGTGGATGTTGTTCAATAAAAAGAAATATCCACTTTCGGATGACTAAAATGGTGACACGATTGCAGCTTAATTATTTAATTTGATCTACACCTGGCAGAACGTTGCAAAATTAAATGTTTAAAATTTAAATACGCATTTGAAAGTTATTTATTTGATACACTTACCTTTTTTAAGCTATTGCATAGCTTTTATCGCGGGCTTTGAGTGCTGCGACCGAATCAAGAAATTCCGTAACGAAAAAAACCTAACACTAAGTTTGTTTCTTAAGTCTTTTGTTTTTTAAGGTATTTAAATCGCTTAGCGTATGTTAACCCCTAATATATGCTATTGAATTTATTAACATACAGTATTGCCTGAACAGATTTTTATATGTAGGAAAACACAAAATGGCGTACTTACGAGCAATCGTGGTTGACAAAAAATGATATATAGGCAAACAAACAGACAATTCGTAGGTTTTTAAGCGGTATTTTCCAGATATTTAGAGGATATCAAGTCTCAAACTTATGTTTCTTATTTCAGTTACCTTAAACCTATAGTTTCAATGATAAAAATTCCTGAATAACCTACATGTATTGTAAGATAATAAAAATATTTTAAACGATATTAACTTCTCATTTATGTAATAAAAGAAATAAATTTGTTTTCTTATCGGTCACCACGCTCAAAAAGTGTATCTTGAATTAATATCAAAGAAAAAACTTGAATTAATATCAAAGAAAAAAAAATACTGCATAAATAAAAAATAAATAAATAATTATAATTGTATAAGTTGAAGAAAAAAATGCTATGCAATAGCTTTGCCGCGGCTGTCCCCGAGTGCCACACGTCTTTTTTTTATTCTTTTACAAAAACATTTAATTTTTAAGTACAAACTTTTTAATATATAAATATGTAGTACATGTGTATTTGTGAACTTCAACTTTGCCGGCCCTTCCATTCTAAAGCAGGCGTGACCGGCAAACATTTGTTCATTGTATTTTTATCTTTTACAGCTAATTTTAAAGGATATTTTTCTACAGGACATATCCCATGAAAAAAAGTACTTAAAAACGCAAAAAATCTAAAGTGAAATATAAATTAATAATTAAGTATGTAGCTGTCTACAGAGCGACATTTGTAGCAGCGTTTGTAGCCTGTTGTAGTTAATGTGCTTAACCCTCCGTTAGTCGCAATCATTTTCAATAGTGATTAGGCGGCGCATTATAAAAAATAGATATTAGTAAAGAATTCAAAATGAAATGTCGCGTTTGAAAAAATTTCTTCACTTTTTATATCCATTGAAACAATATTTAAAAAAGTAATACAAAAAGAAAATTGCAGTAAAAATATATTTTTATTAAAAAATAGCTTAAAATTCTAGAACAAAAGTGAGTGAGAATATTAAAGAAACAGGTGAATAAAGCGAAAATATTAAAATAAATTAAAAAAATGTCATCAAGGCGAATTGGTGGATCTGCCTTGAATGTCATTTAACGGAAAAAATTTCAATAAAAAATTGCTGCTTTTACACTCAAAATATTCTGTACGTAAAATTAACTGAAATTGTAATTTAAAATAAATGAAAGGTCACTTAAAAACCGGTCTACTCATTTTTCATTCAAATTGCATTTAATTCATTTAATTTTGAATGTTAAAAAATTAATTGACTTAAGCCCGTAAAAATAAAAGATTTTTCCTTTGTTTGTGTAGGAGAGGAAATCTCAAACAAATCAAATAAAGCAAGCAAAAAAAAAAGCAGCACTTGAAAGAAAACAACGGACAATATTGAATGTAACCGAAAATCCGTATTAATATGTCCGTAATTTTTTGAATGAATGTTAGAATCAGTTAAAAATAGAATTGCTTACAATTTTAAGTGATTATTCTTTTAAAAATGACTGAACGGATTACTTCATGAATAACGTACAGTCCGTTACTGTAATGATATTGTGAGTGTATCAATCTGGAGGAAAATTACGGCATTCGATATCGAACGACATCCCATCCGAATTTTTTGAATTTGTATCGAAATTTAGTTTGATATCGAATTCCGTGATTTGTCCACTGACCTGTTGCATATGTATGTATGTATGTTGAAATGCGACTAACGTGAGTATTGGAATAAGCTCGTCAATTACACAAACTGAAAACGTATTTTTGTAAAACATTAAGCAATTTTAAAATCATATTTTTATTGTTAATATTTCGTATTATTCAATCATAATAGAAACATTGTTTATTTCTGCTCTAATGAATTTTGGCGGTTTCTTGTTTCGCGCAAAATGCTAAATAAAACTGCAATTACTTTTCAACAATTTGTTTTTATGAAATTGAAAGTTATTTGTTCATATATTTTTAAATGTTTTAGTAGACAATAGGCACGTTTTTGTTCAAATTATAAAATAATTCTATTGAATTGGGTAAAACCTGGAAAGAACTTAATGTTGGCCATGTGCACCGTGGGACAGATGACAGATGTAACACTTTCCTATATAGTACATAAATATGTGACATCATACATACACATATGTGCATACAAACACATGTACGGTTTGTGAAAATAAGTAAGGATGCCGTATTTTTTCATATTCTCGCAATTACAGAAACAAGGCGTTTTCTTATCTAAAAGAAAGTGCAACATTTTTTTGCTCTTTTTATTGAAAATTTGCAATATAATGATTTTTTAAAATAGTGAGTTAATTAGAAATTATTGTATCATCACTTACAAGGCAAAATTTTTGCCTTAAGACAACTTTGAATAGCATTTTTTTATAAAAAGTTAAAGAAATGTTAAATTTTTTAGAAAAGAAAACTGCATTAATTTTTGAAAGATACACAAAATTATTATACTATGGTATATTAACTCAGTAGAATAGATTTGAAAAAATATAAAAGGTAAGTTAGAACGAAATTTATATAAAGGTTTAGTTTCACGAGAAAAGTGCAGATTGCAGCCTTTGCAATTGTGTGTAATTATAAATTTATTTGATTTTTTTATTTCTTTTAATGTGCTCACGGATTTTCACAGCCATCAAACACTAAAGCCCGTATTCATAAAAAATAATTTGTATTTGAAATGTATTTTAAGATAAATTTTTCATACAAATTTTCCTTCAAATAGAACTCAGATTCAAATTATTTTTCCTATGACCGCAGCAATAAATATACGCAAATTTTTATATTGATTTTATTATATTTTGTATTGAAAAATATTTATAAAAATAATTTTTTTAATTGCAAAAAGTATACATTTGATTATGAAAATGACTTATAAATACTTATAAATAAAGTATATTGTAAACTTAACTATCTATTATAATACACTTATAATGTAGACGTTGATCTAATTATTTAATATTGATTATTATTTCAACTAATTCAGGTAACTAAAATTTAAGTTATAATTTACAATTTAAATTTATTATTATTATGTATTTACTGCGTAATTTATAACTGAATTTTCATAATTTATTTACATATTTCCTATTCATTTTCACACAATTAACTTAAATAGCAAAAGTTCTTAACAATAGGAAAACATAAGTATGTATGTATATGTTGGAGGTTTGTTTTAAAGCACCACAATTTTCTTAAAATATAATTCTATATCTTTTTTCATACAATTCTTTTTAAAAAAGTGCTGTAAAATTCTTAAAATTTTTTGTAGGATTTTCAGCGTTCACAGTTTAGAGGAAAAATTCGCGTTTTTTTTTTTTGGCGACAACATATTTCTGCTAAATTTCGTTTTAAAGCGTTTGTTTTCATGCCGAACTTTTTTTAATTACAAGTTTTTAAAAATATTACTAATTTAACATTAAATCTTCAGATATATTTAAAATTACTTTTGCATTAATTTGATATTATAAAGAAGAGCAATGTTAAGGGGATTTTCGGGTATAAAAATAGAATATTGTGGATAAAGCGGGGAAAAAATTTAGGGGACTTTCGGGTATAAAAAAAAAATCGAAAATTAAGGATTAGACTTGCAAAAAATGTGAGCCCAGGTGATTTCTTCCATTTCACTCACAGCAATTTAAGGATCATAAGCCATTATTTTCATAAGATTAGAAAATACACTTTATAAAAATAGTTAATTTTATTCTTAAGATACATGTATGGATGCATATCAGTGATGTTATATACTTTTTTGAGAAGTCTTTACGCAGCCCGAATAAAATCCATATTGTTCCCTACGCGTTCAAAGAATTGTCTCTGCAAAAATCCCTACAACTTTTAATTGATGTATGCGTATAAATTTTATTTAAATATAAATACTTTTATGTACGTGAATCAGTTCGTTTTTTTTTTCAAAAGTGGTCGACGATTTGTAACGCCACATCGGGTTCAGCGAAAAACAGCTGACTCACTGCTTAAATTTTTTTAAAAAATTATCTATTTGTTTGTCTGTTTTACAGAATTCAAATTTTTTGTGTATCTTTCTTTCTACGTGGTTTAGAAGATCACACTTGCCGCAATTTAAAATTTCATCGCATGCAATATACTTTTATTTGAACGCTTCCTTGAACACAGCCAGCCTCGGTATAACACGGTTCATATTTTGTGACAAGTTCTTCGTTAACACGGTTTCTATAAACAGTTTTCTATTCATTTATGTACTTTTTTAACTTCGACACATCTTTTGAATGGTGAAGAACATTTAAAAGCGATCTTGAAAAATTTATTTTATAAGTGCGCTCTCGCAGAACGACGTGATATTATTTGAAATGTTGTTTCTAATTGGCTTAATTTAATAGCAGATAAAGAGATTATTTGACAGATAAAGCAAATTCATAACAGATAGACTCGCTTCAATTCAATTCAATATCTGCTTTCTTTGTCAAAATCAACGTCAAACACTTTATATAAATCAAACATAAACAAATTTTGACAAACCAAACAGATCAAAATGCAGACTAAGCAAGGAGCAAAAACTAATCAGCTGAGCTGTCAAGACCAGCTGTTACGAATTCGCCTTGAATAAAGCGTTAGTCGCGACTTGCCATTTCGCCACAGGATAGACAGTGTGAACACAAATTTCATCAGTCGACAGTCAAGCAGAAACATTTTTGTGGTTGAGTGACAGTCAGCGTCCATATTGGTTTTTGACTGATACTGTGTACCAAAAAGTGTCAGTCAAGAGCTATTTTTGCAGCATAAACTACAAAACTTGGAAGCGACAAATAATTTTCTCAAGGAATTTATATATTTTTATGAATAAAATGCAAGGTTGTGTGAGATGTGAGAAGTTCGATAGTGTGGACTACATTTTAAGCTCATGTGTTTATGTAAACAATCAAAATAGAGTAAACAAATGTTGTCAGTCGAAATACATGCGTATTGATGAGTCACTTGATATCTAACGAGGCCGACTTGCACCACCTGTAAAATGAATTCGCCTTGTACTTGATTAAATATTTTTGTACATGAAATTGGGTTAAAGTTTCAAAAAACTTTTCATACACAACCAAGGCAAATTCATAACAGGTAGACTCGCCTCAATTCGCTTTGAAAAATTCCTGCTTTCTTTGTCAAAATCAACGTCAAACACTATATATAAATCAAACATAAACAAATTTTTACAAACAAACCGGATCAAAATGCAAGGAGATGCAAGGAGCAAAAAATAGTCACCTGCTATGAATTCGCTTGATACACAACAATAAGACTTTTCCAAAAATAAAATGCCACTAAAGCACAAAGAATTTTTTTTCTGACGTATGTATGTACCTTTCAAAACTCCTGCTTAAAATGTCTTTCCTATAAGAATGAACAGCTCAAGATCAATATCAAAACCAATATGGGAAAGATGGCATAGATTTCTGTTCTTGGATGACAGGTTGAGATCAGATATGTGATATCATCATCTTCATGTTCGATACCATCACGTGTAGGCACTTCAACGACCACAATTTCGTCGGACATGAAGCCAATGGAAAACGTACAGTTGGTGGCATTGACACACACCTGCTGATTGTTTATATTTGAATACTCAAAGGTGGGTTTATAAATATCGAATATGGCGTGTATATCGTTGCGCACCATATCATTATCGCTGTAGAAAATATAATAGTAGTAGCCGTCAGTATCAATTTCATGTATAGACAGCATACGATGTGAACCATTCTCCAAGAAATGGGGATTTATGCAATCGGCCATGGGTGGAAAATTGCCAAAGGAAAGTTTATTCGTTTTGAAACACTCTAAGAGACCGTTTTCAAAACTCGATATTGAATTCGATTCATCGGTTTGAGTGAAATTCATGGCATTACCGCCATGCGTGTATTTACGATCATACACATGATCACGTTTGGGTCGATGCTTATAAAGTTGATCGTAAACTTTTTGTTTACGTTTCTCATGATCTCTGACGTGCCTGGCCTTAACAGCATTATGCTGCAACAGGTTTCGTTTACGGCGCGGTATATTGAAATTTTCTTCAGTTGTCATTTTCTTAATCGGATCAATATTTTCCTCGTTTGCCTTGAGGCTATTGTCATGATGCTGCCCGCCTTGTTTTAGAGAATTTATAGAACCTTTTTTCAGTTTTTTCCGGTACAGTTTTTGGGTCGTTTTAGGCATTTTTGTGGTGCTGGTGGTAGTGTTGGAATTAGCATCTGCATACTCTTCATGCTCATTAAAATATTCACTTAAGTCCTCGCCGCCTTTGTTTTCCAGCTCCATTAACTTATCGGAGCTTAAGCTGATATTATGCCGAGCTGTTCGATTGATCATCAACTCATCGCTGCGTATATTTTCATTAATGATCTCTAAATCTTCAAAGAATACTTTAACCTGTTCTTGGCCCTCATTCCAATTGGGACCGAATTTCTTCTTGTTATGATCCAATAACCCACAAGTATCCAATTCACGTGCACCCTTTACCACCAACATACGAGCACCATCGTAACGCGAACAAAACTTTAAGAGTACTCGTGCTCCTTTCAACAAATAGAATCCCCAATATTCGAAAGTATCATCGGGCAGAGTCATGGACTTTTTCAATCGAATGTGTTTGTGATTTGTAGAAACTTCGGGTCTGCCGGCCAACTGAAACGCATTAAAATGACTGTTCATTTTGAGTGAATGTTGTTGGCAAAATATCGAGGAAATGCCATCGCGTATTTCAATAATATCCGATTCGGCCACCGGATAAACGACATCGGCAAACACAGTCTTTCGCAAATACAATGGTATTATAATCAAAGTGGCCGGTAAAATCACTATCAAAATGCAAAAGATTAAAACCCTTTTGACGCCATGCATCTCTTGAGCCTCTGCAAAGAAAATATGTGGAAAAAAATTAGTAAAAAATTTTTAATTTGTTTTTATTCAAGTTCTCTAAAACACAACAACACCTTCAAAATGATATTCAGTAGTTCGAACTTTATAATTTGCTATCATTTCCATGTTGCAATTGCAATCTATTTTCCTTAAGATTCCAAAAAAAAAGCAGATTATTGAGAAACAATTACAATAATTTTTTTTTAAATAATATTAAATAATATTCTTTAAAAACAAATTTCTTTTTAGCCTGCACGATCTTAACTTTTCTATTAACTTTTATCAAATGAGCATTTTGTGTCTCTTCACGACGATTAAAATTCCCTTCAAGCCGACACAAGAACACTGATATTATATGATATTTTCATTATCAGTCACTACAAGTCAAACAAACAAATTAACTCTGTTTGCTCGAATAATTTTAAGATTTATCTATTTATCTGTTCTTTTAGTTGTTGTTGTTGTTGTTGTTGTTCAGATATTGTTTCATCTTGTAGATAATTTATGTTTTATGATATTATGAGAGCGCAGGTACATAAATAATTTTATTTACGAGCGCAAGATTAAAACTGTTCTATTTAGAGGTGGTTTTGATTTATTATTTGATTAGTTTGCGAGACCAAAAGCACAGAGGTTCTGCAGTATCTTCATCTACGCGGAATGGTTGCAAAATACCCAAAAAGAGAATGAACGGTTTTGGGTAAATTCTAGCTGGATATGGGGGACAGATATCTGCTGGGGGGTTACTATGTAACTCGATTCGAAATTATGAACAGCTCGAAAGTTGTATTCAATCCGAATTTAAACTCTTACCATGTAACAGTTTCTGATCGAGCGAAAAGTGCTGCCACTAATTGAAATAATTTTGGCACTACTTTCGAATGTATTATTCAACATGGGCAGCATTTATAACGTAAAATATCAAAACAATGAAAATAAAAATAAATAAAAGTAGACAAGAAATATTTGTGCGTTATAAAAATGGATGCGGTTGCCCTTTGGATGGAAAATGAAGGAAGACAAGCGATTGGAACGTAAAATCCTACGCGATGGTGTAGATTTTATGCAGTTGACGACGGATGTAATGTAAGTAACAATTTATTAAAAATGTATGTAGCTAAATAATTTTATTTGTTGTTTACACCAAATTTCCGGACCCCACTCAAACCAACAACCGCCTCCTTCATTTTAAGTAAATCAATTACTGAAATGAAAATCTGAGTTTTACCCATTTCTTCATAATTTAAGAAATTATATTTGGATAAATTCATTATTTTATTAAGGGAGTGCTTTTTATTTGAAACAATTTATTCATCAGACTACTACACCTTCTTCGAGTGCTATAAATGAACACAGTTTTGCCGGCCCACCGCCTGTGCCCGAAAAATTTGTGCGGTTCTTCCGCAATTTGGCCTTAAGATGGGTCTTGTGATCTGCCCAAACCTAAACAAAAAAAATTTATTTCCATTTATGGGTAAACTCTACCCACTACCTACTTTTTTCCAACCGACCACTTCCCGCATTGGTGGACCGGCTGTATTCAGATCTTCTGCCAATCGTGTCCATAAATTGTTGTTGGCTTCTTTGGCGTCCGGAGCTTTTACATATATAGCCCTTAGCCAACTGCGGATGCTCTGCCATAAGTTGAGCATAATTTCAAATTGCCTTTGCTTCGTATTAATATTTTTCGTAGCATTTTCCCTATTGAAAAAGACTTGTATTCATGTTTATCTATTAATATACATAAATTTTACAAATACTTACATTTTCAGCGTTTGGTGTCGCTGTTTTGATTTATTTAAGTTTTTTTTTATATTTCATCTGTTGATGTTGAGCTACATCAAACGAGTACAAATGCCAACTTTCGAGCGACTTTGACATCTACATTCGAAGTACATAGTGATGCACATCCGAAAGTAGAGTACGAGTATCCGATAATCGGATACGGCAAACCAAAAGTAGCGAATCCGAGTTGGTAGGAAAAATCCGTATCCGTAATATTTAACTACCGAATCGAGTTACATAGTAACCCCCAGCTGGTGTTCTTGTACAGATCGAGGGAAAATATAATTATTCAAAATAAATTGGGTTTTAGCTATAACATGAAGATCTGATGTCTGAATTGATACTCTACACAATGAGGAGCAAGCCTAATACAGGGTGTCCGCCGGGAAGGTTAACACTACTTTGTTTGTTTATAATTTTTGATTAAATGAAAAAAGCAACGTATAACGTACGACGGATTCCATGTGCCTCGGCCTTAAGGCTTTATAATTCCAAAATAAAATCTGTGTGACCACTTTTTTGATAGTGCAAATTGGTTCTTGGAGATGAAAAAACAAACGCTAGGGTATAGGATTGCTGAAGAAAAGGACGAAAGCCTATCTTTTTCTAACGAAAAAAATATTTTCCAATAATACGAATTGTTACGAATAGGCCTGACAATATATAATTCGCACTACTAGATGTCCACAGTACATTAAAATATTGTTCGCGGTAGGTAACATGTTTAGACTCTATGAAAATTAGTTTAAGAAACCCTGTTCGTGGAGAGACATGATCTTGTGAAAAATGTAACAAATTTACTTAATAAAGATAAAATCAAGTTTATTTGTTAAATTTTGTTAAAATTATGTGCTATTATTTACAATTTGCAACTCAATCATTTTCGTGAATATTTGATAAATATTTTGTTTTTGTTTTTTTAATTCTATCAAACAGAAACTGTTAATATAAAACAAAATTTAATATTATTTTAAATATTTGTTGATAAGAAGTCAAAATATTTGCAATAGAAATTAGCAAAACAATTAACAATCAGTCAATCGATCAAATAAAATAGATATTCTTAATACGAGCACCTTCAAGCTGGCGACAATTTATACATTCACAAAAGGGCACTCATTCTATACATACATACACACACAACAGCTAAATACTTCAACAAATATACTATTTGATTTAGAAATACTGCAATTGAAAAAATACAGGGTGTCCGCCTGGAAGGTATACTACTTTGTTTGTTTATAATTTTTGATAAAATCAAAGAGAATGGATCTTATATTGACAAATGTTTTATTTAATGTCTGCAATTATGTATGGAATACAATATCAGATAAATGTCCGCCTCTGTTAGCCTCACAAATGCGACCCCTTTTGAGCACATTTTCCATTACATTCTCACACATTTCAAGCGGTATTTCATTAATTTCATCACGAATATTTTGTTTGAGTTGCTCAAGCGTTTCCGGTTTGTTTGCATAATACTGGCTTTTCAGACATCCCCACAAAAAGAAGTCCGGAGCAGTCAAATCTGGCGACCGTGGAGGCCAATCAACATCACCATTTCTTGAAATAACTTGTTGTAGAAAGAGGTTTCGCAGTAATTCCATTGTAATCCTGGCTGTATGCGATGTGGCACCGTCTCGCTGATACCACGTGTTAATCAAGCCAAAAGCATGCAGTTGTGGCGTTAAAAAGTTTTCAATTATATCACGATATCGCTCCCCATTCACAATAAGGTCCAATAATTTCTCCTGGCCGAATTGCACACCAGACTGTCACTTTTAATGGATGCAAAAGTGACTGATGAATAATTTGAGGGTTTACCATTGTCCAGAACCTACTATTCTGTTTATTCACAAATCCATCCATTCAAATGAAAATGTGCCTCGTCACTCATTATGATTTTTTTCATGAAAATCGGGGATGTCATGGGCGAGCGAGCTGTAACATCCTATTGGCATTTGTACGGTGGCGTAAATGGTCTTGTGGAAGAAGCTCTTGCGTCAACTGAATCTTAAATGGAAACAAATGCAAATCCTTATCCAAAATTGTGGCCAAAGTTGTTCTTCGAAGACCGAGCTCCTGAGCACGGCGTCGAATTGAGTTTGATGGATTGCTTTGAACACTTTCTTGAGCAGCAGTAATGTTTTCAACCGATCTTGCAGTACGTTTTGGTCCATGCTTGGGCCTATCACCTACAGACCCTCTTTCTTCCAAATCATTCACTACACGATAAATAGTGCGTCTTGTGGACACGATGTTTCTCCCAAAAATTTCACGTAACTTTCTCATTGTCACAGTAATCGATGATTGATTTTGATAAAATGTTTTAACGATTAAAACACGTTGGCTTATCGAATATTTTCCCATAAAAAATTTCCCATGTGTCTACTTCAGGACTGACAAATATGAACTGTCAAGACTAATGTTTACCAAAATGGCGGCAAAACAAAATAGTATACCTTCCCGGCGGACACCCTGTATAAATATATTTTTGCTTTTTTAAAAAAGGTTCAAAATACGCATAACAAAATATTGTCACAAATAATTTGACTTTAATGAGGCTCTCTAATGCTTTTTCAAATAATTTGTTTTGTACTGATTCTGTCAACAACAAAATCAAAAATTTTATTTGAGAACAGTTGAGCGGGGGACAGCTGCATTTGATCGGATTGAATTTAATGTCTCATGACTTCACTAGATTCGCCGTTAAATGTCGTAAACGGTATAAAAATTCGTTTGAAAAATATATTCGTAAATTCAAAAATAATTAGATTTTAAAGAGTCCATTATAGCTGGCTCGGCTGCTGATAAGAACTATTTATTTCATTGTTAGAAATCATAAATATAATAAATTTTGATTAGAAATGTAAATAAATAGTTGACGTCTAAAAAAAGTATAGCAATTGTTCTATATTTTCTATTATCGCATAAAATGCTCTTATTGTTATTATTATTATTATTGCTCAGAAAGCTTAATTTTTGTGAGTTTTTAATTTTAAATGTACATATCGTCACCTAGCAGGCAAAAGGCCGTAGTGATAAAAAAAATAAAAACTGGAATTTTCGATTGATTATCATGCAGTCAATCAAAATTCGACTAACTGCCGAATTTCACGCGCTTATGCCCAAAAACAGCGTTTTTATTAACGGAAATCAAATGATCGTAACAGCAACTTCCGTAATTTTATAAACAAGAATCCTAAAATTTTGATTTGATTTTTTTTAGTTTAACTCAAGCTTTTACTGATTTTAGCAGTTTCTTTTAATTTTTATATTTTTCGGCCTAAGGTGATCTTCTTGCGAGCTTTAGCTAGTACTTATAGCTGGCCTTTCAATGGATAACACTTCTTACATTTTACTAACATCTTTATTTTATAACTTATGCTGCCTTTACACACTATTGACCTTATTCACAAACGTTTAATAAAGTTATTGTAGGTTTAATGTTGGATTTTTATATGGGAAAACCGGCTTTAATGTACACATTAACTTTATTAAGCGTTTGTGAATAAGGCCATATGTATTTTACAGTGTGTTTGTCAGCTTGAAAATGTATCTGTAATTGCGCGTGTTTGTCAAAATTGTACATTTACAGACGGTTTATAATTTTTGCGTTTACACTCGAGTTTTTGGTTTCATCTGATATAACCTATAATAGATTACAACAGTATGAACAATTGCATTTAAATAATTAAAAATTGAGTTTTTTTGCAGAATATGCATAAACACTTTTTTTAAATACATATATATTTGAATACATTTTTAATAATTTGCCGAATCACAAACGCTATGTTCTTGCCAGTTGAAAATAGAACAAGCTCTAATTGAAAATTTTTGCACTGTAAAAGCGGCCTGACATTTACAGAAGCAATTTTTTTTTTTGCTTCTACACAGTATGCATTTGGCAGTAGGAAATTTGACAACCACACTGTGAAATACATAGTGTGTAAAGGCAGCATTAGCGTTTCAAATACACGGCTTTAAACACAATTTTATCAATAAAAAGAAACCGTTAGCAACACTGTTTGCGCCAAGAAGTGATTAAAAAAGTTTTCAATAAAAAATATAGGTACTAGTTTTAAGTCTTCCCTCTAAAAAAAACCTTGAAAATTTTTTATTAATAAAATGTCCGTTCTAACAAAAAAAAATTTTTTTACTTGTATAAAAATAAAAAAAAGTAATAAAAAAATATGTAAAATTTTTGCCAGAAAAGAAACCCATTACTTTCCCGACTTTTATTTATGGTCGAAAGTACAAATTTCTATACCAGCCACTTGTTTTATCTTTTTTTTTACAAAAAAATGTATTGTACTCTCATTTTGGTTTTCGAAAAAGAACAACGATTACAACGATAAAGTCCATTATCTCACTATATTTTTGTATAACATTAAGAAGTACTATATCGCAGTCTACTCGGATGTGCAATAAAAATCAAAAGTCTACTGGATTTTGCCAATATATTGCGCCATCTTTTAATATGACATACACATAGACGATATTATTGTACAATATGAAAAATTGCACAATTATATTGCTACTTTATGGGTAGTTTAAAGGGCCCCATACACGACTCCACATGCACGCGCAATCAAGTGTTGGTGCCAGTCGTTGGGTCGTGTATGGGCATATGTTATGATTGAAAAGTTTGCTGTAGCCTGTTTGACATCGTTTGATATTTTGCTGATGGCGCCAGTTTATTGTATTGTGTATGGTGAATTTAGCTCAGTTGGGAAAAGTGTTCAAAGAGTAAACATCGGGATAAAACACATTTAATTGAATAAAGTACTCATAAATTAAGAAAAAAGAAACAAACAAATGTATTTTATAGTCTTTCTGAAATAAAACATCATTTCTAATACATTTTTAATAAAAATATACGCATTTTCATTAATTTGTAGTTTCAAAACAATATCAATAATAAATGCGGTGCGAACTAGTTGCAACAACTCATCCGTACAAAATTTTTAAAGAAATGAATATTTCACCAGTATGTTTGTATGGTATGTGTCTCGAGCACGATGCAGCATCACTTGTTGGTACCAGTATGCTGGAGTAGTATATGGTTTGCTTAGTTGAGTTCTTCACAATTATAATGTTTTTTCCACATTCATCCGCAAATGTCGAGAATATTTAGTCAGCTAAATCTAAACGAAAGTTCGCAATCGTTTGTAAACGTTAAAAATCTTAGTGTTGTGATGCGTTAATATCTCTAGATTTGCTTAAAGTAATATCATCGGATATACATATGTATATCGTCATATGATTTCAATAAAGCCCTAAATTACAAAAAAATCAAAAACGACTTCTTGGTAGATTTCGATCCACCATATCAAAATGCATGCCCCTGGAAAATATTATTTATTAAAATTGTACTAATTCGTCAATAAGAAATAAGCTTAAACTAAAAAAATGTTGAAGAACGTTGCTTAAATTTTCATATTTTGCTTGTCCTCTAAAATTTTTTCAATGTAACTTAGGGCTTTTATGAATTCAAAGGACGATATGTAAGTATACAAATATTTATTAATAAATATTTATTGATGACCTTGAGTCTGAATAAATATTTACAAACTTTATGGTCGAAGAAAGTAATTAAATATGTACATATAAAAAGTTTCACCACTTAACAGGCACATTTAAAGTTGTTGTTTAGTGTTGTAATATGAAAAGACAATCTAGAAGAGACTACAATAGTCCCCAAAATGAGTTTGATAGTAAAAAAGCAAAGTATTTTGACCGTAAGAAATTTGAATTTTCCCGTAAAAAAAAATCCTCAAAACTGCATTTTGGGAAATAAAATCTGCAAAATGCGGATAAATCTGTATTTCTGGCAACTTCGGTTTTGAAAAATGTATCCATCAGCGATAAATTAGCACTATTTTTTTAAGCAAAATATGGAGTCTACCTTTAGGAGGAATATAATCAATTCGATTACTTTTATCAGAGGAGTTCAGGGATGGAAAATGTGTTTGACTTAGTACCAACTAAAAAAAAAGTACTTTTTAGAACACGACTGATCGAAACTTTTTAAAATTCATACGGTAATATGAACCACTTGTTTTGCTCTCTGAATCTCGACTGTGAAGCGTGGTGTTTAAGCCATTGTTCCAATTTTATTCAACACTTGGACGTAAATTTTTGACTCTTCAAAGAACATAAGCTTTGAAGGAGTCATTCTGCACTTACAAATACGTTTCAATATTTCTTTTTTTACATTTTTATTTAAATATAAATACATATTTATATATAATATACACTTTTTATTTGTTCATGCTTTAATTTTTTTTTTTGCACACATTAATTTTATCTCTTTGTTTATAGTTTTTATTATTTTGACAGCTAGTTCAGATAAACTAGCGATAATTTGTTATCAAAATCGGAAATGGTAAATAAACGAAGATGGTTCGCTATCAAAATTTTTTATGGCGAAACATGTTAGTTCAACCATGATTGGAGCGCGAACCATGAATGAGAGAGCGAGAGGACCTCGAATTTTGCCGTCCATGTAAACATGGTGTTAGTTTCAATTACTTTCATTATTTTATGATTAAGTGCAGCAAAGTTATGGAGGAGGTTAAGAACAGCACGAATGGTTTCGTGTAATATTGACACTGTCTGCTTAGGCCAGAACTTGGCCTGGCGTACTACCGAGCGCCTTAATTCGTCTTGATTTTATGTAAATGTAAATGTAAATTAAAAAGTTTTGCAACCATTTCCTTCCCGTTACAGTTACATACATTAATCGCTTAATGGAAAATAAAATATTACTGGTAAATGACTCAAAAATAAATAAAACAAACCACAACTGACCTCATAACCACTTAATATCTTAAGAGGATTTCTATTTATTCAGTTTAAAGTTAGCAAATTTAAGGCAGGCAATTTCACAAGCTTAAGTAAAAAATTTTTGTTATTGGTTTATATTTCACAGGCTTATTTTTATCCTTTCCTAGTCTAGAAATGTTGTGGTAGCTGTTGCAATTTCTTCGTGTAATTGATGACATGAATGCTACATATGTACATACATATATTCAACTACAGTGAAAGCTCTATTAACGGTTAGCTCCCATAGACGGACAGTTATATTTATTATGTTCACAATATCTACTAGTCTATCTAATCTCTACAATGCTAGCTTAAGCTCTAATCACTTAGACGACAGCAGACTTCACAACTTCATGGCTTCAAATGCTGCCAACTTCAAATGCTGCTCTGAAGTCTGCTTCATAATTATTTTGAAGACAGCAACAACATAATAATTTCAAACACAAACAAATTTCAGGGATGCCTGATATATATTTTATAATGAATAAAATTAAAGTTATTGATAAAAAAATGTAATAATATCACGAAAAACTATAAAAACACATAAATTTATTTCTATATTGTATTTTTGTAATGTTCTTTTTTGTTTTATATTAACAAAAAGTTTTTGTTCTTATTTTTCCAATTTATATATATATAATGGCCACACTATATTTGTTTATTGCTGCCCGTCAAAATAGAAAATAGCCTAAGTTGGCAGCAGTAGCAAATGCTGTTGTGCAGTCCTGCTACTGTGCTGCCGTCAAAATAATCGTTTTCATTTAAACACATATATTTTATTTTTGACATATTGCTGCTTGCTGTCTGCTGTCGTGAATGTGTTTAAAGCTTTACTGCGAAGCGTGAAAACCACTTTTATTTTTTAAATGTATTTTTTAAATAAATTTTGTGTCTGACGAAATTTACAAAACTGTAAATAAAATGTAATTTTTTTCGTAAAATCCATAAATTTTTAGAGTAAGTAAAAATGTAGCATTTTTTTTGTGTTGGAAAAAGTAGAAATTTTTTTAGATATGTTGGGGTTGCTAAAAAATTGTCTGGCATCACTGCCTTAGGAACTTTTTTGTGAACTTACTTTTAAAATATCTTGCTCCAGAACCCCGTTTAGTAAAATTATGTTTCTAACATGGTAGAATAATACATGTATTGTCGAAACGTTAACGGCCTTTTTTTGTGTTCGGGTCTGTCAAAATTTTATTATGTACTAGAGTACACAAAGTGGTCGAAATTCGACCGCCAGTTTAAACGTATACCTATTATAGTTTCATTCATTTAAAGAGAAAAAACTACCTAATTACTTATCCCCTTCCCCATGGGAAAAACAATATAAGAAATAAAATTGCATACAAACACTCTCACTGCTTTGCTTATGTTTTTACTTGAACCAATACGTAAATGTGCGTACGTGTGTATTTTTAGCATTTGTAGTGGTGTCAACTTTATGAGACTTTGATGCCTTTAATACTGAACCGATTTAAATAATATATAATCGGGTCACTAAAGCTCAACAATGAACAAAATCGGTTGACAAACACAGCAGAAAAAGGGATCTAAAAATCTGTCTTTGCCTATTTATATATAAATTAGAAATCATCCGAGTTCGCACCACATAAGAATTCAGTTTTGAAGCTCATTTTTTACTGGGATACTAAGGGCAATATGAAACGGTTTCAATTACAAATGAAATTACTTGTTTGGCCTAAAAATTATATGTACATATGTAGAATAGATATTTGTTAGATTTTCAGGAGTAACTATGTGAACTGAAAAAATGCATTGCAAAGCGAGAAAAAAGCAAGCTTTGTGAAATAAAAAATTGCCAAATTCTTCTCCCCAATTAACATTGAAAATTCCCGATTTGGGGACGAATTGCTCAACTGGCTACACTGGTTGCAAATTTAATTCAAATCATGTAAAATTTTATTGGCTGCGAAGAGCACCAAACGCACTATGTAAGTACATATGTAGAATGTATATCTCTCATTTAACAGCCTTCGCGTGATACGAAAAAAATCAGGTAAGTTTTCTCAGGTATTTATTTTTATCCAACACATCAGCTTTCACCATTTCACTTGTGGGAATATCTCATGTAATCTAATAATTCGAGTATTATACGTTCTCAACGATCTTGACCGTCATTTTCTATTAAATTTTTTATATTTATTTTCTTTTTTTTCGTGTTCTTGCACATTTCTTGTTATTACGATTCAGCAGCTACATATTTAATATGTACATATCGTCATATGATTTCAAAAAAGACCTAAATTACAAAAAATACAAAATCGACTTCTTGATTGATTACGATGCAGCATATCAAAATGTTCCTAGAAAATTTTACATAATTAAATTGTACTAATTCCTTAATAAAAAATAAGTTTAAACTGAAAAACGTTGGCTAATATTTTATATTGGAGAGTTTCTTGCTTGTCCTGTAAAATTCTTTCGATGTAACTTAGGGCTTTTATGAATTCATAAGACGATATATACTTGTAGGATTCATATGAGGAAGTGCAAAATATAATCACACGTAAAAGTTTAAAATTTTAAACATTGTAGCATTTCCACAACATTTGCTCAACTGAGCTGGCAAACAATGTGGAAAGAAATGTGAAAAGGCCACAGACCGGTATTAGATATTCCCCTACACTTTAGCACATGCACGCGGAAAAAAACAATATTTTTTTTTTGTGTTAGCAAGAGATTAATAAATCAATAGTCCTGCTCTGTACCGCCCACACCCTGCAAAAAAAGATAAACGCAAGTTTTTCCACATGACTGCCGGCTATTTGTTTTTGAAAACAGAAACATAAAATGGAACCAAAAACTAAAACAGATTTTTATATGTGTGAATTTATAATATCAGACGGAGCAATAAAAGTAGAACTACACCTATTCCTCAATTTGCAGGAACATTTTCAACAACACAGATTTGCAAATAATATTATTCAATCTTTCAATAATATTTTTTATAATTATTTGCAGGCAACGAAAATAACAGTTATCTTTAGATTAATTCAAGCAGAAAGAATTTCTCTATACGATATTTGGTTGTAGCAATGTGGCATTTCTTAACTAACGAATAATAATCTTAAACGATTTGTATATTTTGACTTAACAGATATTTTTTGTTTACTATTGTTTCGGTCTAAAATAAAAGTTAAAATCTTACTTATATTTTTAATAAAAAATTTCGAAGAATTGTTTGGGTAAAAATTAAAAGCTGAGATTTTAGCAATATTAAAAAAAATAACACTTAAAATTTGAATTTAACTTTGTCGTTCAAAAATTTAAGTTAAAATTTTACTAATATGTTTTAATAAAAAAATTTAACCGAATTGTTTGGGTAAAAATTAAAAGCTGAAATTTTACCGATATTTTTTCAATAAAAAATAACACCTTAAATTTGAAGTTAACTTTTTCGTCGAAAAGTTAAAGTTGATATTTTTCTGTCAACAATAATACTTTAAAGTTTGTTTCGTAGTTTTTTCAACTAATAATAAAAGTAAAACCATTTTTCGATAAAAAGAAGTATCAGTATATTTTAACTGTTATTTTTGACCGAAATAATATATTGGACACAAAATATTTATGGCCTTAATCACAAACGCTTAATAAAGTTAATATGCACATTAAAACCGGGTTTCCTATATAAAAATTCAACATTAAACCTACAATAACTTTATTAATCGTTTGTGAATAAGGTCATTAGTATATATTTTCTTTCTACTTTTAAGCAAATAATAAATACACATCGATCATTTGCTGCAATATCGTCATAACTCAAAAAATTCTTTGTTAAGAATGCAGAAATAATCGTCAGGTCGCTATTTATTTTGTCTAAAGAGTACATACAAATATCTTGTGAGGTGAGTGTATGAGAGAAGAAGAATATTTTAGCTTTCCATTAAGTTGTGTGTAAATTGAAAACTTTAAGCTTGTTTTCTGCAAAACGAATTTTTTGAGTTATGGCACGACGTTGCAGCAGCAACAAATTACCGATAGGTACTACAACAAAGCTTTTAAATGAAAGTTACTGATTGGATTTATTTAAATCTAGGATTTTTATCATTGGAAGTAATTGCTGTAACTGTCATAAATCATTAGGCAATCGATTTCTGGCTGCACCTGATCAGGCATGACGTTAATCATTAATATTAACTTATTTTAATTATCAACTCCCACGATTTTTAAAACAAAAATTATACCGTTCGACTTTCACAATTTCATCAAGAATGTGTCTGTCATGTAAAACGAGGGATAGATATACCTAAATGATATCATAAAATAAACAAATAAAGCAAACTAATTTCATACTTACAAATTTAATTTAAAGATAGACGAATAAATCGAGCAAGTAGCAACGCCGGTAGTTGGTGTAAAAATTCCACATTAATCATCCAATCAATACAGTGGGGAGGCAATTTTTATGACACTATTTTGTTGTTATTATTGTTCTTTAGCATTACAATAATAACAAATTGTAAGAAAATTGTACAAAACAATCTATCAGCTGTCATAAAAATAGACTAAAAACGCAGCAACAGCAGCTGCGTTGTTAGTGGCTGAGCCAGCAGCAGCAACAACAATAATAAGAAATTAAATGACAATCACAACCAATAGCAGTAACAACAACAATGAACAAAACAATAAAATAGTGGTAGGAAATTCTGAGTTGTTGTAATTTCCTTTGTTTTCTTTTATGCGTTCTTATTTGATAAATTTTTTAATTTATATAAAATTTCAATTAATTTTATACAAGAACTTGTATTCAACTGTTAATATAAATTTTTTAAGAACTCATGATCTTTAAATTCAAAATTCATTTTGAATTATTCACCAACAAATTCTCACAGAAATTTGTCTTGCAAATGAAGAGGATTTTTTCTTATCAAACATTTGTTTCATTTTCTTTATTTATTTTTCTTGCCAAGCATTTATCACTTTGTTGTTAATAATAACAAGTAACAAATATGTAATTTTTAAACTGATTTTAGTACTTTATTGTCACATTACTTTCAATTTAAAAAAATTAAAAACTAAAAAATCGAAACTTAAACAATTAAATGTAAAATACTTCTTGAGTATTTGCTCCCTCCTCAAGCATTTATAATTTTCAACTGATAGTTGCGCTATTTAATAGTAGACTTTTTCTATTTTTTTATTTATTTTGTCTGCTCTGCAGTACGTTTACAAAAACAAAGGAAATGCTCTTTATGAAGACAGTGTTGCCAGGTGTGTTATATTTTTTCCATACATGAGCATATGTAAATACCCGTTAACGTTAGCGTCTCATTCAAGGAAGGCTCGCATTCGTTCATTTCTTCATAAAAAAAATACTTGTGATCCGCACAAATGCTTTGAACATGTTGACAGTTGCCATAAAATCGTTGAGTTTTGTGACTACACAGACAGGTACTTAAAAAATTTTAATTGAAAGTTGTTTTAAAAATTTTACATACATACATACAGGTATGTATAAATGGAAACTGTTGAAATTAAATTTTTTAAAACTATTCATTAATTGTAATATATTTTAATTTAATTTTAATTTTTAATTTAAAAAATTTTAATATATTTAACTAATTTATAAAATATAAAATACAAATGGAAATAGTGTGTTATTGTCTGCAAAGATAATTAAAACTTCAACTTTTTTTTCGCATAAAACTTAACAATGGTTTAGAAACTTGTTTTTTCTTAAGACAGTACATGCATAGATAATATTCACGTTTAAGCCACTAGTCAATAGTCGTTTTGGAATGCTGGCATACCTACATAAAGTAAGAAAATACGAAAAAAATTATTGTATCTATTAAATTCCCACCAAGCTGGCTGCTCTGAAGACAAGTGTGAACAACAAAGTACTCAGTGTTACCATACAATTTTAAAAAATCTTAACAAAACCCGTACACTTGTACTACAATTGCGCAATTTTTCATATCGTGCAATGATATCGTAAATGTGTGTACTTCACTATATATTAGGCTATACTCTTATGCCTCTTATTGAGTAGTATGTATATGAAAACGACGATAATATGAACAATAAGATATTCAATAATATTGTATAATGTTGTATAAAGTATTAAAGCTCTTCATCATTTTCGTTTTGTTTTACATTTGTTCGTTAAAACGAGTACAAAATTTTATTTTTTCGTAATATAGGGTACTTAATAGAAATAAAAATTTGAGTGTTCGTTAAATGCGATGTTCATTAAATCGATTCACAAGTAAGCCTTTTTGTCGATGCGATCCTAAAACAAACATATCGGCAATATCAATACGCTTAGTGAATTTAAATTGAAGTTAAAATAAATAAATAAAAATATGATTATTTATTTATTATCATACATAATTACAGCCTAAGAGATTGTTAATATTTAAAGTCAATATAAATCAGATTTTTGTTTAAAAAGAGAAGTACATATTTTAAAATTTTGCAGAGAAAGATTTTTCAGATAGAAAAAGGGCTGCAGTGGAAATGGTTTCTCAGATGCTTGGGAAATTATAAGTTAATCGGAAAAATTGGAATTGAATAAAAAACTAATTTCACATTAAATTATACAAGACGTTTTGCAGCAAAATCATTAGCTGGTTGCTCCACAAATGTACCTTCTGATACATCAGAGCTCCCATATAAGAAGCGGGTAAAAATTAATTAGAATAATTTATATGTACGAGTACCGTTTGTACCCAAATCACATCTGATATTCAAGAAAATTTTTTAGGAACTAACGGTGCTTCGTCTTCAATTAGTTACTGAATTAAGCACAAAACTTTTAAAATGTTCCTTCGTTCCTGTAGCTGTATTTTTGCCGATGCATTTTTAGCGTTTTTATTATTGTTGCTGTTATTATGTATATGAATTCCTTTTATATTTTGTACATAAGCACATTTATTAGAACCCAAATATTGACATAAATTATGTTTAAATCATCTTCTCTATTTCTTTCAAAACCCAAAATTTGTAAAATTGTAGGGTGTATGTAGAGATTTTTCCTTGGCGTATATGCATACATATCTTTCTGAAATAAACTTGAACTGCTGCACTAAAAGTAAAATATATCAAATACATATTTAAACTTAATTTTACAATAATATTCGTTTAACAGATACATCTTGATATCTGGCAACACTGACGGCAAGCTCCCTCAATTTTCGTTAGTTTGATTTGAACAAGAGCACAATAAATTTTTGTTGTTTTTTTGTAGTTTCGAAATGTCTACGAAATTTATGTTAATAAAATTCAATGTAAACAAATGCATGCAGTCGCATTCATCTGTTTACAGTAAAGCTCGGTTACAACGTATTATCAATTGTAATGAACTAGTTCCAAACTCCCGATGTTTTGGCTGCCGTTTGCATACAAAAGTCCCTCGTTATAGCGAACTCGCTTGTAACGAACTACTTGTTACGGTCCCACGAAGTAAATATTATTTATACGTGTTTCACCTGTTTAAACGAAGTATGTATGTATGTATGTTTATTTTTCTGTTACGAATGTTATACATATATAAATATAAAAAAGGCAATATTTCACAAATTTACTTTAAAATGAAAGCTGAAATGGCGGCAAGTGCTCATTTAAAAAAATATGACAATTTGTAATATTCTCGTATTAAACATTTCGTTAGTATGTTGTCACAAATCGAATAAGATTGCGAAATTAATACATTTTTGACACATTATTGAAAAGTCCCTACATTTTAATGACTTCCATAAATCTGTAATTTTCTCCCTACTGCCATTTTTTGTAGAAGAAAATCCCCACGAATAGGGATTTTTCCCTACGTATAACATCACTGATTGTGACTGAACTGTTTTTGACATCAAGCGTACGGCCTAACCTGAACACAATTCCTAAGCCGATTCACTGCCACCTTAGCAAAATCGTGATAAATAAAAGCAAATCAAATTAAAATTAAATAAAATTTCCAAAATATGTGAGTATGCCACAGTGCCATGCAATATGTAATATTGCAAGAAATGGTACAAATGCAGCGCAATCATCATCACTGATTTGAAGCACTTACATATAATATACTGAGTTTTCATTTTATTGAGCTGTGAAGTTGGCCTTGGTATTTTAGGTTGCTGGCTTTGCTAGCAAAGGACCGTTACTATTAGAAAAGCAGACTGTTTGAATTACTGTTCAAAGTAAATTGAAAGATGTTGTGCTAAAAGATTTTGCTTTCATAAAAAATAATAAAACTTTATTGTTAGCAAACTTAACTTTCATTGCTATATTTGAGAGATGTAACATTTATATGATTGTATTTATTTACATTAACATTAGATAATGCATAATAAAAGGTAAAAAATAATTCTTTCGTATTTTCTCTAGTAGAAGCTGACTGACTGATATTCGCCATCCGCTAACAATTATAAAATTTTTAAAATCTCATGACAGCTTAAAATAAACAATAAAACAGTCGCACACATCCAGAAGTGTAATTGAGCAGTTAAATCCTTATAATTTGTTTATTTTTCAATGACTTAAATAAAATAGACAGTCAAATAAAAAGAACACAAGTTTACACAAACTGTCAATAAAGAATAACTGTAAAAGTATACACAGTGGATCATGATGTACAAAAAACAAGTTAGTTTTCCTCCAAATTATATAACAAGAATGGAGATTTTTCAAGTCTATTTTACAAGTGATTTTTAAAAAAGCCTTGCCACATGTGCAAAATGGCAAATTATTCCTAGAAAATTTAAGCAAACGTGTGTATTTCGTGCATGTATATAAATTTATGTATTTAGATATTTCCTGCCACAGTCTCGTGAAAGTTAGCCAAATCTTGGATTTCCCTATAAAAAATTTCGAAAAGTCCAGAAGCCAAATTACTGCTTTCGTTATCGATTTAGTTAGTTCAACTGGAAATGTCAGCCCATGTACATACATATATTTCTCTTTTAAATGTACTTCAATTTATTTTCTATATGGGGACCTGCATTAAATCACAAGTTTTATATAAACAGAAACCTAGTCAGTCCTTAATCTACAAATCGGGGGAATTATTTTTACTTTTGAACGTTTAAAAAAATTATACTAAAAGCAAGAAATGTTTATACAATCGAACTCCTTTATAGTAAACTTCTTTATAGCGCATTTTTCTCTATAAAAAAATATTTTTGAGAATACAGGGTTCTTTTAGTTCTCTCTACATGTTTATTCCGCTGTAGCCAATTTCTCTATGGCGTAGTTTTCTTTGTAAATAATCTTTTATTATAGCCCAACTTTTAAATAATCTCCCCAAAAATAAAGCACTTTCTCTTCCCAATAGCTGCAAAGAATTTGTTGATGAAGTGACACGGAAAAGTTTCAATTAAAAATTTAAATTTTTTCCCGTTGTCGTATAAGGAGTTCTCTCTATAAAGTAGAGGTTCGTCTGATCCCAGCTACTACATTATAAAGAAGTTCTGCCGTATTTTCATAACATTTGAACCCAAAAATATACTCACTGTTAATTTCTGGCATCGAGTAATAAAAGTCCGGATGATAATAATGATATAGACCCACTCTTTTGGAATTAGTTCGTGTGTTAAGAATTTTTTTATTTTCCATATTTTTCACTTTTAATTCTATATCGTCCATTTAAAGGAAATTAATTTCACCCAACAAATTATTCTATAACAAAAATTTTGTATTTTCCTACTTGTATTAGTTTTTCCTTATCACTACCAAACACTTTGCTCGAGATTTATAATAAAACTAACGATTAAATCGTGTAAGTTCATCGATAATATTCCGTATACGAAACCTTTCTCTCTCTCTCTCTCTATCTCACTCGTCCGCGTTCTTCTGCTCTTCTATAGACAATGGAGCAGGCCTGTCTACTGAACTATTATTGCTTGATAATGTTATGATTGTGTCTCGAGAAGAAAAGTATAAATAGGAAAAAAAACATTTTAATATTGATAAGGACGCCATAATGATAAGAGCAATGCACACTGCACTGTGGGTCAGAATCTAAATATTTTGAATATAAATCAGCAATTTCTATATATAATTTCTTTAACAGGCGTACCAGAGAAGTATTTGAGTTAAAATTTTGAGGAACAACTTTTTAGATTGATCAGGAGCAGAGTTATGAGATCCCGAAATACGGCCCTCGGTCTTTTAAAAATTATTGATTTAAGCTTTAAATGAAATTAAATAGTTTTAAAAGGACCGACAACGTGATGGAAATATTTCGTTAACTTTTTGGAAATATTCCACAATCCGCATCTGCTTAATACAAAAACAAAATCAACATATGTCATCTAAATCTATCAGCCGATTCACACGACGAATTTTAGTCCAATTTTCGACGTCTGTTTTGGTTTGGAAACGAGCACGAATTGGAAGATATTGATGTGGACGATATGTGGTTTCAACAGGACGGTGCCACTTGCCACACAGCTAACGACACAATGGCTCTTTTGCGCTACAAATTTATTGGCCGTGTTATCTCACGTGGTGGCGATGTCAATTGGCCGCCAAGATCATGTGATTTGACACCGTTGGACTTCTTTCTTAGGGGTTATTTGAAAGAAAAGATGTACGTCGATAAGCCAGCAACAATTCAAGAGCTAAAGGATGAGATAATTCGGCACATTAACGGCATAGAACCTCAATTATGCCTCAGCATCATCGAAAATTTGGACCATCGGATGGAGATGTCCCTTAAAATTTAACCACCCTTTAATAGCATGCCGCTTAGTGTCACCTCTGGTCTCCTTTGTGTCCTTTATAAAATCAAATAATCCATCCCCGCCAATTATATGTGTGATACCTACTGAAATTTAGTGAACTATACAAGTTCTTGTCAGAAGAATATCATCGGTATAATGGAATAGCAACAATAAGCAGAACTCATTTCTGAGTTTTTTATTGCTATTTTAAAATAGCAAATTATGTGTCATTAAAATCTAATAAAAAATAAATAAAACTATATTCCACGACTATAATATTTATATTTAAAAATGTATTAATTTTTCTTCTTTGTTCTACAGAAATCTGTAAAAGTAAAAGAAGGCATTAAACGCTTAAATTTAAAAAATATTTTAAAAGCTGCTTCAAGCAATTTTTATAATTTTTCCCACATTATGCTGCGAACACAACTGAGACGAACGACGAAATTTCGTCGCCAAAAATAAAATACATTTGTGTATATGCAAATACACACAATCATGGCGTCGGCGAAATTCACCATCCGCGGCGAATTCTGCATTAAATTTATTTATATTTCGTACGCCGGCTTTATTAGTTTTTAAGTTTTTTTGGTAACTAAAGTTACTAGTTTACTTTAATAATTGTTTTATTGTTATTTTATAGCATTTAAAATAAATATGGATAACAAGAAAAATAATTTTTGCCAATGTTTAATTTTGTAATATATTTTTTTTAATATGGTCACGCTGGTCACGCTATCCAGCACAAACAGTAAAAAACTTTATCAATTGAGGAGCTGGCGAACAAAACTAGACATGTCCTCATTAATGATTTTTTTTAATTTTTTTCGGGCTCTCCAGGTACACATCTATTAAGTCACGGAATATTTTCATTCAAAACCAATTCAATCCCACCTTAAAAAAATAACGAAAACTGTCGTTTCCTTACTAGTCTCTATCTAATGTAGTTCAGTTAAATATTTGCCTGCTCTGTAAAAAACAGACTAGTCCGGTTTTGTTCGCCAGCTCCTCAATTATAAAAGTTATTTTTTCGACAGAATTTGCACATTGAATTTTCACCGACGAATTCGTCGCGTTGGGCGAAATTAGTCGTTCGTATCATTTGTGTTCCTAGCACTAGTTAGTGTCCGTTTAGACGAGTCATGTCTTATTGACATGTTTGCTAGTTTATAGGCGAGAGAGGCGAGGGAAAAAGAAACGACTATTCAGATGCATGTACTGTCATTACCTTTTTTTCTCATTCGTAATTTTAATCCTGAAAGAAGGCATTAGCAAGTAAATGTCGTCAACATGACATGACTTGTGTGAACAACAATGAAAATTCAAACAAGAAATAGTAAGAACAATGTCACATCATGTCATGTCATGCGTCTAAACGCAGACTTACTAATGATTAGTAGGGATTTATACAAAGACTCTTTCGTGAACTTTTTTTTCAATGAATATGTAATTCAGTTTTGTTTTTATATTTTTTATTTATTTAAATCTTCAACAAACGACTTATAATCTAACTTAATTAGATTTTTAAATGAATAACTTTATTGCTTAGCAAAAGATTTAACAATTTAAGAAACTAAAATCAAACATCTATTTAAACGAAGAGATGTTTCTGCTGCTGCTGTATTATTGCAATGATCCACATTGCATTTACATACTTATAAATTCTAACATTTTTTACTTCAAAGCATTTTTAAATTTAACTACAGATCAACAATTAAATAAATATAAAAAAATTACACGACTGTGAACGTGTGAACTGCAAGTATTGAGCACTACAATATAACTAATTCATTCTTAAATAGAGTTTTTAATTAAATTTAATAAACAATTTTATAAAAACGATTTTTATTTTCTTTCAAAATTCTATAAAATATTTTTTTTGTATTGCTAAAATTATTCTATATTTTAATAAAAACTTTGTTTTAAAGCTCGAACCCATTTTTTTAATACTTAGACTTGTACACTTAACTGTGAGCATTCAGGGCTGTCACAGAATCCAGTGTAGTCGGAATTGGATTTAAAAAGCGACAAAAAAATACCTCAATGCTATCGGTTTTATGTTCAATCTAGAATTAAAATCAGTTTTGTACATAAAACCGATCACATTAAAATTCATCAAATAAAAGTATTTTTTGTCGTCTTTTTAAATCCAATTCCGACTATATTGGATTCTGTGATAACCCTGATTAATTGTTAATTCAAAATCTTAAGTATAATTAATAACATGATTTAATTTTTATAAGTTTTAACTATTTTTAGTGGTTTTATGAAACTATTAAATAGAACCAGGAAAATTTGGAGATCTTGTTCGAAAATCAATAATTCTAGAACGCACACAAATTATCGACTATATATATCTAAATCAAAAAAAAGCAAAAGCTTTAAGAGCAAATATAAGAACCACACACCAGCTACGTAGAACCAGTTCCGAAGGTAAAAACTAAATTCAAATTTGAACGATTACTGACTATATATAGAAGTATATATGTATATACAAGTATATATGCATGTATATATATGTACATATATATATTCTCAAGTACATTTTGGAACTATTGAGTTGTGCAATTAGTACCGATTTTCCTGGTTCGCTAAAATTCATTCAATTTGAAGTTTATGTTCAACTGTTGTTGCTTTACATGTAAGAATCAACCGGATGACGTTCAGCTTCCTCCAGCATATGTCGGAAATCCATTGTCTGTCCGTTTTGACCAATAGCTCCATTCATGTAGCCAGTGGTTTTACTATTATTGTTGTTGGCCAATTGATTAGCACTTGTATTGCGATTTTTGATGTAACCATTCATGAGACTGACATGATGGCTTATTGTTGGCACTGCACCAGGTACATTATTCTCGAGATCTTGTAATATGGTATCGATTTGCTGATCCGCAGGCGGTGGCTGACGACTCGATGGACGCTGTACATGATTCGTTTGAGTACCTGTGAGATTTTGCATGTGACTGCGTATAGATTTTTCAAATTCTCTTTGCACCGAGGGACTATCGGTGTCGCCATCGATCTGAAATTGGCCAAAAACACAAAACCCAACTAAAAATTTGTCTTTTTCTTATATTATGTATACACGTGTATACAATAAATTTCACTTACAATTTGCAAACGATTACTATTATCCATGGCCTTAAGCATGGGTAAAGTTTGTTCCCGGAATAGTTCCAGTCGTCGGCGAAAAGACGAAACTGTATCATCGATGCGCCCTCTGCCTAATTGCAGCTTGGAACAGTCCAATAACATTAAGGGGGGACGTTGTTTGTACTGAAGCAAGAAAAATAAAATAAGCTAAATTGTTCCGAAAGCCAGGAAATTCTCCTACCTTATCTTCGAAATATTTAACCTGTTGCATGTTCCTGGGAAAGCCATCTAAAATGATGCCAGTTTTATCCGATAATTGTCGTAAATTCGTTTCCAGTATCATATTAATGGCTTTTTCCGGAGCCATTTCCCCAGCAGCTAAAGCTTCTTTCACAGCATAACTTTCGGTATTGGCACGTGGTGCTGAATCGGTTATCGAGCGCAGTAAACGGCCCACGCTAAAATTACACGCAATCAAATATAAATTATTTTGTTGAACATTTCCCAGTTATCACAAAACTTATGTACCTGAAATGGGCCCAACCTTGATTTAAGCCCACTGCTTTCATACATAAAGTAGCCTTGTTACTGCCCGGTCCGCCTATGACCCATATCACTGGTGGTATACGGTTCATATCCGTGCTCATGGTTGTGAAAGCATTTGTCGGCATAGGTTGTTGGCTTATAACGTCTGAAGCCACCGCCTGAGCTGCATTGGTGGCTATATGGGAGATCACTGCATTGGTTATGTTGTTACTTGATGGATTTTCCATCATCTGTGAGGCGCCTCCTGCTCTAGCTGGCTGCTGTTGTTGTTGCTGTGATAAAACTGTTGAAATTGGAGCAGCGTTATGATTCTGTGCTTGACTAGGTGCCGTATCTACGCTAACTATACTGCCGGGTATATCATTTATCCCTCTGCCCATACCTGTTACTCCATTTAGAATGGCCTCCTCATTTTCCAATGTACTTAGTATGTCAAGCACAGCCGTACGGAAATCTTTGTACACTTCAGAGGGTGCTCTCTCACCGTTCACCTTAAAATAGAAAAATAAGGAAAAATTGGTTCCTGCTTAATCATTTGTGAAACGAAATCGAAATAGTTACCGCTATTAACATATCACTTTGATCAAAATAATCAGCTACTGGCATAACATTTTTAAAGAAATTTTCTAATTCCATTTTGGCTAAGGAGAGTACAACATGACCTAATTTGGCACCATAATCGATTTGTTTCTGTAACACCGACTCACGCCACGATATCAGGACAACACCATTTACTACTTGGATCTGCAAATTGATAAAAGATTTATTACATATGTACATACGTGAGTGAAAAAGTATCAATTGATGGTTTGTAAATAAATAATTAATAAGCAAATTCGAAAAAAAGTTAAATCAGGAAAAGGTGGTAAGTAAATATTTCAAGGAAATCGCAGAAGTTTCAAGAATATGCCAGAAAAAAAACTGATGATAACCCTTGTACCAGTTCTTAACCGCCAATGGTGACCTACTGGTCTGTGTTGTTTTTTGTTGCGATTTCGAGTAGCTGCCGCATTTCACTTTTTTTCCACAACATATATGCGCTCCGCTAATTCTGCCTGAAAGCTGAAAGTCCACACGACGCGTTCTACGCGTCATGCGTCTCTCAAAAAAAGTTGAATTAGAGCAGTGCTATTCAACCTTTTTGGCTCGTGTACCACTAAATTCACGACAAACTTTTCGCGTACCACCAAAAAAAATATAATGTACTGAAAAAATAATTAGATCAATAAATACCAAACAATTTTAAAATTTTTAATCCATTTTATTTATTAATAATAAAAAACAATAAAATTAAAAAAAAATAATAAAAATCACAAAAAAAAATCACATTTTAAATTAACAAGCATACCCTTTTGCTTTTTGTTGAACGAATATTTTACTTTGCTCATTCGTTTATTGGTATGGTTACCATTCGCTTACATTTGTTATTTTTTATTAAATGTATGTAGATAAGAGTGTTACTTAAATTTAAAAATTCAAAATTTTACAAAAAAGGTATACTTTTATGATGATTTTTCTTTTTGTTTCCAATTGCAAAATAGAAATCGTAAAAATTTTAAAAGATTTCGCGCACCACCTGGAAATTTTTCGCGTACCACCAAGTGGTACGCGTACCATAGGTTGAATAGCACTGAATTAGAGTATTTTCATAACGCAAGTTACAAAACAAAAGTTTGTAACGCTTGTGACGCGTGAAAAGTTAAACAGCTTTCTACTTTTAATTATTAGAAACATTTAATTATTAGAAAGCTACATATTTTCGTAAGAAGTTGATGAAATACGAATTAAATAAAACAATTTAAAGAACATAAAACTTAAAAAAAGCTAACAAAAAAGTCTTCAAAATTTACTTGAAATTTGATAAGAAGAAACGTGTTATAAAGTGAGGTACATACATATGTAACACACAGTTTATAAAGCGTCAAAATCTTAGGGCCAATTTATGACTTCGTATTTAAATGGTATTTATTATATTTAAGTTCTATTTAAATACGAAATTAAGTTTTGCGGTACAAACTTAAATAATATTTAAATGACCAACCATGCTGATTTAAGTTGTGCACACATATGTATGTATGTATGTACATACACAAACATATGGTTTTGCTACCTTGTTGTTGTTTCGCGCAACAAAGTAAACAAAAAATTTGCGGCCATTGAAAAATCAACATCTTTTGGGGTGCAATTTGGACTTCTTTTATTAATATTATTCTATTATATATATCTTCTTTCTTAATTGTTTTACACTTTTAAAACCTATTAATGTTGTTATTTTCAGCCTGAAAAAGAATTCACATTAGAAATTTTTCTTTAATTTTGTTCAACAGCTCTTTCTCCAAAAAATTGAGAGAATTTCGTGATGCTGCCACATTTTTATCGTAATTAAATTTAACACTAAAAAACTGAAACTGTATTTACGTAAATGACAATTAACTAACTAAATGCGTATTTAATATGAAGTCTCATAAACTTGCCATTAAAACGCAAGCTCGTGGTGTGTGTGGACACTTTCAGCTTAACGAACTTTCTTGTTGCCGTTGCAGCTTTGTTGCAAGTTAACAAGTGAAATTTATTATAAATTTGGGCCGAAATCCCGGCGGTACTGCAATACCGGGCCAACCCGCGACAGGAGTGGAGCAAGCCCCTAAACATCCCATCTATTTCCAAAAATCAGTTTAACATTTGTTGTCCTCCGATGGAGGATCTATCAGATGTTAAGCTGATAAGAACAGATACTACACTTTGATCTTAGCCATAAGGCCGAGAAGCGATAACTAACAACTGTAAAACTACAGATACTTATATTACTACAATACTACACTAAACGAGAGTTATGAGCATTCATTTCTTTGTACACAAAACAGGGATGATAAATGTGATACAATTGTACCATTTTTGGTACAATCTAAATCTAACAACTTTGATGATAACTATTTGCGAACTATTCTCACTTGTATTGTTTTTAGCTGAAAAATTGTTCAATTTACAACCTCAAAAGAAATACAATAGTGTATAGAATAGTAATTAACAGAAAGCCTTATAATTATAAGGTTTAGTTAGGAATGCTAACCACATATGAAAAATGGGACCAATATCTTGAATTAAGAATCGAATCGTAATGTTATTTATTAACAACAAGATGTTGGTCTAGTATTTTCAATATTACTAAGTAGGTTCGTTGTTAAAAGCAAGAAGTAACATTGTATTGATCAACGTATGCAAATGTACATTATACTTGACAGATGTACTGCTTTCAGCAGTACGCGCCCTTTTCGTACAATGTTCTGGTTTCTTCATTAGTCAAAGAAGTACGCTTCAGTACAGTTTTCACTCCTTTAACTTTATTTTACTGGAAATTAATTATCTGTATAATTATATTACTGTCTTGGTAATACAATCTCATTTATTAATCATAGAATAACCCACTTTTTACGTTAATGTAATTTTCACTTAGAGCTACGCTATTTTACTTAAGAACTTACAGTGAACTTTCCCAAATACGTACATATCTGTATGTAAAATAAATTGGAATAATATCTCGAATAATAAATGTAGTGAATACTTATTTACAATAAAATAATAGCAACAAAAACTAATTTTAATACTATTCGGGTGAAGAAGTACGTATTTTTGTGGATGATTCTGGTACGTAAATGAAATTTCTTATTTATCATCCCTGATACAAACAGCTTTTAGCGGGGTGGAAACATACATACATACCTATGCGCACATGAAAACACACACACAATGTGCAAAGAACAATCCCACATGCACACAAAATTTTCAATGAAGGCCATAGCAGTGTGACCGTTGCAGATAAATTTAATGATGTGAAAATTGCTATACCAGCATTTATTCATTTAATGGCCAGTTTATGACTTCATATTTAAATACGCACTTAGTTAATTTTCATTTAAATTTAAATTGCATTTAAATATAGTTTCAGTTTTGCAGTGTTAAATGATTGTTTGTATATAATTGCGATAAAAATATGGCAGCATCATTTGTTTTGAAGAAAGAGCTGTTGACCAAAGAAAGAAAAATTTCTAAGGTGGTTTCTTTTTCAGCCGGAAAATAACATCAATGATAGGTTGCTGCAATGTTTTAAAAGTGTAAAACAATTAAGAAAAAATATATAATAGAATGATATTAATAAAAGAAATCCGAATTTCACCCCAAAAGATGTTGATATATCAATGGCCGCAAATTTTTTGTTTACTTTGTTGCGGGAAACAGCAACAAGCTAGCAAAATCATATGTTTTTACATGCATGTGCGCACACCTTAAACAGAATTTAAATCAGCAAGATGATCGACCTAAATATTATTTAAGTTTGTAATGCAAAACTGAATTTCATATTGATATAGAACTTAAAGATAAATAACATTTAAATACGAAGTCATAAACTGGCCATAAGTTTTTTAATTGTTTATATAGAATTTTTAATTTTGTACATAACTCCACGCATCTACGTAGCAATTTTTAATATTGCGAGAGTCATATCGTAAATTAAAAATAAATAAACACTTAAAAAAGTTTTTCTTACCCATATGGAATATATCAATTTTTAACTTATCAGATATTTATACATATGTACATATATATTTAGGTGAAATATGTACTCCTGCAGACATAGTCGCATTGTCCATACAAGACTAAAACTAGTCTATAGGTACCGCAAATATATGCAAAATATATGATCGAATTAACATTACGATATTCTAGGCCTGGACCATATAGTCCAGCTCTGCATTACATCAGACTAGCCCTAAAACTACTCCATGTTGTAGTGTAGCAATAAGTTATTACATGGTTCATGATATATTAATAGTCAGTTTTTAATAACTTTTGACTAATCGAAATATCATTCACGTTTGATAAAACCGTCTGTCAAGCAAAAAGTACATAATGATTTTTAAATTTATCAATAATCAATTACGATGTGTTTTTAATAACACAATTACTATTTAACTAAACATGTAAAATATTTTATTAAATAATTAATTTAAGCTTTAGGTCCAAAAAATAAATATAAATGATTTATTTTATCTTATCCGCTATTGCGCTTTATCAATGGAAAGCTTCTTCCGGGATATATTTAATTAAAAATTAATAATAACAGTTATTGTGTTCACAAACCAATAAAAACTTAAAATATCAATTTTGGGTAAAAATACTATGATAAATTAAAAGTAGTTAATAAAAATTAATAATATATGTATACGTATGGCCGCATTGCCAAAGCTAAAAAAATTAAAAAAAGAATTAGCAAAGCAATGGTCCAGTTCACTAAAAATACTGCGGCACATACATACATATTTATCTTGAAGAGAATTAAACTTGTTTAATAAAGTTGCTATCTGCATTCATGCCTACGCTACAAATTCTTATCTCAACTGCTGGCTTTCAGTACACACACTCAAAGTCATAAGTCGGCCATATTGGCTATCACTGAACCGCACAAATTGTTGTTTAATTTTTATTTATTAAATGGTTTCTTTTGTCAACAAATATGGTTTTAGGCTCCACACACTTTTATTGACGATCTCGATTATTTGCATACAATTTTACAACTTCAAACAAAATTTTATTTCTTTAGAATTCTGGTCACACTGATGGAGAGTTGTGTTTCTATACCATTTTCTTTGGTTTATTTTTGCGGTACGCGAGGCCGACCGCATCATAGCCGGTCAATGGCCGCCGTTAAAGTTTGCATCTGTGATTGATTGACAAGCTAAGACGGATTAGTCAGTTTTAGAGAAAACTATATTTCTTAATGTTAACATAAGGTGACCAGATTTTAGAAATGAAAATAGAGGACATTAAAAAATTATAATAAAAAATTTACTTGAATTCGTAAATACATTTTTTATATACATATGTATGTATTTTATAGAAAAATTTACATTCTACATATATATATATATGTAGTTAAAAAAATAACAAATAAAAATAAATAAAATTAGTTTAAACTAATAAAGAAACTTAAAAATTCATTGCACTAAATTATTCAAAAGTTCAAAATGTTTAAAATATCACAACCCTGTACGCATAAAACTTACGGGAAGAAAGTAAGTTTTACCACTTATTTTCAAAATCGAAAACTCAGTAAAAACAATTATTGATCATACTTTTAAAATAAAAGATGACTGATTATGAAAAAGAGGACAGATAGAGTACACAAATTTAATAGAGGACAGCGAGTTGAAATAGAGTATTGTCCTCTTAAAAAGAGTACGTATGGTCGCCTTAGTTAACATGTTCTTTTGTATTTTTTTTCTATGTTGTCAAAAAAATTGTCAGTCGACATCAACAATTTGGCCTCCACCGCCGAAAAATATCTATTATTAGCCGCCTCTCTGTAGCTGCTGAGTAAATTTATTTTCCACCGCCGAAGGTAATTTTACATCAGTCTCCGTGCGTGTTCTTTTGGTTGTTGTTTTAATTGTCCCATCTCTTCTGTTCAAAATTTTCTATAAATTGCAAATGTGCATGTGTGTTCGACGAATAAACTATTAAACTTGTTTGTTGGCTCGATGGCGAACCAAAATATCAAAAAAAATTGGTTGGCCCAATGTAAATTTTCGACAACATATTCGATGTGTAATAGCCGCATAATACTCCTTAATAGGAGCATTAAAACTGGTTTTTCTATGTAAGAATGCAACATTAAACCTTCTATAAATTTATTAATCGTTTGTGAATAAGACCATTATATTCTATATTTCTGAATAGTAATATTGAATTGCGACTCCGGCAGCTCTGTATTTGGTGTAGTGCTTATGTATTTTGTTTTCGTTTTTTTTTGTATGTGGGTATGTTGCATATGTATGTGGGGATGTATGATTTAGTTCTTATTCATGTATCAGGGATGGCAGAGAGTATACTTCAAAATTGTACCACACTTATATAAATTGTACTTCTTTAAACTAAATTGTACCGAATCTCAATTATTTATACTTAAATGAATATTACTTTTACGAAAACATTAATTTCCAATTGTAGTATTAAATAATAAATACTAAGTCCCTTCTCTATCAATATACTAAAATCGAGAAGTGCTGGAATATATAAAAAGAATTTTCTAGGAATTATATATTCGGGGCTGAATTAGTATATTCGAGCATTGTTTATACAATTTTTAGTAACTGCAGCTGAAAAACAGCATCAGAGCGAATAAGTAAATACGACCGGGCGACGGCAAGCCGCTAGAATAAAATTTATTGCCGTGTCGGTAGTTATTATTCTTTCCGTTTTAGCCGATCATTCTGTTGACAGTATTGCCATCATCATTTCTATTTAATTAAAAAAAAAACTAAACATGATAATTCACAATAAAATAGAAATGTCATAAATTCTTAATATACAAAATTCATTAAATTAAATTTGTGAAAATCATTGAATAAAAAAACACAATAAAAAAATAATAAAAACAAAAATGTAAAACAAATTGAATACAAATAAGGAAATACTTATGCAAAATTAATGGAAAATTTTAAATATATGAACTGAAATATGAGGATTTATTATTGAAATGGATGTACATGTCCATTACGTATAGATGTGTTACCTTTAAGTAAAAACTTGACAAAATAAATGTGCGTGCTTGTATACAATTTTATTTTGTTTATTGTTTTTTCAATATGGATGGGGTAGTTTTTTCTTTTTAAATGAATGCAACTGACTGGCATTCGAATTGCGACCACCTTGACAAACTCTAGTATGGCGAAATTTGTTAAGGCCGTTAAACAGTTAAATTTCACCACTTATGCTAACATCATGCCAATTTTTCGTTGTACATAAGAATATTAATAACGTAAATATTTTGTAATAGTACTACATATCATTTAGTGCTATTGTAAACATTATATATAAAAGTACCAAAACTGTACAAGTTGTACTGATAGTGCCATCTCCGTTAGGTATGTATGTTTTTATAATGTGTACTCTGTAGTACATACATATTTTTAGGTACAAATAATTCCCATTTAGTTGATGTTTAGTTTTCGATTTATAGTTAAGTTTGTGCACTATTCTTTACTCTGGCTTCTCTTCAGTTGTCGAATAAATCTTTCGCCTTTTACTAAAGATTTCCGTGGAGAGGAGCACTCTAATGAGTCTAAAAACAAATTTTTCCATAGGCCTTTCGAAAGGAGGGCCATCAATAATAAATCTCAATCAATCTTAAAATATAAGCAAGGTGGTCGGATGTATGACTTCACGGGGTAAAAGCAGAGGGCACAGTGGAATCTGTCGTAGGTTAACGTATTTCGATGGATGGAGGTTTACACAATGAGTAATTTGTTGACGGACGGACATATTTTAATTATCAGCTTGATTTGATTAACATTTCACCAAAATTGGTTCTTCTTTACTTGGCTTGTGTATTTTTTTCATTTTGGTTATTTGTTCAATCCAACAATTTTTAATTTTATTTTTTATATTGACATCAGCGTTACCATATTGCCAGTTTTAACTGTTTTTTCCAGTTTTTTAGGATGCGTAACAGTTTTTCAGTTTTTCATGAATAAAAACAGGTTTTGTTCGATTTCCACCTTTTTTTTCCAGTTTTTCCAGTTTTCAACAGTTACCTGCTCAATTTTCTATTTTTACTGGAATATATAAAATGTTTCAACAAAAAATAATACAACGCATTGAATGCAGCTGTGTAGTTAGTTTTAAATCTCTTTTTGGCATTGAAATACTACCCATTGAATGCAACTGTGTATTAAGTCTTAACTCACTTTTTAGCATTTGTTTGTGTTGAAACCCTGAAATGTTGTTTTGTTTCTGCCTGTTTTCGTTGACGTTTCTCTTGTGTTGTGTTTTAAAAATGGATAAATATTTAACAAAAAATTTTAAGTTTATCGCTTTTGAATTGTTTTTTTTTTCAATAAATAAAATCATTTTTTTTTTAAGTTTGTAGAGACGGAAATATTAATGATTCGAGTGCTAACGCTTTGGATTCTCCCCCTCGGGTAATTATTTATACGAAAAAAGTATTCCAAGAAGTTTATTATTTTATGACTGTAATTGTACAAATTTCGTGCAATCAAACGAAATGAAAATCAAATTTAATCAAAAAATGTATAAATGATATTTTTATGTAATTAAGTACGATCTCAAAATGTGATTATTGAATTATTTTTTTTTTATGGTTTTATAGCTATATGTTAAAAAATTAATATGAAAATAAATGTTTTTTTTTTATATTTTTGTTTACTTTAAACAAGTACAAACGAATAAAACATATTAGGCTTATTGTTAATTAAAATGTAGTTTTATAACAAAGCACAACTTGTGATCTATAATAAAAGAATTTGAAAATATTTTTTTTTGTTAGTATAACTAAAATTTTTTTATTCTGTGTACATTAAATGCTTTATGTTATGTTTTTAATTTTTTTTATGTTGTTTTATGTTTAAATAAAATACAATTGAATTCAAAATGCACGTAGTAAAGTTTTTTCTACTGTTTTTTATTCTTTTTTTAAAAAACAGTTTTTTCTTAAAAAAACAGTTTTTTTTTACAGTTTTTTGAAAAAAATACATGGCAACACTGATTGACATGTTAAATTTGTACAATGTACACATAATGAATTAGAATGATAAGATATTTCGATTGATTCGATTTTCTTTATTGCATATACAGTGAAATTTGGTTAAACGAAAACCGAAAATTTCTAAAACGAAAAGTGCGGTTTATTATTTTTACATGTTAAATAAAATAATTACGGTTAGTACGAAATTCCCTTCTCTAATGATTAAATACTCTATATATTTCATACTCTTCCGCTTTTTCCAGAGCCATTGGCTGCTGAGATCAAGCTATTTTCCATTTTTTATTTACATAGTTTACTTTGTCATTTGTAGTTGACGTTCTTAGTATTCAATTATTTAATTATTTATGTTTAAGCGTAATTTGTTGAATTGTTTAGGTTTATATGGAAATGAACATTGAAATAAAATTTAAAATATATCAAATAAAAAGTTTACGTTTATTTTGGAAAATGTATTAACTGTTTCGACACAAAATCTGTTCAAATCTTACTTTGAATTGACCAAACATGTTGCTTAACATATTGTTGAGTTTTCCATTATTTTGTGTTTAAAGTTTTTAATAAATCCTTTGAATTGTTGATTTTCAAAAGAAAGTTGTTTCATTTATATAAAATGCTATTGGTTGTTGTATGGAACAGAAGATTTTTGTTTGACGATTTTTTTAAATATTGACGATTTGGAGGATTTTATTTTCAAAATTTTACGAATGTTCGGAAAGTATTACTTGCAGCCCTGCACACAACATAAGAAGCTTAAAGGGCCCCAGACACGTTCAAAATGCTTGCTGTCAAGTTCGTGTACGTGTGCTTGCTGGCTTGATGTTAACACACTTGATGACCCACCAAGCATTCATTTTTACTTTGATTTTGTGCTGTTCGTTTAGCTAAAAAAAATATAACAATGTTGCTAAATAAAGAAATTTTAATAACAAAAATGTTATTTAATAAGTTCTAGGCACTTATCTTTTCTTTATCAGTCATTAGTTTGTTTTTCTTTTTTTGTACGAGTAATTTTTATAATTTTCTTTTAGTTCTGATTTTTTCGACAACTGTTTACAATGAAAATATACATAATTCTACTGAAAATTTGTTCGTGCTTGATGGGTTAGCACTAACAACTGACAGCAAGCATGCCAAAAATCTAAATTTTTTGATTTTCCATAAAACGTCGTTGGTGTCAGACACACTATTAAATTTTTACTTATACTATAACCATGCTTAGCAAGCATTTTGAACGTGTCTGGAGGCCTTTAAAAAAGCAAAGCAAAAATCCGATAGTTGTTAAAGCAGGGTTCCCAGTTTTATTTTATAGCTTATCCCCAATTGGCAATTTTTGAATCCCCAAAAATAACTGATTTCTTATCCCCAAAATCTCCACAGATCTGTAATAAGAATTTTCAAGCTTATAAACTAACAAATAACAGAAAGCTTTGCCAAATTAAATATTTCTCAGTCACATATGTATGTGTGCGTGTATTTATATTTCTTAAAAAGTCTGTAAAGTTTCGAAATTTTTTTGTTTGTATTCTCAGATGTGAATACAATTCTATCACAACATTCATAAACCTAGACCTTGAGAAAACGTGTTTATATCTTTTTTTTTATTCTAATTATAAATTCTTTAAATTATTAAATATGTATGTATGTGCATACTTAATGTAATAAAACTTCTTGCTTATTTTCCCATCATTGATAAATGTGAAGAGAAAACACCCACAAAATAAAAAAGAAAATAGTCCTTTTGCAGAAAAAGAGAGGCCAGTCCAGGTGAGGCCGCTTTTCTCATAAAAAGAAAAACAACAACCTATGAATTTTTGAAAAGAAAACTAAAAAACAAACAAAATGAGGGCCACTCAGCGAAACACACGAACGTTGAATTGTTTATGAACGGGATTGACTGTTTATTCAACCAAAAAAGTCTAACTAACTGAGTGTTCTGTGCTGTGCTCGTCCTTTTCAGGGACAGGTCAGACGGTCATTATTATTCCTGAATGGCTTCGTTAATAATTAAACATTTTAAATAATTCACAAGTTTCAATGTTCGTTTGTTATTTCGAGTGGGGGATTTAGTTTTAAAAGGTTATTAATAAGTCAAAACTTAACCAAAAACAAAGTGTTAGAGTGGTTCGGGAAATGGTGGAAAAACAGGTGTCAAATTAGCACTGCAGTGCTTTTTGGTAGCATTTGTGGCAGTGAAAGTTCGTGAAAAATAATCGTGTAAATAATTGAAGAGAAATATAATGAACTTTTCGAACTTTTTTCTAGGATTTCTAATATTTTGTTTGCGTTTTCGCATGAAAAGTTAAAGCTACGGACTAACTTTTAGGAATGAAGGAGCTTTTATATCACGATTTCTTTTAGAAATATTTTTCATACATTTATGTTTGTAATACAATTCAATATATGTATATTTTTCATACAATATTATAAACTTTACCTTTTCTGAATACTCCACTACATCCCGCATTGAACGTGGATATCCTGAGATTAAGTATGCTTTGGCAGCTGGAGCCATTTTCATTTCTAACATTAAAACTTCGGTTACGGTTCGTGAAGATAGTTGGGAAAAATCTTGCATATCTTAAAAAATGAAAACAAAGAAATACGTTTGAATTGAATTGAAATTGTAATAGAAAAGTTTTCAGCTTTACCGTTCCCCATGGCATATTGTTGTAAAAGATCCATCATATTGATGTGTGTTACCCCACGGCGTTCCTGCATGAATGTGTCGCAGTGGGTTACTTTGCCACTACCTGGGCCTCCTAAAACAAATATCACTGGGACTTTGGGCGGATCGAATTTTATTTTTCCAGCATTTTGTATATCGATAACGTTTGTATTCGCCGAACCGGCCACGCGTACACCGCTTCTCCTGGCACTGTTTTGATTCTGTGTACGATTCCATTCGTTGCCTTGTTCGCCGGTGTCTTGAGCTGCACTGGCATCTGAAAGCATAAGAGAATTTTTATAATTTAAGAAAAAAAATTACATTTAACTTTTCATCCAATTAAATTTAACTGTTCCTGTAATATTCATTTAATGTCTTGTTAATAATTTTTGAAGTGACATTTTGCCATTCATTATCATAAAGCATGCTTTTTGCCTGTTCCAATGGCAACAAATACAGGGTGCCCGCCGGGAAGGTATACTACTTTGTTTGTTTATAATTTTTGATAAAATGAAAGAGAATGTACATATCTTATATTGATAAATGTTTTATTTAATGTCAGCAATTATGTATGGAATACAATATCAGATAAATGTCCGCCTCTGTTGGCCTCACAAATGCGAGCCCTTTTGAGCACATTTTGTTTGAGTTGCTCAAGAGTTTCTAGTTTGTTTGCATAAGCCTGGCTTTTCAGATATCCCCACAAAAAGAAGTCCGGAGCAGTCAAATCAAGCGACCGTGGAGGCCAATAACATCACCATTTCTTGAAATATCTTGTGGAAAGAGTTCTCCCAGTAATTCCATTGTAATCCTGGCTGTATGCGATGTGGCACCGTCTTGTTGATACCACATGTTAATCAAGCCCAAAGCATGCAGTTGTGGCGTTAAAAAGTTTTCAATTATATCACGATATCGCTCCCCATTCACAATAAGGTCCAATAATTTCTCCTGGCCGAATTGCACACCAGACTGTCACTTTTAATGGAAGCAAAAGTGACTGATTAATAATTTGAGGGTTTTCCATTGCCCAGAACCGACTATTCTGTTTATTCACATGTTATCCATTCAAATGAAAATGTGCCTCGTCACTCATTATGATCTTTTCATAAAAATCGGGGTTGTCATGGGCGAGCGAGCTGTAACATCCTATTGGCATTTGTACGGTGGCGTAAATGGTCTTGTGGAAGAAGCTCTTGTGTCAACTGAATCTTAAAGGGAAACAAATTCAAATCTTTGTGCAAAATTGTGGCCAAAGTTGTTCTTTGAAGAGCAATCTCTTGAGCACGGCGTCGAATTGAGGTTGATGGATTGTTTGGAACACTTTCTTAAGCAGCAGTAATGTTTTCAACCGATCTTGCGTTTTGGTCCATCCTCGGGCCTATCACCTACAGACCCTCTTTCTTCGAAATCATTTACTACACGATAAATAGTGCGTTTTGTTGGCACGTTGTTTCTCCCAAAAAAATTTACGTATTTTTCTCATCGTCACAGTAATCGATGATTGATTTTGATAAAATGTTTTAACGATTAAAACACGTTGGCTTATCGAATATTTTCGCATAAAAAATTTCCCATGTGTCTACTTCACGACTGCCAAATATGAACTGTCAAGACTAATGTTTACCAAAATGGCGGCAAAACAAAGTAGTATACCTTCCCGGCGGACACCCTGTAAATTAAACAGCAAAACCGGAAATAAACAGGTGGGCACCATTTTAATTGCAGGAAAACGATAACAGTTCGTGTCGTGTTGTTGTTAAACATTTGAGTTGTATTTTACAAATACTTTGTTTCCTTTAAATATTAATAAAATAAAGTTAAAAAAAGGTGGAGCAAAAGACTGCAATAAAGAATAATTAACAGGCAGAAAATGAACAATCATTTGTCCGTAACAAGTTTCGTGTTGTCGTTGGAAGTGTGTGTGTGTGTGTGTATGAGTGAGTGTGAATGTGTGTAAAAGTAAGCATTTCCGGTAGAATTATTCTGCTGAAATGTTGGCAGTTTTTAGCGCTTTTGTAATAAATACCATGAAATGATTATAAAGTTTTAGTTAAATGGTATCAAATAACTTGTAGAACTTTCTTTTTATGTGAACACCGGCAACAAGATTAAACTTGCTGTAGCAGTATTTAAATGGGTTTGCACATAATCGTGAATACGATTAAAAAATGCGATTAATTGCGGTTAGCAAAATCAATAATAAGAGAAATCTCTTGTGATAGGAAACTTTTTCTACAAGAAAATATATGAAGACTTCTCATAAGAAATTTCCTTGAAATATGTAAAAAAAAACTTGTATTTTTAACCGCATGTTTATTTCATTATAAAGTAGAGATAATACGCTTTTTTTCTTGTCTTATTTATTACAATTTATTTTTATACATAATTTAAAAACTACATACAGTAGTATTCCGATTTATTTATTCAAAACAATTTCAAGTAAAAAAATATAAAATGTAAAAGAATTGAAAAAAAACAAAGTTTGTTATAAAGATATTAAAATCTTAGCTACTGTTTATACAACCCAGACGATCGACTTACATAAGCAGAAATTTCGTAAATATGAATAGCAATCGGGGTATTTATTGTTTTCCATACAAATTTTCTAAAGGAGTCCACAATAAAAATAAAATAAAATATAAAAAAAAATAAAATCGCGCCTACAAGCACTATTGGGTTCCGTATGATTTAATTTCGCTTTAAATTTGATGGTGTGTCATTTAGTTTTGAGTCGTTAACTTAATTCCAAGTCTCCTCCCACTATACAAACATTGTCGGCTCTATAATTACCTGTGCACACAAATACTTGACAATGGATTCATTTTGGAGTGCAAACACTACAAAAGAACTGCAATTTTCTAATCGATTTAAATTAAGTTTGAAAATCGTTTTAGAAAAACTAATACATACACACTTGCACGTTCAATTACATACACACATTCATGCTTACACGTGCAATTCTAACTAACTAACACTCACACACACACACACACTCATAGATAAAACGTGTTTTTATTTTTTATTGATTTCCTTGTTATTAGTTGTTGTTGCGTGCTCTTTGTTGTTGCTGTTGTTCTTGTAGTGAGAGTCAGTCAACGATTTAATTGACATGTTTTTTTCTTAGATGGAGTGTCGCATGTACAATCTACTACATTAAGGCGGCCCTCTTTTATGTGAAGTTTAAAAAAATTTAATCAAATTTTTTTACAGAAACATACGGTTTCTTAGTTGCTAACGTATTCGCAACCCCCGAAAGATCCACATAAGTGCAAAATTTTTCCAAAAGGAAACTAAACGCAGCTCAAATTTTTATTTTATTTAGTTTTATTTATTTCGGTCTATAGATTATAAATCGGGCCTGTTTGTAAATGCATCATTGCGCTGCGTAATATGATTATTATGCACTGCTGCTGCTAATCAGCTGTTGCTCATTTTAGTGTTTGCATTTAGGAATATAACCAAATATAACCAAAATAGAAAAGTTAAGAATAAATTTAATTTGTGAGCTGGATGATAAAACTAATGATGTAAAATTGTGTAATATACAAAAAGGAAAAAGTTTAGAAATAAAAAATAAATTAATGATTAAACAGAACAAACTGCAACTTCAGGCTGAACAATATTTTCCATACAGTTTGGCATAAAATTCTGCCAGAGAATGTGGTCATGAAATAAAATCTATTTTATTTTTATAGCGTTTTTTCTTATACTCTCAATTTAAGACACTCATTCTCTCAACAATGTTACCGTGTTTTCATGAAATCACATACATTTTTCATCACACGAAAAATGCAAACAAAAGAAAATCAAACAATAATAAGAGAGAATTTGAAGTTACTGCCGTTGATTTTGTTATGGGCCACCAAGCGATTATTCCTGAAGTTGCAGACTTGTTCTGTTTCATCATATAATTACTAAAATTTTACTGATCAAGAAATGGTGAGTTTCTAGAGTGTTGGATTCAGCGTTGCCAGAAGCTTTGAGAAGAAAACCATCATATTCCGAAAAGAAAACCATATTTTATGAACAAAATCATCATTTTTTAATACAAAATTTTATTTAAGACCAAAAAAAAAACATATTCATCAACCAACAAACAAAAAACTTAGAAAAACACACAACTGATTTCATTAGAACAATGGCAGTATGTATTTAAATAAATAAATATTTAAATTAAAAAGTACATGTACAATGAAAGAGTTATATAAAGAACTTTTACTATAAGGTCAAGGTTTCAAGGTTTCATATCTTTAATAATATCTTGGTCTATCTTTAAATAATAGCAGGAACTATTTTTAATTGTTAAGTATTTTTTTGCATATAAGATACCTTCGAGAGTGCTGTTGTCTAATCTATTTCTACATTTAGTTTTGTTTAAATTGACTGTAGAGAATATTCGTTCAACACCTGCTGAAGAAATGTGAACACATATCAAGTTTTGAACAAATTTTGACAGGACCGGAAATGCTAGAATGTTATCAGCACGAGTTATATTTGAAACTTTTAACTAAAATTCTTCACAGTTAAGATGATTAAGATGAGAGTTGTAAAATAGTCATTGAATTTTATAAAACGGAGTTCTCTAAATTCGTCATCAAAGTTTTTAATATCCTTTGCGTTAATTAAATTTGGAAAATTTTGTTAAGCAGGTCAAGGACTTAAGTTTTTTATTTATAATTTTCAAAGGTTCAAGAACTGAGAGATCTTTGAAAAACATATCGTTAATATGAAATCCTTTTATTATTTGTTTACATAGCTCAATGTAAAATGCCACACAATTTTCAATAAATTCATTTGCAGTGAGCCTTGAGATAGGAATATTTTGTTTAACAAAAACCCCTAGATAGACTTGTTCGTTTTTATGAATATATGAGGGTGCTGTTGGCCGAAGTAGTTGGCGCGTTGACTACAAAGCAAATAATGTCTAGGAACGTGGGTTCGAGCCCAGTTTCAGGAAAGTCTTCAGATCCAGGATTTTTTCACATGTGTATTAGTATACCATTGTATTTGTTGTTGTTGGACTGTTTAAGTGATGAAGGCATAACACTGGTCACTAAACAGAACCGGCAGCAATTGATACTGGTGTATGCTAGCGGACATCACAGCGCACTCCTTCGTCGGTATTGTAGCAAAATCGACGGCAAAGTAAAATAATTAGTAAACTGGCTACTTAGCTTAAAAACACATTTAATGCGCCTATTTGACATCAGAGGCGCTGCAACACTGATCTAAAAACTAACACAACGCGCAATATCAGAGTTGTAAAAAATAAGCTTTCCCACTTTCACCATCTGTCCTCTCGACACACGTGAAAGAAAAACGTAGAAGGACCAGTTAAAATTAATTAGTCGATTATTAATAGCAACTAGGGTTTGGAATTTCCCAGACTTTTTTCGGATGCTACGGATAAGTGTGGATAAGATTGGCCGACCTCGTTAGCCATCTGGAACAGACCTATTGTTAGTTCAATTTATATTGAAGATGCAATAAATAATAAATTAATTAGTCTATTACTAATTGTTCGAATTTTCTGATTTTGTACATTTTTGAATCATTGGGTTTTGAGTTATTCGCAGATTTCCGATTGCTGAGACTGAGAATTTCAACACTTTTTTTGCAGGGGCCACCCTAATGTAAACACACACATACGCACATATCATATAAATATATGTATTTTTGTTCTCTTTGTTTGGTTTACAAAAAGTGTTTGTCTACTTAGTATTTATTTAAAGGATTGTCATAATAAAAGTGACGGCACAGTGCTTTGCCGCAAAATTCAAAAATAAAACTCTTCTCGAACTGTAATAAATTAAAAATAAATTTTTTGAAATACATATGTATATATAACATAATTTATCATATAAAGTTAAAGAAATATTTTTCATTTGTGGTTTCTTATCTACGAAAGATCCTCTAGGAATTTTCTTAGCCACTATTCATATGGCGGCAACGCACTGTGCAGCGCGTTTGGAGGATGAACTGGGGAGTATTTTAGTTTCTGCTATACCTTCTCATAACGGCAAATAGTACAATCAGCGTTGCCGATGTGACACTAAAGTATCACTTTTGACCCTTTTTCGTGCCTAGTTGGGCTATCTAGGCTGGGTGGTCAGGCTGATCTCAACCTCATGTGGGTTCTCTAGCACACAGCAACTTTTCAGGCAACGAACAGGCGGACGAGCTGACTAGGCTGGGTGGCTCTGCTCTGAATGACTCCAACGCCGAAACGGTAGCCACGCCGTTTGACACTATTCAACTTCATCTTTAAGCATTATCTCTCTAAGGCTGAATGTAGATGGCGCAATATAGACAAGTGCAAGGTTGCAAAGAAAATGTGGCCTTGGTATAATTATAAGCGCTCAATACAACTAACATGTAGAAACCGCAAGGATATCTCGAGGCTCGTCGCAGTCGTGACGGGGCACTGAACGGTTGGCAGTCATATCAGTAGGATGGGCCCGACCTACAATGAGTTCTGCCGTAGTTGTCGAGTAGAAATCATAGAAGAAACAATCTTCCACTTTCTCTGCGAATGTGCAGCTTTGCATCTCTCGAGGCACAAGTTATTAGGCAGTCATGTACTAGAGGACCTTGCAGACTAATCAGAGATAGGGCTGAGTGATCTTATCAGATATCTCAATGCGACGGGTTGGATCTAGTATCACTTACCGTATCCGTGTACTCAGATACTCTGTTGGTTGACACCGACGAGTGTAGTGGTCCCTTCAAAAAGGAATCATCTGGGTTCTACTTGGATGCCTACGTGTAGAGGGCAGCCACGTAAACCAACCAACCAACCAACCAACCGACCAACATCGATTTATAATTCAAGGATGTATATTTAGTTTTATTTAAGTCTAATGTATTTAATTTATTCTTAAAATTCGGGTTTTTTTTTGTAATTGAAATAAATATAATTCTTTTGTTTACAAAAACTTGATCCTTTTTTACCTTTTTTTTCTTAAATACCCTTTTCATGACACTTTCTCGAAATTTTTGTACGGCAGCCCTGAGTAGAACACTTTCTATTGCATTTTGGTGGTCAATTAACATCCATGAGAACGCAAGGACTTATTTTTTTTTAATATTTAGTTTTGATGGCGTCTGTGGAGGTGTGTGTGTGTATAGGTGCACGTGTGTGTGTATATATGGGCGCGTGTGTGTGCGTGTGCATTCACTAAATAAATATTTGTTTGAATTGTTGTTTGTTTTGAAAATGACTTTTTGATGTTTTCTTGTTTTGGTCTCTCTCTTCCTATTTTTTTTTGTTCTATTAACTCCTGCTTTCACTTTCTTATGGCACAATTATCATGTGTTGTCGGTGTTTGTGTGTGTGTGTTTAGGTGTGTTAAAGTTATAGATAATTAACATTTTGTTTTGCTAATGCGTTTACTATGTACAACAAAATATTTGAATATATCTTCACGCGTTGATGATGGATTCCGAATCAGAATGAATCACGAGTTGTACGAGTTTTATGCCGATGTAGATACATACATACATATAGTCAAACGTATTAAAATACAACGACTGGGTTAACTTGGACATACTTGGCGAATGGAAAATGATGCTCCGGCCGGTGAGCCATACAAGGAAGAACCCATTGATGGGCAACGTAAACTTTTTCGAGCACAGAGGAGCATTTGGGCCGAAAAGCTGGCCAAAAATAATAATAGTGTTTTTTTAATTAAAAGCATTAGTTTTTTGATAGTTTTAGGTGTAATTTGATATAAAAAAACTGGCGGCAGATTTTAGGTTTGTTTTTAAAACGAAAGACCCCCTCTTCACCCTCCCATATAATTTTCTTCACTTTCCTGACTTCAGCAGTGTCTCAGAGCTAAAAATCGCAACATAAAGTCTTAAAAATCTACAATATGATGTAAATTGTTGTATATCGAGCTGTGTGTTTAGTTCTTAAGATTTCTTTAAATTAATTTTTGCCTTTTTGGCTCAAATACTCCGCTGTGCAGTGAGTGCATCGTAATCAATCAAGAAGTTGACTTAAAATTCTTTGTAACTTGCAAGACTTTATTGAAATCATCTGATGATATGTACATGTTTTTTTTGAGCTACACTTATCTGGTAATAATTGTGTCATGGAGCAAACAAAAATATGCACTTACAACATACTATTTGAAAACTTTGAAATAGGACTTAAAAAACTCCACAAGTGGGCAAATGGTTTAAGGCGATAGATAACTCACAAAGCAAAAATCACTTCATACAATTATCCAATTTCAATTTGCAGAATACAAAATGAAACATGAGTTTTCCCTTCCAAACAAAAAAACAACATTAAAAATAAAGCCAAAAAAGGAAATGAACAAAGTGGAACAAAACTAATGATAACAACAGGGAAAAAAGGCTCAAGGTCGTTTATATGTATGAGTGAGAACAATACCAACAACAAACACATTGAAGTGGTTTTGTTACAGAAAACACACACAGTTGCTCTGCAGGCATGTAAATACGAATGTGACCAAAGCGAATGACCAACAACGACAGAGACCTACAATTGTCTATTAAATTTCAGCACGCAGCCATTCACTTGAATACTTATAAAAGATAAACGGATATGAAGAATTAAAGCCGAATGTAATGTCCAACTCCACCTCCACAAACACCAACCACTCCATTTGCCAAAAGGAAAACATGTGTCAATACTTCAGTTCTTTTTTCCATAATGGGATGGCCTAAAATGTATACTTATTTTATTTGTATTTTTAGTTTAAGGGATTTTTTAGATAATAATATAAATTAATAAGTGCTCTTAAAAATGTTACGTAAAAATTAGTGAATGGTAAATAAAAATCAGAAAATCAACTTTCGACTTTTCGCTCAACCATTTTCTGTTCCGATTAATTAACCGATTAATCGTAGGCAAAAATCGATTATTTTATAGTCGATTTGTATTTTTTTTCTTTCCTTTAAATGAAATTTCTTGTTTGGTGTTTATTTCAAATTCGAAGTAAAACTTAAAATTGTATTTATTAACTGGCCCATCCCAGTAAATTCTAAAGAAAGTTTCTTACGTATTTTTTTTTTTTTAATTAAAATGTTTCCTTCACGAATCTTATAAGCTCAATAAGGTACAATGTTATGATATTTTACTTAAGCGTACTACAGCAATTAAATCTAATAATTGAATAAGAAAACGATTAATAATACCGACTTGAGGAAAATTTGTCACAAAAACCTCTTATAAACTTTGAAAATGTTATATGTAATGAAATTTGGTAAAACAAACGCTAGTAAGATTCTTTTTAACAAAAGATTCTCAGCGACTGTTTAGTAAATTTCTTATTGTTTCAAAATTAGACAATCTGCATTTTTCATTAAATGACAGCGTCAAATCGTTGGCGAAGGCGTTTATCTTTTTGTATTTAAATCTATTGTGCAGCAAGTCCGTGGGGAATCTAGGGAGAAGATTATGAATTATTAAATGAATCTAATTTATCTCGAGCTATAGGTCAATTTTTTTTATAAAAAACTTTTATAAAATTTTATTAGATAACCGATATTTCGCCACTTCTTGTGGGGCTTCTTCCCTGATAAAATTTTATAAACGCTTTTTTATAAAAAATTGACCTATAGCTCAGATAAATTAGATTCATTTAAAAAGCAAAAGGTCGAAAAATATATAAGAATAATTATGAATTATTTTTAAATTTTTGTTCTGGATAATCTGAAGCCTTTCCGTATGTGTCTTAGCAGCGTATATCTCTAAAATTTACGTTTGAATTTATTTCTCTGAGCACTAAACAGCTTAGATGTATTTGAGATTTCTCTCTGCCATGGGTTTTTCCTCGCTACGGGAATCTTGCTAAAAGTGTTTTAACAATTCCAATAAATATTTCCCTATTTTTTATTATTCTTCTATTAAATATGTATTTCTCTATTGTTTTATATTTTTGAACCCCGAACCTGGCTGAATTTTTCGGTTCAACGGTTTCGGGTTCAAAGTCTTTATAAAAAGTGAACCTGAACCGGGTTCGGTTTCAGTCCCTGTTTAAATGTAATTTCACAAGAGAACGATATCGTTCGACATCGTGGGCCAGGCAGTTAAGCATTGAATAGAGACACAATTGTAAAAGACTCATGGAAATTGTGTATTTTGCCCATTCTACATATATTTTTTACACATCAAAAACAAATTTATATTAAAGGCAACAAACAGTTCAAGGAGAACTCAAACAAAAAAAAAAATAAAAAACATAATTACCCACCTGTGTCTAAACAAATACCCATTATCCATTCGGTGGCCAATATAGCGGAATCACAGCTATTTCCGTTTTGTTCTTTGTTGCTGTTGTTATTATTATTATTGTTGTTGTTGTTGTTCTAACTGTTATTTTGTTCCTGTTACCTTTTCTCTTGCCCTTTTTTTTGTTAATTATTTTCTCTATGATATTTTATTTCTCCAACTCAAATCTTTGAGACAGCACAATTTGTTAAAATTAAATTTAATGGTTTCTTTTATAAGTTGCTTCCTTTTGTTAAACAAAAAAAAATTTATATTGAGTATTTTCTTTGGCCGTTTTTTTGTTGCTTTTGCTTTTGTTTTTGCTGTTATTAAATTATTTTTGTTAATGATTTATATTTCCTTTTAGACACACTTGATATGCTAACAAACAAATTTTAAAGGCATTTTTTCAAATATCTTTTAAATTCTTTTATAATAAATTCACCCATGATTTGCAAATACAAATTGAAGATTTTAATAAATTTTATTTTCGTACTTAAATACAAATAAAATATGCCCGGCTAGTTTTGAAAATTTTAAATATCTTAATACTCCTAATTGGTTGCAACATATTTGGAATTATTATTTTTTCAATATTTATTTAATTTCCTTATTGTTATTTATAGTTTTCAGTTTATAGTTGAAATGTTAAACTTCGATTTTAAAAAATTCTAGCTAATTATTCTTTTTAAATTATCATTTTTATATTTAGTTTATTATCTGCCTTTCTCGCTCTCTACTTTTTTTGTATTGGGACTGTCGATGTCGTGTCCTTTTTATACCGAATTTATGTTTTGAAATGGTCAACGTTCGAAATGCAACTAAACTCTGTCAGTGTCTATTATTTCGGTTTTTAGTTTTGTCGACAGTCGGACGGTTTGCTCGTACTAACTGCTAGACCTGAAATTCATAAATAATTCTAGCAGTTTGATTTTTTTTCTCTCTCTCTTGTTTTATTTTCCTTTAAAAATTTATTTTTTCCCTTTTTTTATTTATTTATTTTGTTTGTGTTTAAGTTTTAGTTTTAGTTATTTTGTACGGAAAGTACTATTTGCCTTAAGTTTTGGGGGGTGGATGTATTTAAGTTCGTAGTATCGTTTGTAACTTCGGTGAACATTTTGGTTAAGGGGCTCTTCAAATATGTACACATTACGTCGTATCATATTTAGCGGGAGGAAGGATTTGAAAATTTAATACGGAAATTCTAAATTTTAATGAAATATTATTTAAAATGCGTTACGTGGGGGATATTAAAAATGTCAAAAATGGCAGTACGTCAGGAATGTCAAGAAATTATATTAAGTGCACGGCCAAACATACTTTTTTACACCGAACGCCAAATTCAGATGTTCTTTTTTTATAAATCGAATCCTACAAGTTCGGGCCGAACTATTATCTTATTGGATAATCGTTTAAATGTTTGTTTATTATGATACACACAGAAAAAAACCCAATGTAAAATCAACATGAAGAAATGTTGAAATCAAGTCATTGTTAATGTGTGGAAAAAATCCAATTAAATTAAATTTACTTTTAACATTGTTTCAAATTAAATCAATGGTTAAAATTGTTAATTTAGTATTAAAATATATTGATTTAAAATTAATCATATTGAAATAACAATGTACATTTTAAATTTTACCTTTTACAGAGTTAAAATAATATTAATCAATGTTTAATTTTGTAAATTCCGTTTTTGTAGCAATAATTAGAGTTTTTAATGTAAAATTAACATTGCATATAGTTAAAACAAGATTAACTATTGTAAATTCAACATTGTTATAAACATTAAAAATGACATTGGAATACATACTTTGAAAAAACTTTTGTCAGTTTTGAGTATTAACAAACGTTGGCATATGTTAAATCAACATGTTAAAAAAGTTAAATCAATATTTAAAAAACATGAAACATGTTGAATCAACGTGAAACATGTTGAAACAACGTGAAACATGTTTAATTCTATCGCAGCTTTATTACGTATCAGAAGTGCAGTGTTATTAATTTTAAGTGAATTAAATTCTTTATTATCTCTGCAGCTAACAATGATAATATGAATTTAAAAAGGTTTGAGGAAAATTTAGCAACCGGAGGAGAAAATATTAATCTTGTTAGTGACGAAGACGGAGTTATTATAGTAAACATTCCAGTTGTTCAAAATACGACACAAGGTTCCCAAGCCGCCCACCTTAACACGTTTTTCCAATTAATAATCGTAAAATATATTTAAGAAACAAATATTTGTAAAGCTAAATGTATTTGCTATACGTATGTATGTGTTTATAAATGAATAAATATAAAAAAAAATTAATTAACTGCTTTTTACTAACTGTCTGTCCCATTTTTAAACAGCTTTGCGTAAATGCTATTTCAATATTGGAACCATGTTAAATTAACATGGAATTTCCTGTAATTTTAAGATCTTTTCATGTTATTTCAATTCTAAATTGCTTAATAGTTGATTCGACATTAAATTTATTGTGATTCAACATGAAATTCATGTTGCTATAAATTTTCTTAGTATTGTTTCAATAAGGATCTGAACATTATATTGACATGACAATCTCTGTGATTCAATTGGCGTACAATGTCAATTCAACATGATTTCTAGTTGTTTTAAAGTGGATAACTATAACTTTTATTTTACTTTAATATCATGTTAAATTAACATAAAACGCTTATGAAGTAAAATTGTTAACAAAACTAGTTGAATCAAACTTATTTTAGTTAATTTTACAATGATTTTTTTGGCTATGTATTGGTTTTTGATTTTTAGTTTGTGACTGCTTAAAATTGTAAATTGAAGACTGTATAAACCTTCCTTTTTTTAAGATTGCAAAGTACTCTATAAATCATCATTTGAATTTTTTCAATCACCCTTATTCCAGTTGGCGACATAGACGTCGCGTCAACACAATACCAAAAAAAATTAGATCTAGTCTAACCGTTGTCGAAAACAACTGACTACTATTGACAGGCTCATGTTATTTTCTAGATCTTATAGATCTGAATAACACTTTCATTAACACAAAATTATTCTCGAGAGCGAGTAGACAAGCCCCAATTTTTTGGCATTGTGTTGACGTGACGGCGAGGTCGCCAACTGGAATAAGGGTGAATATCTTATTTCATTTTAAAATTATATGGTCTTTATCTTCTTTCTTTTCATTATTTTTTAATTGGACCAGCACTCAGAGGATGACCATGCAAAGCATTATGCCGGAACTAGGAAAATTGGTTATGAAAAGGAAGGAAGCCTTTGTGGACATTCGACTTGAACGTTCCCATATTGAAAGTGATAGGAAAGACCCTCTGCAGGGAGTTGATTTCACATACGAACTGTTGGGCGTAGTGCAATCTACTGGCATATGAACCACAAATGGATGCGCTCTTAACGCAGAACGTGTTGTTCGTAAAAATGAGCGGGTTTCGGAAACAAGCTTCCTGATTTTATTAGAACACATTTCATTATAATGACGATAAGACAGTGAAACACATCCCACATTACGTCGATGCATCAGTGAGTCAATAGAGTTGTCTACACTACGGTCACTGATGAGCTCATCTGCGCCCTCTCCTGTACGCGGTCAAGTTACTTCAGAATAGATTTTGAAGCACCGGCCCATACATGTGAGTAGTATTCCATTTTTTGTCGTATGTTGGTCATATAAATATTAAGGAGATCAGATGAAGTGAAGTATCTCATACACCGCCTTAGAAACCCGTAATTTGTAATTTTTTCTTAGTTTTATTTACATTTTTTTCATATAATTTTTTAATTATTTTTCAATTTGTTTTTCGTAAGCATTTCGTGAGAATGAGTTTTCGTGATTGTGACTTACATTTTTTCCGCTCACGTGAGCATACATGAACGTGAGCCCAAAAAATATAACATCGCGCATGCGCGGGAAAGAGTAACATTTTCTTAGCGTGATCGTGCATGAGCGTGAGTGAAAAGTCATTCATGAGCTCATCTCTAGTGGCTATTCACGTAGATCTTAGCTACTTCTATGAATTTTGAAATTTTTTGCTTATTTATAGATATTTTTTTGTAGGGAAAAATTAAAGTTGTCATAACTTGAATGCAATGGCTTCCACTGTTATTTATCTATAATAATTATTAAGTTTATTTAGTATGGGTACATGCATGTGTATGCATATTAGGGTGGCCCTGGAGAAAAAGTAGAAAAATGCGTCATCTAATCTGGTATGGAGTCGTCACATCCGTCTTCGTATCGGCAATCGTACAAAAATGAATTAAATCGCTTGAATTTAATGTCATTGTGAAATACAATTGCAAAAAATTTCCATTCAGTCATACGATAATGTATGTTATATTTCAAATTATTGCGAATTATCATCGATTTAAGAAAGTCGTAGTACAAAAATGATACGTATTGTACGTTCACGGATGTGACGATTCCACCCCTGATATGTAAATCGAGTAAAACAAAAAAATAAATTAAATTTTACTTGAACTTATAAATAAATTACTCATTTTGTTACATTTCTAAAATGCCCAAAATCAGAAAAATCGTACAAGAATTGATATTATAACATCAAATACAGTGGCGCTCGGCTATAATGAACTTCGTGTGTTCCGAAGTTTTTTCTTTCGTAATAAACTTAGTTCAGTAAAACCCGAGTAAACAATACTACAATCATAGTTGGGCAAAATACATGGTTTGCAGTATTTAAAATACAAAATACAACATTTTTATTCAAACCAAAAAATACATTAGATAAAACTAAACAACAAAACAATTGTTTCCTTTCAAAAATATTAGATTTTTGAATGTAGCATCAGACAAATTGTTTCTTGTTGGAGAATAAATACGAGTAAAACCTGCTGAAGAAAATAATCTTTCTACAGGTCCTGATGAGCACAAACTTGTGTTAAATTCTATGAATGCTCTTTTTATATTTGGATAGCTGTCAAGAGTGATAATGTCTTTGCTCTTGTCACTGAGGAAACTGAAAAATTCCAACTTCAAATTTGATGTCCTAGATTCACCATCACCCCCATTTACGAAAACAACAAAATCATCGTCTTCTTTACTGGTGCTTCTACTTCTGATATTTCCAGGTGTCATTTTAAGTTTTTTTTTTTAATTTTCCTCCAGAGTATAAATTGCAAGATTTTGGATTCTTTACTTACAATTCATGTATGTATGTATTTAAAATACAAAATACAAACTACTTTTATTTATTGTATGTATTTAAAATACAAAATACTTGCAGGATATGTATTTAAAATACAAATAAAAAATACGTATTTCTATTTTAAATACGTATTTCAAATACATGCATTTTAAATACTGCCCAGCCCTGACTAGAATAATGCATATTTATTTTTATAATTTCCCTATAAGTTTTTAAATCATATTAAATATCTATTAATCAAATATAACTTTTTTCTTTTTTCTAATCACTTTGGTCCAAACAAATTACCAGTAAAAAAAAGCGATTTTGTTTCGCTTTTTTATAAGCGTACAAATTTACATGCATTTTTGTTTTGGGCGCTTAAAAATGCTGTTGTAATAAGCGAAAATTCGCTATAATTTAAGTTGGTTAAAAACGTAGTACGTTGAATGAAATACTAAGGAAAAACTGTTGGACTTAGAGAAGTTGTGCGCAATAAACCATAATACAATTTGGCCGATGTGTGCTATAAAGGAACTCCACTGTCTCTGTAAAATGCGGCCCTTTAACATGTCTTTATTCACTTAATCTCATGTGTTGGAAGCGGTGTTTCGTTTTAGAGACATTTTTTTTTAATTTCGAAAAACATGAAAAACAAAAAAATAGTGACGCTCTAACGATTTGCGGTCGCTTCGAGAATCCTCTAAACTTTTTTTAACTGATCTAAAAACTGTTATTTATGCATGACATACAGTTAAACCTCGATTATCCGGCACTCGTGGCACCGGCACCAGCACGGATAATCGAAATACACGGTTAATAGAGATTATATTAAAATATACACAAATTTATTTATTTTTATTTAAACATTCGATGTACATATGTACTCGTAACTACAGATTCAAATATACCACAGATTTTTATACAAAACATACAAATCGTCATAGATGCGAAATCAAATATGTATCATCAAAAACATACAAATTAGGGAAAGGGAAAACACCGAATTTAGATTTACATAATAAAAAACATATGAATGCTGCACGGATAATAGATGTAAAGCACGGATAATAGAGAAAAAATATATAAAAAGAACCGCATGCCGGTTAGTAGATGTAACCAATTAATAGAGGCCCGGTTAATCGAGGCTTACCTGTATTACTTTTTAGATTACCCTCGTATACATATACCTATTTTTTAGGAGTAGAGAATAAGAGTTTGAAAATTTCTTTCTTCATGAGTTAGAGGTCCACCCTAATTTATAAACATACACACACATACATATGTTTGTATGCATCCAGATATGTATGTTTGTGTGCATCATATTTGGTATCTATGCCTAAGTTTTGCGTGCTTATGCATGTCCATGCCTGTTCTTATTTTCAAAACGATAGTTTTACTTCATTGCTCTCTATTTATGAAACAATTATCAAAAAAAGGACTCGTATATGTATGTAGCACCCTTTTTCGAATTCGCAGGTGTTGTGAATTGTTTCTTAAAAAAATATGTCTTTCAAGGGTTATTGACAGCTGCATTAATTGTATTATTTATAATTTAGCTAGAAAATGAAGCACAGTCGAAAAATCACTAAAGAAAAAGGAAAGTTATAATAATAATTACCCCAGTTTCTGGAATATTGAACTTAAAATTTTCATTAATTATAGTTTCATTTCAAATGTACTCAAACAATGTCACAACTCCAGAAATGTGATTTATGAATTAAGAATGCAGAACTAATTATCAAAAGGTTCTTAAGTTTGTGTAAAAAATTGACGTCGTTTACTTATCTCTTGAGAGAAGAATATTTTTAAATTATTCCACGGGGATGCGTGTGACTTAAAATGTTTAAGCTTGTTTTTTTAAGAACGATTTTTTCGAGTTATGACTTTGTTTGAGTAAGATTATATTTACATTTATTTTTAAAAATTAAATAAAATGAATTAAATTTAATTTCTTTTGGTGTATTCCATTGCTTATGGAACACGATTTAATTCATGACTGCCGCGGCTGGCTTCGCAGTAGTTGATCCGGTCAGTCAATCCAATTATGGATCGGACGATATTAAACTTAAGTTTCAAGATCATTTCTGGATTATATCAAAAGATACTTGTATTTGAATCACGCGGTATGTTCAAATGTTTGTATATACCCAGCGAATATTTTTAGACGATCATGGCGAATGGCGTATGCGAGGAAGATCTTGTTCAAATAGCTTCAAGCCGAACCTCAAAAGTTTTACTCGACTGTATCTCTTTTCTGTCTATTTAAATTTTTTTTTGGAAATCGATGCACCCGTTTAGAAGTTATTTAGTTATTCCCAGTTTAGTGCCAAAAATTTCTTACACTTTTTACAACAAACACTCATTTGTATTCTATGATGACGTAGATGCGCAGTAGAAATATATTTTGTACGGCTGAGTGCGCAATCTTGTTTTCTTAATTCATGTGTACGTACTATTATTGTTGCAGAGAATAAAAAATACTCTTTGAGTCAGAGAAGTTTTGGCGATTTCATGATGGAATAATACAGGTGGTGTCGACGCTACAACAACACTGCTTTTAGGTTCGAAGCTGTCAAAAAGTGCAAAAGAAAAATGGCAAAATGTTTGCATTTTCTGTTCTATGAAGAATTTTGTTTCTTTTCCTTTTCTTATTTGCATTTGAAACAAGTCATAAAGTGTGCTCTTTTAGCAGTGTGGGTGTGTGTTAGTAATACATAATCAAATTTTGACGGACTCGAACCCAAAAAAGAAGTCCGTTAACGCTTCCACACTACCTGTATTATTCTAACATGGGCATATTCACAATAGCATTTTTCCCTTCGAGGGAAATAAAAACTTCATGGGAACAAAAATTTCACTTGGGGTGTTTATCTATTTCTGGCAAGTGGGAAAAAACAATTCCTGACTGGGTCGTTGAAGTTTGTTTGCTGGTATGCGTAATCATATCCTTGCTGTGATATTTTATATGATTTAAGTTGAAAGGCGCTTTCTCCATTATTTTTCATATTTTATTTTAATACGAGTAATGAGTTTTGGGTAAATGAACCCTTAACTTAATTTGTTTGTTCTCTCCTTTTATTTTATGTATTATTTTTCCAATTAATTTTTCATTTTTCATAAAGTATGCATGCAAGTGTGTTTGTGTGTGTGTGTGTATTGTAAACGAAAAGTTTTTGTACTGAATAAATTTTTAATTTAACATTCAACTAAAGAAATATTTTCCAAAAATTTAACCAATTGTTATTACAAAGACGTAGTAAATTGATTTTGTTTGAACATCTGGTTATAATATTTATCATTAAGAGAGTCAAAATAAGGGAGTTGAACCGTTAGGTGCTTCTACTATTGACAAAGGAAAACGTTTGCCTAATAAATTAATAAAAATTATGAAATTACGGTCAAAGGTCGTAAGAGTTGAATAAATACAATTTTTTAAAAGTGACGATAAGACTCCTTTTAGATGGGGAAAAGTATTAATAGTTTGGGCGACCATAATTTAGGGCTTTATTTTGTAGTACGCAACGTTAAGCGTTGAGAGACTTTGTATGGTATTTGGTTTGATCATTTAAAATTTGTTTATTTCCAACTTTCTCAGTCTTAGTTTATTTACAGTCATACTTCCATAACTCGAATCAGCATTATCCCAAAAAAATAAAATCGACTTCCAGAGACTTCGAGTTATAGAATTTTTTTGTTGAAATAAAAATCAATTGACGTTTCATTTGCTCCAATGAAGGTTGTTCTCAGAAATATTTGGGTAAAGGTTCCCCGATGATCTGCCTTAGCAATGATCTCTTTCTATGTGTTTTTAATCAAACACTTAATATTTTACTCAAGGCGAATTCATAACAGGTAATTGCATCACGGCAACAAATACAACCACAGGCATTTTGTTTGTCAAAAACAGCTGGCATAACTTAAAGAAAATAAATTAGTTGTTTCTATTGTATTATATTTCAATGTGTATTATAAATTATGTTTTTAAATAAATTTTCTGTTTTAATAAAGACAATCTGTATAAACTTAACCCTTTCACTACCGTACTATAAAAAGTGATTTTTAACAAGTTTAAGTGAGTTCTTCATATAGATGCGATACTTAAAAGCGCAAAAAAAAATTTTAATTCTGCTGTCCCTCAGGACAAAGATATGTCCTGAGATTATATGTCCCACTGGGTTTTTAAAGCACCATAAATTGGGACTAAATATCCCATTAGTAGTATATGTATGAAAATAAAATGGGTCAGCTTTTATTAATTTTTATTAAAATGAAATTTTTATTCAATATTCGGTTGACTTATTTATGTAATTTACCAAAATATTCAAAACAAAGGGGAATATATTCGGAACCAGAAGCGCTAAAGTCTCCAACATCAGAGTCACTGGAATTTATAACAGCAGATATTTTGCTTTCCTTTCCTTTATTCATTCTGAAAACATACAAATTGCTATACTGATGCATACCAATGATGTGTGTGTAAATTAAAAACTTTAAACACGTTTTCTGACGAACGAGTTTTTTTTTGAGATATGACTACGTTGCAATAAAGGAACGATATGATAAGGAAGTTACAGTGCAGTAAAATTGTCCGAAATTAGTGTCTGAAAATTTACCTTCTTTTGTTGTTATCAATAAAAAAAATTCTATTAATTTGAATCAAAGCTTTGTCATCAGTTGTAGTATCATCATTCGTAGGCAAATTTAAATTCAATGTTCGGCAAGGTTGGCTGGCTGAGGAATAGTCGCTGCCACCGAACGAATCCTTGCAATTCCGCTTAAGATTGGATCGCTCTACAAAGACGGTGGACGTTTCCGCAGACATGCTGAAAGACTCTGCAGTTTGTGTTTGTTGAACAAAAAACGTAAAAAAATTATCAAAATATAAAAAGTTGTTGAATCTTTGAATGATAAATGACCTCCATTTATGTTCATTGTCCAAGTGTAAACAAATTATGTATGTATGTATGTACTATATTTATTATTTTCCAACTACATAATTTGCTTTTTTTTAACATGAGACATGTTTTTTATATAAAATATGACGTCTATGGGAATTAATTGCAACTGTGTGTCTGTGTTTGTGCAAACATGCACACAATTTCACAAGCGTAGCAGTTTGTATATGTGTGTGTGTGAGTGTGTGACTATTTATTTCCCTGACCGACACAGTTCAGACGGAAACAACTATAACGACTTGTACTCGTGCAAATGGGAATATTATAAAGTCTCAATTTCTTTTACTCCTTCATTCATTTATTTTTTCATTCATACTGTAGTAATATTGAAAAAAAAACACATGAAATTAAATTATCCTTGCCAGTGAAAAATTTCACTACATAAACACTTTGCACAACGCGTATGTGGATGGAATGGTTGATATTTAATTAACACCCTTAATGGTCGGCTAGAAAGTGTAACTGGCTGTGGCAGTGGCAATGGAATGGCGGGCTAGAGACTTAGACACAAATTGCATTACGTTGTCAAAGACAACTACAGTGTTGTTGATTTTTTTTTATTTGCAACCGTTGTGTGGGTGCTTTGAGTCATTGTCAAAGTGCTACAGTGGTCACACTTAAAGTAGGATGATACGATTGTCCAAGTGCAAAAAGTAAATTTGGTGCACAATAAAGAAATTGTCCCAATCAAATTCTCTGCCTCGTTACATAAATTGAGTGTCACAAATTGCCGGACAACGATTAAGCGGCAATAATTGCCGCATTTCAGTCACTGGATTGTTGTAGTATACGGCAACTTTGGGAAACAGCTGTTGTGCCAGATGATGGCACATTTTCTTATGTTTTCATAATTATAATTTTTAAAATATTTAAACTATTTTTTACGCAAAAAACAAAGATAACTCAAATTTGCTGTTGTTTTCAATATAAATGTTCGACTGATATACAGCGAAATTTTTCTCCATTCCTTGTTCTCCCTGGGCTATTTTTCTCCTTCCCTTTTCTCTCATTCTAAATAAAACTCGAAAAAGGGAAATTCTTCTCCGGCAAAAAAAGTAGGTCAAGGCAGATCAACAAGGTAGTAGCGATAGCCCAGCTGATTAACCTGACTAAATGTCAATTGTGTAATTGTGCGTTTGATATTTCTAAATACGACAAAGCAAAACAGCTGACTTCGGATATTTGGTTATTCCCTTTCCCAACTTTTTAGAATAGGAGGATTTTAATCCTGGGAGAAATTAATTCCCAGGAAACTCATTTCGCTGGGTAAATTTAGGATTGGACGGATATTCTTTCGTATTTGGGGCATCAGACCCTTAAATTCGTGTTGTCTGCTCTCTAACTAACTTCAAATTGTTTGTGGTAGATTCCACTGTTGAGTAAAAACACACGTTGTTGCATGAACATATTTACAAAATAATAATAATAATTGTGGTAAAAATGTCCAACAACGTTTCAAGGACATTCTTTATGAGTCCGTTTTGTTTTTTCTCTTTGATATTTTTTTTCATCATTTTACTTAACTGTATAACATGTGGTGCATAAAAGAGAAAAATAAAAGTATCCTGATAGTCTGCGAAGCGCGAATACATTGACACTGATTGGAAGTGTCAATGTCGGCAGCAAGGATGACTAATTAAGGAATTTGGGATTTTTTTTTTGTAAATACTTTTATTTAGATATTTTTACCGTCTGCTAATTATGAAATTATTTGATAGAATTCTTATAATTTAATTTATTTTCTATTTTTAGGCGAAAAAGTATTAAATGAAATTTTTTAATTGGGGTTCTTAAAACGTGTCATATTGATGGGAGTGTAGCGGCTCCCGAAAACCAACGTTGTTTCTGTTCTGCCGTGTATGTTGGAATTAATTGGTGTTAACATTTTTCCCTGTTCCTTTGGAATATTATCTCATGTCCGATTCTTTCTGACTAAAAATGTTACGAACTTTAGCCAAAATAACAATCACTTTGGATTAAAAACTACTCTCATCATATATTTGGCAGAATCTGTTTTGCTTGGTGTACGACTCTGCTTCCCGGGGACAACGATATCTCCCGAATGGTTCAATCAATACAGAAATCTTCAGTGATTACTAAAGTTCAAAGCTGATTAGATTTTGAATTCGACCGGCAGAGAAGTATAAAATTTATATAAAAATATGTGTTTTTTGTTTTTGCGAAAAGCTGATTGGTAAATACATAGTATATGCTTCACTTCCCCCCATTAACATCCCTCTAACAATCCTCATGTATCATCATAAAACAATAATTAATAGTTTTAAAAATGCAAAAGTTCTCCTGAGAACTTGAAAAGTGTTTTATTCAGTTGTTAAAAAAATTACAAATTTCCTGGAAAATATTTATTGCCATCACACACACACAACTGTGATTAAATTGGATGTTCTCGCAAACGTGGTTTATAGTGTGTCAGTGACGTTCCTTCTAATCGGAGCAGGTGTTCCGTGTACACCCTTATATAATTTCATATTCAGGTGTGCGATAGAACTAAATCGTTTTCAAAAATATTGTTTTGAAAACGTATAATGAATTTCGGAACGATTTTGAATCAATTTTAAAGCCGACCAGGGGGCAAATTACAAAATTCGATGTCGAACGAAATTTCCATACAAATTAAAAAGAAATTTTATTTTGATATCGAATGCAGAATTTGAAACACAAAAGCAATGTGAAGGAAATTTGAAAAGAAATTTATCACAAATTTGTAAAAAAAAATTATTATTATATGCAGGGTGTCCGCCGGGAAGGCATACTACTTTGTTTGTTTATAATTTTTGATAAAATGAAAGAGAATGGATCTTATATTGATAAATGTTTTATTTAATGTCGGCAATTATGTATGGAATACAATGTCAGATAAATATCCGCCTCTTTTAGCGTCACAAATGCGGCCCCTTTTGAGCACATTTTTTATTACATTTTCACACATTTCACGCGGTATTTGATTAATTTCATCACGATTATTTTGTTTAAGTTGCTCAAGCGTTTCTGGTTTGTTTGCATAAGCCTGGCTTAAGCAATTGACGAGATTATAAAGCAATTTGAAGAGACTGATAGCGTTACAGATGTGGCCAGGCCTGTAAATTGTTGCAATTTGCGTACTGCCGAAAATATCGCCGCTTCTGTTAGTGCAAGTGTGGCGAATAATCCGAATTAGTCGTTTCCATGGCGTTCTCAGCAACTGCGCGAATCTTACGGCTCATTATATTGTATTTTGCATTTGGATTTGCACCTCCATTCACATAAAGTCCAACTCACGCAACAATTTAAGGCCCGCTGAACATTCACAAGGCCGTAGATATTCTGATTGGGTGCTCGAGCAACAGACTTTAAATCTTGTTTTGTTTTTAAAAAAAAAATTTTTCTTCAGCGATGAAGCTCATTTCTCACTCTGTGGTTACATCAACAAGCAAAAGTGTTGCATGTGGGTTACGGAGAACCCTGAAGTGGTTGTGAAAAACCCATTGTATCCGGAAAAAGTGACTGTTTAGTGCGCATTATGATCTGGAGGCTTCAGTGGACCGAATTTATTTGAAAATTACGCTGCAAGAACCGTCGCCGTCAATTTAGAGTGCTATGGCCGTATGATAACCGACTTTTTTTTGCCTGCAATTGAAGACTATGATCTAGACGATATGTAGTTTAGAAAGACGGTGCCACGAGCCACACAATACAACCGATATTATTGCATGAGCTTTCAGAACGCATAATTTCACGTTTCGGCGACGACAATTGGCCACCAAGAATATCCGATTTGACGCCGTTAGACTTTGCTTTGTGGGGCTACGTCAAAGACCGTGATTTCGTGGATAATCAACCAACATTCGTCAATTTATCGCCGAGATACCGCCGAAATGTGCGAAAAACGAGTCGAAAATTACGTCAAAAGGATCGACTGCTGCAATCAATCTAGAGGCCGTCATTTAAATGACATTGTATTTGGTACACAACCTCATGGTCCAAGCGTTATAATGAAACAAAAGTTTCATCGAAATTATAGCTTTATGTGTTTTGTATTTAATTTTACTTTTGAAACTGAAAAATGGATCAGCCTGTAAAATAAGCTGTCAAGAAAAGAAACCAATTTATTTATTATATGATCATCGCTGACAAAGAACGATCGTACATTTCAAAATGCATGCAAATGCATTGCAGGAGTTTATTAAATAAACTCTTCTGGCAGTTAAAACGGAAGGAATGTCCCAGAATATTTTTAAAATCATAAAAAAAAAAATTTTCAAGTTAAAAAAATAAAAGTCATGAAAATTTTTATAAAAAAATTTCCTCATATTGAACTAGAGATGGACACCGCTTACGTGATTAGCGTGAATCATGCATGTGTCTTTTTTTGCTCGGTGCATTATCGTGATTACAAAATCAACCCATCTCTACTGTGTAAATTTAAATAAGAACAACAATAAGAATTTTAGTAACTGAAACTCAAAAGCATGAAATATTTAGCGCGTGCATAAATGATCAAATCTTTTAATATTTTATAAGTCCTCTAAAACTTTTGCATTTGCATTAACTTTGCAAGTGTTGTACATATTTGATTTTCTTCAGGCAAGTCACAAGCTTTTCTTCACTCACCTTTTTAGTTTCTGTTCAATGGAGCAAGTAAACTTTTTATTAAATTTTTTTTTTAGATTTTCAAAAGTTTTCAAGACTTCAAATATTATTATTAATTAATTGTTCTTTTTCGAACTTGACATACGACATTTGAAAAATATAATGAAAGATATGCAAAATAGGTTGACCTTGCGCGTCATATCCGGAACTTCCCATTGAGGTAAACCCCGAAGCGTTAAAAATGTTTAAATTTTCAGAACAAAATTAAATAAATTAATTTTTTGAAATTGATTTCTCTGGAGGCAAAGAATATTTATTGAAGTACACCCACCACTTCGACAGCTGATTAGCAGCAACTCACTTCACCTGAATTTTTTCATTTTATTTACATTTCAATGTTTATTAACAAAATTTTTGTTTTCACATTAAAATTTTCAATAATTGAAAATATAATTACGTAAAGGAAAAATAAATAATTACAATTATTATGCTCATGTTTGTGTGAGAAATTCCTTTTGTTTTGCTTTGTTTATGAAAATTATTTAATAGGTATGTTCATTAACGTTGTCGGAAAAAGCATTGTCGGTAAATTGTAAGACTGACAATTTACCAGAAATTTGTCAGACATCTGACAATCGTATGAACTAGAGCTGTGTAGCTCATGAACGAATGGGTTAAACTGCACGAATCACCCAACTCAACGAAGTGATCCGTTCAATTTACTGCACGCTTTCCCCTCGTCATGACTGGCAATAAAGCAATAACGAAGCAATATTAATTATTGCTTTGATTATTGCTTTGCTATGGGTAATCGGATTTATGTTAACACACAATTTACAAAATTTCAAACAGAGAGATTCGATAATAAAGAAGAAGAAACTGAAAGACTTTTTAAATTTTCATCTGAAAATCTCATCCTGAAATAAGAAATTTAGCATTTTTATGTTTTTTATAAAATATTTTCTTTTCAACTTGCCTTTTTAATATCTTTTAATAATTTATTTAATTTTTTTGCCATAAATTACTTTTTTGTTGTTTTATGGCGCGACATTTTTTTGTTTTATTTGGAAATATCAAACGGTTTATGACGTTTTATGTTCGCAATAATTGTCAACGAAAAACTGTTGACAAATTTTTAGGTATTGTATTGACGTGTCGTCGATGTCGCCAACTGGAATAAGGGTGATTATTTTCGTTTTTTCACTTGTTTTCGGCATTCTAATATACAATTTTTATGATTGTAACGATTGTCCGTTTTATTATTGTAATTTTTTTTATCAGCTGAATCAAATTTAAAATAGTGCACTAAATTATGAGGGGTTGTTCACAGCAGTCATATTTTTTCGTCTTATTATTTTAAGACATATGACTTTAAGACGACCGTGTGAATACCCCAAGTATAAAGATTAACGCAAAAAGGAGTGCAAAAAACTTTATAAATATTTATGTCTATAAAAATATGTTTAATAACTTTTCTTCTACACGAGTAAATATAAATCATAATACGAGTAATAACTTAAAGAATACTTCTAAGTGAACAGCTGATTGAAAGTTGAGTTGAATTGTAATTCACAATAAGAATTTGACAACTACAACTCAACTATCAATTTAGTTGTGAATAATAATATGTATGTATGTATGTACATAATTATAATAAAATTTTACAATTGCTAATCTTTCACCTGAGAATACTTCAAATACTTGCACTTGCACAATTACCATAAAAATTATAAAGCTACGACGATATAACTAATATTACACAAATTATTCTATAAATTTATTTAAATTACTATAAAAATTCATCGTCATTGTATTCCCAGCTCAAAATATCCCGATATAATATATTAGATCTAAACTTTGAAAAATGCCCCTATAAACAATTGTCTACTATTGACAGTCAGTCACTTGGCTTTTTCTTAGCTTGAAGGAGAACAGAACTGAGAGCCTGTCAGTAGTAGTCGGAGAGAATAGCTCCTACAATCTATGTAAATAAACCTGAATTACTAAATCAAACTTAACTTTAATACTAAAAACTAAGAAAACTATGTTTGTATATTAAATTCAATTTAATTTTTGGTAATATTTTCCGAACTGTTGGAATAAGCTGGATTTGTGTGTTCCTCAAAGTTGCCCAACACCATAGAAATGCCTGAAGAACTGTGTCTGATGCCAGTGCCAACATGTTTTTTGGTAATCGGTGGCGCAGCTGTGGTGGGTAAGATGAAAGTGGCATTATTAAGATGCCTATAAAGCAAAGTCCTTAACTTGTATATCGTAAATAGGGACATGTAAACACAACAGGTGAGAAATAAAACACCCACCACTGTTAAAGTGGCATAAGCTGGTTTATTCCAGTCAATTACATGATATATATAAGGTTTTCCTCTTCTAAAAATAAATAAAATTAAATGAAATAAAAACATAAACATAAAGCAAAGCGATAAAACTCACTTATTATGACCACCACATAACTGATAGATGACAGAGAAGAAAGCATAGAACAGGCCAAAGGATACTGGCAGAAACATGTGTAAAAGTCTCAAAGGATGAGCCACAATCAGTAAATCGATAAACATACAAAGAGAATTAAGGGCATGTGTCAAAACGTTTGTAGCACTTAAGCCATCCTCTTTAGCTGGAAAAGAAAGAAGAAATTAATTTAAAAATCAAATTATCAAATCAATATATATTTCATTAAATAAATCAAATCTTAGTCACCATCGTATAAAATGCTCCAATAGATAATTGTTATGACAATCGATAACACCAAAGTTATTATATGCAGGCCCCAATAGATGCGAAACGGACTTTTTAAAGATTCCAAATTTAAAAGTTTTTCTAAAAAATTAAAAAAATTTCTTTCATGAATTCCAATATGCCAATTTAAGACATAAAAACTTACCCGCATATTCTGGATAATAATGCCAAGTGGTTACTAAAATGGCGGCATACAAATTTGTTATCATGCACAGCATGACGCCCCAATTAGTCATGTAAATGAAATACAACCAGAAACTGGAGTCTTCGTCTGGATCCACCATGGACTCAATAACAACGGCAGTGAAAAATAAAGCCAAGAACCAACGATAAATTAAATATACAATACTTTTGGTGCAGTTTTGCCACTGTAAGTAAAAACGAGATACAAATTTAATGAGTGTTGGTAAATTTATGTCACTTACAGTAATTTGAAATTCAGGAATTAACTCTCGTATTCAAATTTTATTTGTAATTGTCAGGGTAATCAAAAATATGATAGATAATAATATTTTCTGTACATCGTACAAACATATGTAAATATTAAGTACGACTTTAGCAGCATATGTTGGCATATTATGCTTTTAAGAGCATATTTTCTCTGAACTGCATTTTACAAGAACAGAACAAAAGTTCTTTGAAGAATATCTTAAAATTTTTAATAAATAAATTCTAAAATTCTATTTCTTATTTATACATGGGCGGATTAATAAGTCCGTGACTTCGAACTTCCCTCGTAGTTATATGCTATGCAACACTGTTGCTGTCAAATGTTGAGCAAGTGTCGTCATTTACTTTGCATTTAACAGCTGTTCAAAACATACAACCTCGTGTATTTTTCTAAAAATGGAAAAAAGTGAATTTCGAGTGATCATTAAACATTATTTTTTTGCCAAAAATGAAACCGTCAATCAAACCAGGGAACAGACTCTGCACTATCGATTTCAATGGTAAAAAAGTGGTTTACAGACTTTCGTTGTGGTCGCTCAAGTACAAATGACGCTGAACGTTCTGGACGGCCAATTGAGGTCAGTACAATCGAAAATGTCGAAAAAAATCCACGATATGGTGCTGGCTGATCGAAGAGTAAAAGTGTGTGAGATTGTTGATGCCAAAGGCATTTCATATGGCAGTGTGGTCTCGATTTTGAGTGATCAGCTGGGCTTAACGAAGTTGTCTGCAAGATGGATGCCGCGTTTGTTCTCAATTGACCATAAACGTAAACATGTAACGTGTGTAGTTTCAATGGCAAAACTCTATGAATTGGGCTACGAATTGGTACCTCATCCGCCATATTCTCCGGATTAAGCCCCTAGTGACTACTCCTATTACCAAACCTAAGGATATGGCTCGGTGGAAAGAGATTTAGCTCCAACGATGAAATTATTGATTAAACAAATGCCTATTTTAAAGACCTCGAAAAATCCTATTTTTTGGAAGGGATACAAAAACTAGAGACGCGTTGAACTAAGTGTATTGAGTTAAAAGGAGATTATGTTGAAAAATAAATTTTTGTTTTGCAAAAAAACTGTCTCACACGGTCTTATTGAACCGCCCTCGTATAAAGCAAAAATTAAATTCATGTATTATAGTCGGTTTCTCAAAGAGGTTAGACTTATGACTACCACTGCCTAGATATCAGATTCAATATTCAGTTTATTTAATTTTTTTAATGTTCAAGATATATTAAAAACAGGTAGTCTTAAGTGATCAGGTGATTATATTAGTTTATTTCCCAGAGCTGTCAAAATTTGTTTACTTTTAATACAAAATTGTTAAAATAATTTTCGTTTTTGTGTTTACTTAACTGAATTGTGTTTCCTAAAAAGAAAAATATTAAAAATATTTGACAGCCCTAGACGGTTTTTCCAAAAACAAAATACGTGTGGTTTTTGTAATGTTGTTGTCGTACTATCGAGTATACCTGGTTTTACTATATCTCGGTCATGTTCAGTTCATATTCACCTCTGTTGTGAATATTTTTTTACTCGACGACTCAATCGTGTATAATTCCCGCGGAAAATGTTCGCCTTATCAAGAATAATATTTTTCAGGAGGATTTCTCAAGTTTCCCTTGATTTTGTTCTGAACTGAATAAAAAAAATCATGTAATTTCCACATTTTCCTTCTAATTATACATTATAACTTAAGAATATTTATAATGAATATTATAACTTATGAATAAGAATTTCCCACAAAACCTTTTTGGACAGAGTATCGCATCTTTTTGGTATACAATAATTTTTATAGCAACGTTCACACACTCACGGACTGTACGTTATTCAAGAAGTAATCCGTTCAGTCATTTTTAAAAGAATAATCACTTAAAATTGTAAGCAATTTTATTTTTAACTGATTCTAACATTCATTCAAAAAACTAAGGACATATTAATACGGATTTTCGGTTACTTTCTATATTGTCCGTTGTTTTCCAGTGCTGTTTTTTTCTTTGCTTGCTTTATATGATTTGTTTGAGATTTCCTCTCCTACACAAACAAAGGAAAAATCTTTTATTTTTACGTGCTTAAGTCAATTAATTTTTTAACATTAAAAATTAAATGAATTAAATTCAATTTAAATGAAAAATAAGTAGACCGGTTTTTAAGTGAACTTACATTTGTTTTAAACTACAATTTCAGTTAATTTTACGTACAGAATATTTTGAGTGCAGCACTTAAAATATTTAAAGCACAACTTTATTTACTTTATTTATTTATTATTAACCCTTAAAGACATTTAATTTATAACCACAAATGTGCATTTATTTCTTATTAAACTCAAAATTGTTTACTTTTTAATACAGTTTTAAGTTTTAAGTCTTTTTTGCTTTTATACATTCACTGAGAACTATTAGCGGGAAGAAAAGTTAAAGGAAAATTCGCAATAGCATTTTTGCTTCGAGGGGAATAAAAACTTCATGGGAACAAAAATTCCAATTGTTATTCACAACAGTTGTGATTATTAAGAAGTTTTTAGCCTGAATATTATTCATAATACATATTTGTGTAAAAATTATTGTACATATATAAAATTGTTGGTGTATATTGTTGTCTTCTGTAAGTATCTGAATCCATAGAGATATATAAATACAACAATTAAGAGGATGTGAAGTGAAGACTTCTTTTGAGAAAAAATATCCTTTTAAGTTTTATAGGACAAGTTTGAGTTAGAGATGGCAATCGCCTGCTGATCTCAATTACTATCCTTTCTTCATTTGTAGTTATGAAACCAAACAACAATGACCTATTTGACCTTAAAAACAATCACTTCATCTTTAATAGTGTCGCATGCAAGTAAATAATATCAGGAGGGGAGAAAACATAAAAAAATGCTATTTAAGTATACATTGGACATGGCCTTTTTTATTTTTCTTATATCAAACCGGAGTGGCTGTTTCTCACCCCCAAAAATTTTTGTGTAATTTTTGATTTTGGAAGTCTTTTAAAGTATCAATAACCCCATGAAAAACGTGCGTGTTTCAGTTTTCAATGTCAAATAGAATAAATTAATGAATTGTTTATTATTTGTGTTTTCGACATTGACACATTTAATAGCGACATAAATTAGGGAAGTTTTTTTTGTCTTTATTAATTTTTAAATTTGAGATTTAAGACATCTGTTTAGTTTGTGGCTTTTGGTTTTCAATTCGACTTGTGTAGTTGGAGGGCGACAACAAAAAAGCCCATTCTTTGTACTTTTGTTTATAATTTAGTTTTAATAGTTCATTTTTCTTTTGAATGAAATATGATTTTTATTATGGCTTAATCTGATTTTTGGAAATCTCATAAATGAATTATTATTTAATTAACAGTTTTCGAAATGTTTCATTACGAAGAGTTAAAGGTCGTGTGGTACAAAGTACAAGGTGGCGCAGAATAAATCATACAAAATAAATAAAAAGTAGATTTTGATTGATGGAAATCTTTATTTGAACCTTTACAATTGTTTCTGTTAAGGGGAAAAGTTACTATCCGCCAAGTGGCTGCCGTGAGTGTTGATACACATTTGTTGCTTCATTTTCGCATTTTCCATGATTTTTTCCAAGAATTCCGGCGATAGCTGTTCCCATTCCTGTCCAGTATTTTCCTTAAGGGCTGCGACTATCTCGGACTTGTTGGCAGAAATCCGCGACTTCAAGTAGCCCGAAAGAAAGAAGTCTAGCATGGTTAAATCGGTCGATCTTGCAGGCCATGCGAAATCGCCAAAACAGAAGCTTACGTGACCAGGGAATGTTTCGACACAATTATTCTACGCTCTTGCGGAGTTTAGCGCTCCATTGCTCTTCTGCTTGCATACTGCAGCTGTCTAGTTCACAAATGTCAGATAAGATGGCCGTACGACGCCATTAACAAAAATTATAACATCTTCCGATAGGGCGATTAATTTTGCACCACCCTGTCTTATTGTATATACTTAAAAATATTGACAGTTTTTAATGACCTAAATTATCACAAAATGGCCGGTAGTGAACACACCCACACACACACACACAACATTCCTCCGTCACAGCCGATTTAAAATAAAGACAAAGCTTTTCTGGATCATTTATTTTTAGCCATTTTCATTAGCGCTATTCAGGATTTGATGCAAATGATGTTGCAAAAGTGCAAATGCAAAATTTGTGTAAAATTCAATAAAAAATTTGAGAAGGTATCGATCGATACACCATATTGCCGATAGGATCGATACTAAAAAAATATCGACGATACCGATACGCGTACTGAATTTGAATTCAAGGTAAAATTAACAAAACCCAAATAAATTATTATTTTTTTATTATTATACAAAATTACAGCGTAAGATATTATCAGTACATATTTAAAATTGATATTATTATTATTTTTATTTCAAAAAGTATTCTAAAATTTTGCGGAGAAAGACAATTTCACGCCGAAAATTTTAAAAGCTTTAAAAGCACGTCGCTTTCTCCTCAATTTTCCAATAGCGGTATGCAGTGTTTGATGCGAATGGTCTTGCATAAGCGGAAATGCTAAATATCGTAGCTTTTCCTTGCAACCCAACAACAAAATATTAGAATTTGCATTTGCCACGTTATTGCAATTTAGCAACACTGAAAATGGTACAGCTTTTATAGCTTTTTTTGCTATGTGCATTGCGTTGTCATCCCTCACTTTTAAAGCTGGCATTTGTAAACAACAAAAAGAGAAAAACCAAATAAAAAGTGGACCACAAAAGAAATATATCTTTAATTTTAAATTATTTGGAAGACTACACAGTGAATTTAAAAAATTTTTATTTGTTGATGGTGAACATGATCCAATTATACAGGTCTGTTCAATAATCCAACTGATTTTTCGTAGCGTTCACTGCGCTCTCCACGGGCAACTTCTTTACTTCGCAAAGTCTTGTGTTTGAGGGTGCTAAGGGAAAGAAGAAAGGCGGTGAGTACACACTTTGCTGTACTCGCAAAGTTGCGAGTTCGTCGTTTACACATACTTGTATTTGGTTGCATGTGTGTGCTTGATTTGCATGTTCCTCCAACAAACGAACACAAAATTTTTCAAAGTAAACTTTGCGTGTGCAGAAGCAAAATAAAGTTTAAGAGCAAATTAAAATACTTTATCAAAGTAAACTTTTCAATGTTGTTTAAAAATACCGCTCACTATCGATGACAAAATAGTTGCACTTTGCAAGAAGTTGCAATGCAAAACGCACTAAACACTGAATACCGCTAATATTAATTAATTTGAAAATTCAAATCATAAAAACAGTGCAACTACGATTTGATTGAATTCAAAGAGGTCTCCATCTAATTTTTGAGGGATGGCTGAGAATAATGTTTGAGAGTCGGAACATGGTTGCATACAAGGCGTATTAACTAGGTGACATTATTAGTATAATAATTACAACAATACAAGAACAACAGACACTTTTTATATTTTTTCTGTCAAAAACAGATATAGAAAATATATAAAGATACTACTTTTGACATTCGAAATATAAAGCACAAGAAAAAGCAAAAAAATATTCAGCTGCCGTAATGATGCGGCCTGATTAATACGTCTTGGTTGCATGTATTGACAGCAAAAAATATTCTTAATGCAGTGCAGAGCTGTTTGCAAGATGACATTCTATATCCACTAGTTTGGTTGGTTAGACAATCTATGCATATAGATTGTGTTAAACAGAAAACCCCTACGGCTACTTTGGGCGATCTGCACCTTCAAAACTATTCTTAGTTCGATTGCTTTTTTTTAAGTCTGATGGAGGAGTTATCGAAGTAGGTGGCTCGCTCAGCATTTTGGGTCGATTTTATTCTGTTAAGATATAAAAATCCAAGAATTAAAATAATTTCAGCCAAAAAATTAATAAAAATCCACGAATTACAATAATTTCTGCCAAAAAATAAAAATATGAAAATACGAATTTCTTCAAAAAAAAAAAAAAAATAAAAATAAAAAATTTTAAAATCATATGATTTTATGAAAAATTTCAATATTTTCTTCTAAAATAATTATTATTTTCGGTCACTGGAATATAGTCGTATAATTTTTAAAGTTGCAAAACTCTAAGGCTGGAAAATTGTACAGTACAACCTCCATAATCCGGACAGATATAATTTCAGCTACTGTCCGGATTGGTGGATCGTCCGGAGTACAGTTAAAAGGAAACTTTAAACGCAATACGTGTACATAATTTATTTTTATTACCAAAAACAAACATAAGTACACATAAGATTTCATTTGTATTTAATTAATTTACAGAAAACATAAAGAACCATAAAAGTGACACAAAAATATTCATTTTGAAAAATGAGAATTTATTTTTGTTTGAATACACAAATCTTTCTGTAATTTGCCAGCTTTATTTTTAAATTCTTTTAAGAATAAAATATCCTTATCTGTCGCTTTGGTCTGTTCAGGCCAAAAAATAGCTTTTGAAAACAGTTTGCCACGCAAACTAAATTAAACTAAAACCTTTTACATTTTAAATAAATACTTATTTTTTCTAGCGGTAAAATAACGAAAAAAATTTTACTGAGAAAAAAGAAAAATTTAAATGTCCGAATTACTGGATAGTCCGAACTAGCGAGTGTCCGGATTAGGGAGGTTCTACTGTATTTAAAATACTATATTGTCTCAATAATATTTTAGTGAATTCTTACTTACTTGCGATTTAACGAAGTCATCTGGCGGCGTATGTTCAAAGCCACATCTTTCACGACGTAGTTCCTTTTTCACAGGATGAAAAATATTCCTTAATGCTTTCATATTTTCTATTCCTTTAATGCTCCAAAGTAAATTGAATTCAGACCAAATTTTAATTATTTTTTTTAACCTTCCAACAAAAACAATATTTTTTTATTTAAAAAATATTGTAACTTTTGCTGTTAAAAATGAGTAACAAGTCCAATTTGAAAATATTGTTTAAAAAATGGCAATTTTCATACTATTTTTCAGATACACAATTAATATATCAAATTCATGCATCTGTAGCGGCGGTGGCATCATTAAAACTATTTCAGCAAAATTCTTAAGAGCTGAAACAAAAAGTTTATTACAATTAATATTGGACGAAAAAAAATGAGAAAAAATAAATTTGCAAACTCATTAATGGCAGGAAGTTAATAATTATAATGAAAATATATATTTATACTTTAAAGTACATGATGGTTGATTGCATGATAAGAAAATCAAAAATAGGTTAAAATATTAAATGACTAAATCAATTAAAGAGTCTGTTGTGTGTTAAAACAGTAACGTTCAATATATTGGTCCTGTGTAGTGCAGTCATGGACAGGGATAAGATCCTGAAATATTAATTATTCATTCTTAAAATTTCAGAGAATCTACAAATTGAAAAAGCAGAAAAACTTAAAGTAGATGATGCTAATAAAGCCCTAAACATTTCCTTAGAATGGGCAACAGCAAATATTATTTGTTACGAAAAATCATTTGTTATGTATTAAAGAAAAATTATAATCACGTATAAAGCATTTATTTTTTTTTTAATAGCTTTGTTTAATAAGTGCATTTTTTATTTAAAAATAATAAAAATATATGAACTAAAGTTATTTAATGGTAGATTTCTTTTTCCGTTTTTAATCGTCGGTTATTGCAGTTTTTCGGTGAAAGCGAGAACACCGATTTTCTTTCCTCGATGTATTATAATATAAAAATTATTATTGCAGTGTATCACCCCACATACACATAAAAAAATATTTCAATTTCCTGAAGAAGCCAATCAACGATATTGGCGAAATATTGATATTTTAAAAAATTAAAAAATTTTTAAAAAATTAAAAAAATAAATAATACACATTTTTTATATAAATTGACCTAAAGCTTGGAGAACTCTTTTATAATCACGCGAAAAATCTTTAATCACCTAAAAAATTAAATTGGGCACTTAATATTCCGTACATAAATTCATCTTTCTGTACTTGATGTTAGTAAATCTGGGATTACCGTACTTTTGACAGCGCTTGGGGTTGATTTAAGTACGGATTGATTGAATTTTTTTTTGAGTGTATTATATATGTATAGTTCTATTGCAATTTTATATGCACATATTACTTAAGACATACACACATACATACATATCGTCATATGAATTCATAAAAAATTACGCATTAATGTCAATTGGGTGTTTGTGTTTTCCTTTTCTTAAACAATACAATTTCCTTTAATATTTTATTTAGAAAAACAAAAAAAAAGACAGAATTGTCATCTTTAAGAAGGATAAAACTTAGTATTTCTTACGTTCATTCAACTCACACGACGTCCATTCGCTGGTCAGCCAGACTTCAATACAACATTACAACTGCCAGCACAACTTCTTCAAATTGTTCAAAGTAAACTTTAACCTATACCTGTCATTCAATATCAATTTACAGTGCGCGACAAAACTGTGCAACTAGATTTACTTTCTTTTTTGTGACAAAACACTCAGAGTGCCAACTGTTTTATGGTTTTTAAACAATCAGGGTTATTCTAAAATACGCGCTTCACTTCGTTGCCGTCGAATGTTCACTTTCGACGGCTCGACGGCGATAGATTCTAAAATACGCGCGAGGATATATCGATCAAATAATCGAGTTTTTGTAATCACTTGCAAAAAAATTTATAAAAGTAAGCAAACAAAATGGACTCAATTGCTTATTTTATTAATGAAAATAATGAATCTAATGAAAGTAATCTTCAGAGAGTTTTAAAAACACTCATGTCCAATAGAATGGATATATTTGAGATGGATGATACAATGTAAGTAATAACATACAATAAATATCGGCATACTTGTACTTTTACATAACAATTCTTATATATACATAGATTTGCGAAAAACTTCAGAATAAATAAGGATGTTTTTAAATATATTCTGAACGAAATAGACGGAAAAATGGGCACACATCGTCTCGAAACTTTGAAACCAGTGGATAAATTGGCAGCTTGCCTCAGGTTTCTCGCGGAAGGTAATTACCAACATGGTGTGGGAAAGGATTGGCAACTCAACGTATCTCAATCAACATTTTCCAAAATACTTTCCGAGATGTTAATATTGTTGGGATATTGGGATATTTTATTCCAAAGACAATTTTGCTCCTCAGCTCGTAGCTCCGTAACTCCTCTTCCAATATCAGGATGTTGGAGCATAAATTCCACCATTGCCCTAAATTGTTCTGGTGTTGTTTGCTTTTTCGACCTGCAAAATATTTAAAGATTTATTAATATTTATTAATGTTTTATTATTATTTAAATTTTATGTATACTTACATTTTTTATACAAACAATTTGCAGTAAACGCGTAAAAAATGGTGTCGAAAGAAAATGTAGAATTATTCATTCAACGCGTTTTTTAGAATATGTCGAAAGACGTCAATCACAATGACTTGATAACAAAAAAATATCGATAGTCACTTGCGCGTTTAATGGAATACTGAAGTGTCATTTTAACGCGTTTTTGTGGTGAACGCGTATTTTAGAATAACCCTGAATATTTATTAGGTATATTATTAACTACCAACTAGAGATGGAATCGTGAGTAACTTTGCACTCACGCTCACGATAAAAAAAAATTTACTCATGCATGACCTAATAATTATGGCTCAAGTTCATGCATACTCACATGAGTGAAAAAAATTTTAGTCATAATCATAAAAGCTCACGCTCGCCAAATACGCAAAAGAAAAATAAATGAATGAAAAAAAAAAATTACAATAAAGAAATGTACTCATGCACGTTCACGCACGGTAATTGTTTTTATGATCACGTTCATGCATGCTCATGTCATCGAAACAAAAAAAATTATCACGCATGATTCAGGCTCATCATGTGTATAAGTTACAGCTTTCAAATGTTTAATAAATGAAAGCTTGGAAGATTATTTATAAAATTATTCGCTTGCTTAAGTACCGTTATGTATGTAAATTTTTGCGTAACGGTAATCAGTTGAAATATTTTTATTGCATTTGACTCACAATGGGTTAATGGATTTATATATAGCAGTGGAAAGGTATTTTAAAGCACTTGAAACGATATCTATACTATTTATATCCGTTCTATATTGTGTTGGTTATTTATGACCAATTGAAAATTTAAGTTTTAAGCGCCGTAACTTCGAAACCAAGAGAGAGTGAGAGAGAGAAAGAGAGAGTGAGAGAGAGAAAGAGAGAGTGCCGTTTCTATGTTAAAAGGGTCTATTATGATTTTTCTTTTAACTTTCAACAGTGTTGGTGATTTTAACTTTAGCCCAGTCAAGTTTTTGTTTCACTGTATTTATCATAAAAAATATATAATTCAGTTATAGTTTTGTCTCGCACTGTATATGCATGTATTATTTATTGTACGAGTATATACAAAAATATGAATGTCTGTTTAATTACCAATGCTAATAAATATTATGCATACATGTCTAAGTACACACTTTCCACAACTTCCCAGCTGGCATTTGGAAGATTATTTGACGAGCGTGATCATTTCGCGACGCTTTTTTTAATCGTCCAGACGATTGTTGGAGTAAAATTACTTTTTACTCTTCCAAATGATGCTTTTGCGAGTCATTCTGACGATTGTTGGACGAGTTAATCGTCGTTTATGTGTTCTGCTGAGCGACGACCGTATTTGACTCTTCCAAATAATGTTTTTACGACTTATTTTGATGATTGTTGGACGAGTGTTTTTTCATGTTATTCCACAATCGTATTTTAAGTATTCTGACGACCATTTAACGATTGTTATTACACCGTAATCGTATGTATAGGGTGTTTTTTTAAGCCCGATAGAACTTGAAATTGTAAAAAATAACACAAAAAATTAAATTGTAATCAACATTTTTTTTTATTCGAAAGATCAATACGTGACATTAACACTTGAAATGATGGGCACCGCGGCTGTTCTTGATGAAGCGCATTCTGGACGTCCAATTTTGGGCCACTTTTTCGAGCACTGCTGGCCGTATGTCACGAATAACACGAACAATGCTGGCCTCCAAGGCGTCAATTGTTGCTGGTTTATCAGCATAAACCAGTGACTTCACGTAGCCCCACAGGAAATAATCGAGAGGTGTCAAATCGCACGACCTTGGAGGCCATTTGACAGGTCCACTTCTCGAAATCAACTTATCGCCAAATTTTGATTTCAATAAGTCGATGGTTGCGTTCGCCGTATGGCACGTAGCGCCATCCTGTTGAAACCACATATCCTCCGGATCAATGTCATCCATATTTTCAAACAAAAAATCATTGATCATGGTGCGGTAACGATCTCCATTGACCGTAACGCGAGCTCCGGCCTCATTTTTGAAGAAATAAGGTCCGATGATGCCACCAGCGTGAAAACCGCACCAAACGGTGCATTTTTCTGCATGTAATGGAGTCTGTAGGGTCTCTTGTGGATTGGTCTCACTCCATATGCGGCAATTTTGCTTATTAACAAACCCGTTAAGCCAAAAATGCGCCTCATCGCTGAACACAATTTTGCGATAAAACAACGGGTCAGTTACCAACTGATTTTCAAAGTAAATTTGGATAATTTCGTAGCGTTGTTCAAGCGTGAGTCTATTCATGATGATTTGTCAGAGTATACTGAAACAAATAAAAAAAAATGTTTCATCAAAATTTAATTTTTTGTGTTACTTTTTACAATTTAAAGTTCTATCTAGCTTAAAAAAACACCCTTTACATACTCGTATTCACAAAGAATACCCTGTGCTCGTATTACTTTTCTAAATGATATTTTTTCGAATCTTTTCAAAATCACCGTTTACGCATTCTGGCGATATTTAGGCGTGGAGAGTGAGTGAGTGATAATAGAAAGTGTTCGTTTGATTAAAATGTTTTCTTTTTAATTAAAGTGTTTTTTTTAAATTAAAGTGATTTTTGAATTAAAATAAATATTTATTATTATTAAAAAGTATAAAACACAAAAAATTCTTTTTATTTCCGCGCTTCGTAGAAGACTCATTACGGCGATTTATTTAAAACTCGTTTAAAGCAAGAATAAAAGAGCCTAACACGATTCTATTAAGCGCATCATAGACGACTCATATGGAAGAGTCGACGTTTTAACACAGTTTCTCCCGTTGTACTGAACTAGCGCTATCGCAATACGAGATCGCTGCGATCGCGTACAGGGCTGCCAGTAATATTTTCCGAAAATTCGTCAAATTTTGGAAATAAAATCGTCAATATATATTTAAAAAAATCGTTAAAAAATCGTCACACAAAAATCTTCTGTTTTATACAACAACCAATAGTATTTTATGTAAATTAAACAATCTTTCTTTTGACAATTAAAAATTTAACGGATTTATTAAAAACTTCAAACACAAAATAATGGAAAACTCAACGATATCTTTTGACATGTTTGGTCAATTCAAAGCAAGATTTCAACAGATTTTCCAAAATAAACGTTAATTTTTTATTTAATATGTTTTATATTTTAGTCCAATATTCTCATATATTTATTTTAATATCTATATTATTAATAGGCAAACACCTTTTACGGCCGTAATACTGAACCGATTTTGTAAAGATTTATATGATTTTAACTGGATTTTTACATAGATGTGCACAATCTTAATTTTATTTAAATCGGTTCGATATTTAGAGATATTTAGAGCTATAAGCGATTAAAATTGCTACTAACACATGCACACTTATTATTACACATATTTGTATCACCATCAACTTGAAGAAAAATAAACAAAGTTTGCATGTGTTTGTCCAATTTGCTTTTGCATAAAAATGAGACAGAGTTTTAAGTTATTTATTTAGAATGTTTTCTGTTTTTGTATTTTATTTATTTATATATATATATATATATATATATATATATATATATATATATATATATATATATATATATATATAAATAAATAAAATATATATATATAAATATATATATATATATATATATATATATATATATATATATATATATATATATATATATAATTATTTATATATATGTATATACATAATTTATAATTAATATTAAATTATGTCTATGCAATTAATTAATATTGGGAAAAAGTGCGAATAAAAATTTAAAATAAATATTTTTTTCTATCGAGATTAACATTTTGCCACACGTAGAAGTTATGTTGAGCAAAACGTAGTAAAGTAAAAAAATCGTCAATGTATAAGGAATACTAAACAAAAATCCTCAATCGTTATTTTGTGAAATTCGCTCTAAGAAATCTTCAAAATGACGTAAAATCGTCACGTTTGGCACCCCTGATCGCGTAAGATTCTTCTAGGATCGAAAATGCCAGCTGGGTTAGCGCGCTATTTGACTTAACTTACTTACCACTTTTTTGTAACTTATTCCCGTTTAATAAAATTCCCGTTTACTAAACAAACAAAAAAATAAACGATTTTATACTTCAAATGTCTGCTTAACACCATTAGCAGCGGCAAGAGAAGCAGCAACAACAACCACAACCTCTAAGTAGGTCAATTACATGCAACAATAAACTTACGTCCATTAATTAGATTATTATTTTCTTAACGGTTACAATAACATTTAAATAACAACACTTTTTGGCCAATTGCAAACGTAAATAAAGTTGGCTGTAAAGTGACCAGCAACAGCCAAACAACAATTTCGAAATGCGACATCAAACGCTTCTAAGCCAAAAAACGCTCCACAAATTGATACACAACAGCTGTTTTTTCATTTAGTATTTTGCATTTTATTTTACTTTCGATTGCAAGTTGTCTCAGCGCTCAACCTGACTCTTGTACACTCATACACACATATTTATTCACATACATACATTCATATGTACATACATATATACATAGTAGATGTTTTGAACTTTGTTTTAATAAAAGATCATGATCGTCATGATCATTCAACCATTGCACTTTTAAAGTCCCTTTTTTAGAATTTTCATCGAGCACAAAATACACGCAACATTAGCACACAAACACACACCTGTAATTTTTTTTATTTAATTATTTTATTGAACGCGCTTTTGATTTGTCTTTTTAAGCGCGATCAATATACAGAATCCATGCGATCATATAAGCCAAAATAAATTTCAACTTTGCGTTAACGCTCTCAACCACAAACTGACTTGAGTATCAGCAAAATAACTGATATTGTTTACAAACTATCAGTGTTGCCAGTTTAATATTTGAGTGGGAAAGTTTTTGTCCCAGAATATAGTGGACGGGAAGACAAAATTATTGATGAACTAAATCATTTATATGTAGGTAGACCTCGCTTAACACATGCTTCCTAGAATAAGGCCTCGATATAACACGATTCATATTTTGTGACACGTTCTTGGTTAACATGGGAAAAACCTCGGTTTTACACAATTTCTATAAACAGCTCTTCATTCATGTATGAACTTTTTTAACCCTGAGAGAGATTGAAATGTATTTTATCATAAAAAAAAACTTTACAAAAATAATTTGAACGTCAAAAAAATAACAGATTGCGCTAAGGAAAAAATATGTACTGAGGAAGAATAAATTTTGCTAGTATTTCCTATGACAGACGCAATCGACCACATTCTAATAATTAAATATTAAGCATTTACATATTTACATAGTTGCATATTCCCTTCAGACCAGTCCAAACACGCATATAAAGTGTATACGCCATAAAGGACTATTCCAAAAGTAACCCAAATGTATGAAGAAGGACTGAACCATATAGTCCAGGTTTGCACTAGATCGGGCTAACCCAAAAACTACTCCATGTCATTAATGCATGGCCCACTCACAAGTAGTTTGTTTGCCACGAGTGCGATTCGTGAAAGCACGAACAATTGTTGTATAGCAATAAGTTCTTGTTTGAAAATGACATACTCCATGACTCCAATATTATCTGCAGGGATTAACTTGCAGCTGATACATGTACACATTTATGTGTAATAAGTGTGCATATGTATATTAGTAGAAACTTTAAACGCTTATAGCTCCCAAAATACTGAACCGATTTTAACAAATTATAGATTGTGCACATTTGTGAATAAATATCTTCGAAATTATATAAGTTTTGTCAAAATCGGCTGTATAATATGAGTGTAAGAGGGATCTAAGAAACGTGCTTGCCTGTCAATTATATAGATGATGAAATTTTTATTATGATTTATGTACACGTAGAAAAATATATTTATAAGTTTTTCGTTGTTAACTATTTAGTAAATTTATTATTCGAGATATGCCTCGATTTATATTTCAAAAAGTTTTTTATTTGGTGTGGGTTTTTCCTTTGCTCAAACCCGTATTCGAAAATGGGTTTTGAAAAAAAAATTTTTTCGAATAGTTCGAAAACCGGTTTTTGTGTGCTCTAATTAGAAAACATACCCGAGGAAATTGGGAATTTCCCACAAAACGTAGGATGGAATATAATGAATAAGTAATCTTTTATTTTTATATATCATGACCTTAAAAGCTCAATTAAAAAAATTTGAAAATCGAGTCCTAATTATTCACATAAATTTTTTTCTTCTCTTCTCTCAGGACCCAAAATTAGGGGTTGCATGTAGATAAAATATTACGAACATCGGCGTTGATGATTACGGCTTCACCTCGAACTACCCCACCAAAACTCTTGTTCACAATGTTACATTGTCCTGCTTCAAACAACTGGCTATGAGCTCGGCAATAAGACTGAGGGCCGCTAGAGTATGAAAATAAGTAGGCGTTGACCATGCTAATCTTCCCGAAATCATAGACTAACGTTCTCCTTTCCTTATGCCTGAAAATAGATTCGCAGTATAATCTCTGATACACTCCCTCCAATTAATGATCTTCAATACCGACAAAATGTACTCGAGGTATACACTGACGAATACAAATCAGGTTTAGGGGTAGGAGGGGGCATTTACATTCCTCAATTTTAACTGAAGATGCGCTTTAAACTATTTGATCATTATAGTATAATTCAAGCTGAAATATCGCCCATAAAAAGAGGCAGATACAGCAGGCTATACGGTTAGGATATTCGTATATGTAGGGACAGCAAGGCTGCACTGAAAGCTCCATCTGGTGTTTATACAACATCTGAGCTGGCAAAGGAGTACCAGACATCCTTAAATGAGATGATGTCACATACCAACCCGGAGCAAATCTGGGTACATAATCACGAACAAGCTAGCCAGCAATACCTCCGTTTGCAAGATCGCGACACCGTCCCACTAAAAATCTGTAAAATTCATATACAGCTGAAACTATTAGGAATGTCATAATACAGATGGTTCAATGAATCCACTGTCCTTTATTTATCTAAAAATAATATACATAAATACAAAAATGTAAAATAAATATTTAAATAAAATGTTCACGTAGAACATAAGGTGTCGTTGACGGTTTCTATAATCGTTTGAGTTTAGGAAGATTGACTGATTAGTCCAAAGCTTCCGATTCTAGAGTTGGGGCTGCTAACGTACCGCTAGGCCGGCTTTATATAGTTAAGTTTCAGCGACTAATTGTTAGCAGGCTGTCACCTACTTTCCAGAGACGCGTCGATGTTAGTATGCACTCTGGATGCTCAGCACTGTACGCCTGCTCACTTTAGCTGCCATCAGACGGGTGTCTGAATGACATTACCAGGGAGCACTTGGTCTCAGACCGGAAGTTGTGAGATGCTTGGGAATTTCGGGCTTGTTAAACATTTTTGAGTAAATCCTATTTCAATATAGGAATCATGTTAAATTAACATGGAACTTCCTGTAATTTTAACATCTTTTCATATTATTTCAATTCTAAATGCCTTAATAGTTGATTCGACATTAAATTTATTTTAATTCAACATGAAATTCATGTTGTTATAAAATTTCTTAATATTGTTTCAATAAGGATCTTAACGTTATTTTGACATGACAATCTCTTTGATTCAATTGGCGTACAATGTCAATTCTATATGATCTCTAGTTGTTTTAAAGTGGATAACTATAAATTTTATTTTACTTTAATATCATGTTAAATTAACATAAAACGCTTATGAAGCAAAATTGTTAAAAAAAACTAGTTGAATCAACCTTGTTTTAGTTAATTTTACAAAGATTTTTTCGCTGTGTACTAACCCCCATTCTTCTTTCCCTTCTCATACATAAACTCGAGACTTTGCAAAGCAAACTTTGCATGTTAAAAGAAGTCTCTGTAGAGATTTTGCCTTGAGACTGTATACTGTGATATCTTAGCGAAAATAATAGGGTTCCGTTTGTAGACCTTGTATACGGAACCCTAAAAATTACTGGTCTTAAAAATGATCGTACTATAAATTACGTGTTAAATAAAAAAAACCATTCGTATTTGAAGCATGTTTTTATTTTTGTTTTTTGTTCAACAAACTCACATATTTTTCCATTATATATTTATGTGAAGGTTATGCGTATAAAATGTGGCACAGCCGAATATAGCCAGCCCACTAACTTGTTTTTATTTCTGTGTGTTTTTGTATTTTAATGTTTTTTTTTGTTAATTTTTATTTTTACCAAAATCAAAAAAATAAAATAAAAAGACTTGTTTTTCTAACTGCCAAATTGTATGAACTTGTATGTAACAGAAAACATTTCGATCTGTTGGCATTCGCTACACGATCGTTGCTTTTGCTTGTGTTTCTTTAAAGAAGACCAGCTTAGCAGGTCGAACAGATAAACACTGCGTGTACTGGTAGTGTTTTTAACTACGTTTCTCAAATCTAATTTATACTTGATAAATCGATAAAGTTCTTGTACAAAGAGGAGTGCGAGGTTTTTAAAGAGAATATTTCAAATAGAGAGAATTTGCGCTGATAGACTGATTTATAAAATAAAATAAAATTTTATTATTTTAAATATTTCTTCGGGTTCCCACTCTATTAGGTTTTTTTTAAATAAATGTGCAGTTTTTAGTTTTCTAAATTCAAATTCGCAAATGCACTGACTACAGAAAAGAGAAATGACAGCAGATTGATAGTCAATAATTGCTCAAACAATCAGCTGAGCAATCATTACGCAATGGATCGCCACTTATTTCAATCGCAGTCCACACGTAACAAATTTCATGAACGCAATCAAATTTGACGATTGCCGCAATGGATATTGCTACGTGAAGACCCAGTGTAACACATCAACAGGACAAAGAATTCACTTTAAGATGGATACAGATAAATGATTTATAAAAATAGAGCTGGAATCATTTTATTATATTGTAAAAGATTCAAGTAATTTGCTGTTTTTGTGTACTCATTTTTAATTTTGGAAAAAAAAGTTTTGTTTTCAAAAAAGTGTTGCTCCTTAGAATATGTTTTGTTTTTATTGTTTTGAAAATCAAACAATTTCTTAATATTATTTAAATATTATTTAATATTATTTAAATATCGCTGAAAAAGCTTTTCATAGAGAAAGCGAAATATTGGTTAAATAAAGCTTGTGTTACATTGTTAATTGTTTTAATAAAATATTAATAAAATGGCCGAATAATTAGAATAATTAAAAAAAAAACTTATGATTAAAATACTTATGTATACTTAATAGAGATGGACACCGCTTACGCAAATCATGTGTGATCATGCACGATCGTGAGTATAAAATAAATTTAACGTGTGTGAGCGTGCACTATTTTTGCTTTATAGTAATTTTTCCATTTCATTTAAATAATTTTTTTAATTATTTTATAGTTATTCTTATATATTTTTTCGACCTTCTGTTTTTTTTAAATTAAACTAATTTATTTTGAGCACAAGGTAAATTTTAAAAAACGTTAACAAAATTTTTATTAAAAACACCGATATTACGCCACTTGTTTGTGAGGCTTCTTCAGTGATATATAAAATTGTGTAAATAAAAAATTTTTATAATGAAGTGTCGAAATATCGTTGTTTTTAAAAATTTTGTTAACGTTTTTTCTAAAAAGTTAACCTAGTGCTCAAAATTAAATTAGATTAATTATTTTATAGTTTTTTTTCGGGAGTATTACGTGAGAGTGCATGAACATGAGCCAAAAAAATAAGGTCATGCATGAGTAATGTTTTTTTTATCGAGAGCATGTGTGAAAAACTACTCACGATCCCATCTCTAATACTTAAATACTCGTAATGAAAGTAGTGCAAATAATAAAGCAAACAAATCACATTAAACATTCTTTTTTATCTTTTATTACGTATGATGAATACGAAAATAATAATTAGGCGGATGTTGCTGAAGAAATTCAGCCAATTGATCAAAGTACAGCAACAGAATGAGGTGACCGCATGACACTGAACGAACGATGTAAGAAACGTTTTAGTTTAAATGCCCCAAACAATAGAAGTCCATAAAGAAAATATGAGCCGAGAACACAAAAAAATGTCAACATACCACGACCGGGAATTGTCCAATCCAACAGAGGATACACATAATGATTCCCATACCTTCAATCAATTAAAAACAATTTGTGAGGGTGAATAGGAAAATAAAAACGAATTACAAAACAGTAATTTCATAATTATTGTAATGTAATTTACAGCTTTCAAATACTTACTCATCAGTGCCGCCACAGAAATAATAAACGACCGTAAACAAAATATAAAATGTGGACAACAGCACGGCATAGAGGATGTGCAACAGTCGCACCGGAAATCCAACAATCAAAAAATCCACCAGCATAAACACGGAATTGAGGCAGTGTGTTAAGAAACTTATGGCGGGAAATCGTGTAGGTTTATCTATTAGAGTACAAAAGTATTATAAAAGAATGTATTTTTTTTATTAGGGTTGCCAAAGGAGATCCCGGGATTTGGGATTTAAGAACTTCAACTGTCGGAATTTGAAAATATCATGTGAGAATTTATATTGAAAACAACAATAACAATGCAATTTTGTTTTCAATGTAAATTCTCACAGGAAATTTTCTTCACATTATACATATAAAAAAAAATTAATACAATTGTTTTACATTAAGAATATTCACAATAGTTACTGGAAGCTGTGCAAACGATGCAAATGTGTGTAAAAATTAGTGTTGTCGTTCGAATAAAATTTATTCGAATAATTCGAAAAAAATTTTTTCATTTTAATTCGAACATACAAAGATTTTTCAATTTAGAATAAAGAATTATTCGAAGAACTTTTTTCGAATAATTGAATATTCGAATAATTAATGAACGACGTATAAATTCATTAAATACTTTAATATTATTCCTGAATTCTATGAACTTATTTAAGAAAACCTGTATTTCAACTTAGTTGTCAGTTGAAAAAAGCAACGTATAACGTACGACGGATTCTATGTGCCTCGGCCTTAACTGTACAGAATATATGAACGAAATAATTGTAACGAACAGTCTTAACGAGTTACGATTTGCTTTTCGTACTGATTTTGACATTTATCCGAATTTGCAAATGCGGAACGAGGAACGATAAAAAGGAACGTTTGGATCGGTCCGCATCGTTCCAAATTAGGGAATTGTTCAATGGAACTAGGTCGTTCCGGAACGACACAACTCTAGTTGTCAGATCTTTTAGAGCAAGCAGCTGAATCACTTCTGCCAGTCTATTTCTATTATTAAATTAAATGTTTTAACCCAAAGTACAAAGTACACAAGATTTAAAATATACTCCAAAATATCGAACCCTGTGCGCGATATTATCGTATATTACAAAAACTTAAATTAACATAATACCGTTTTTATTACTATTTGTATTGCTATTATATACTACAAAACTGTTACATACGATAAAATGTGCATTGTATTATCTCCATAACTATTATATTTATCGCTAAAATATTTTTCCAACAGATTAATTAATAGATTTAGAACCGATTTGCATAAAAAAATCGATTTCATAAAAAGTGTAACATACGATAATTTCGCGCACAGGGGTCGATATACACAGCAAATTTGCACAATAACTATTGTGAAACCTAATCTAACATTTTTATACGTATGGACATATACAAGAACACAACGAATTTTGCAACTTACTCATTTTTCCATGCAGAAATAACCAATAAACGGTTGATATAATCAGGGCTAGCGGTAATGCCACATCATATAGAAACCAATAGCATTTGATAAGCAACGAGGTCTTGTCTTCTTTTCCCCGAAAATCACAGCGACCCGATCTTGCGGCACCCAAATTAAAGTGCCAGCGTGTCACCAATATGGCAGCCAATAGTTGTGTTAGCAGACAAAATATAATGCCCCAATTTGTTAGAAAAATGAAATATTTGCCTTCGGAAAATTTTAACATTAAACAGACCACAAAGACAGCCATAAAATATAGAGCCCATATCCAGCGATAAAACAAAAATATCCAGCTTCGCTCGCCACTTTGCCACTGAAAAAAAAAACAAAACAAAATTACAAACATAATTTGTATAAATAAAGATTTTAAATCACATTGAAGCGAGTCACCTAAATAGTGACGAATACAGGGAAACACACATGAACACTGTCGATGGAGGTGCGGCGGGCAGCTCCCATGCAAGTTTAAATTAGTTGTTCCTTTGGAATATTGTCTCATATTCAATTCTTTCTGACTAAAAACGTTACGAATTTCAGCCTAATTGAATTAACATCCAATTTTGTACCGAAAATAATTAAACAAGTTCAATTTAAGCATATCGTCGGTCACAGGTTGACAACTCTTAACATGTTTTTTTTTACTTTTCCAAATTAGTAGAAGAAGTATGGAAGGAAATTTTTTAACAGCCTTATTCACAAAAAATTTTTATTAAAGACATTATGCTCACATTAGTTAATACAGTGTACTCTCTCTTAAGCGGACACCTAAGGGACTGGCAAATTTGTCCGCTTATGAGAGGTGTCCGCTTATGAGAGAAGTACAGAAAGAGTAAATAACAACTTGTGATAGATACATACATACATACATATTTGTCTTTAAGCAGTTTTATTTCAAAACCAGAACATATAAATGTTTCTAGCAAATTTATTGATTTTGATAGCTCCAAAGCAGAATTAGCATATTTCATAACATCAGTGTCCCACAATCTCAAAATTTGGTGTTTGTTTTTGATGATGCAAGCAGCCTGAGTCTCGCGAACATTATTTTTAATTTTAATGAATTTCAATAACATTTACCTTGTCTTTAGTAGTCAATACTGCTTGAGGCATATCGATTCAAGTATGTATAAAACAGAAGTATATAAATACAGTAGAAACTCGATTCTTGCACGTAATGAAAACCGGGCTCGGTGCAAGTTTCGAGGTTGTCGCAAGTACCGAGTTTTTTATTTCCCATACAAAATAAAAGGCACATACATCAGTTTAGAATCTAAGTTTCAAATCTTTCCATTTTTGGAAACTCCGAGGGTTTAAGCGTCTTTCTTCTCCCAGGGCCGGATTCAGAATGCGCCACAAATTTCTTTATGGTGTTTTCATTTCTCTTAACACGAGTTATTGTTGATCTATGCACATGAAGGAATTGGTGGAAAATCCGGCACTTAATTTCCTTAAAATCTCAGCTTTGTCTTTAATTATCAGCAACGTAAATTTTTTCTTTGCCATTATGACACCGCACCTCTCAATAGTCAAGCTTTACAAAAATAAAATTAACACCGACCAATGTTCATTAATTAAACAATTCTATCACATTAGACATAAATTACAGGCAGCATGAATTGAGCAGCACATTTATAAATAAATTTGTGTCAACCAATTTTATGCGGGTAAAATTCACATGAAAAACATGAAAAATACTACGATCGCATTTTCTTCACGTCACGCAATTTCATTTACTTGAACTTGACAGACAGACCGTATACTATTACTTAAAAATATTGTTGTAATTAATTACAATTAATGATGTTTTTAAACGTTGACAACACGTAATTGATTTCTAACACTTTTGATGAGAAAAACAAACAGTTAAAAAAATTTAGCTGCCGAAAATTATTGTAGCGCGCCGCCGCCGCCACCTCCTGACAATAAGAAAAAAGCTGTGCTTTTCGTGTTTTGCTTGCAACAAAGGAAAATGTTTAGAATTTCAAAAATATGCAATCTCAAATGCACATGATTGTGAATTTCAAATCCACTTTGAATTTCAGTAAATATTTTATTTGCAGACATTTTTGAAATTCACTTTAAAAGGTTCAATAAAATTTTTATTTGCTTCATTAAACGTTTTAGTTTGAGCTGTTAATCTGCACACAAAAAAAACAACAACATACCGAGCTTTTAATTTCAGTAAAATAAGTTGTGTGGTTTTACAAAATTCTTCTTGTCCGCATTCAGTAAACAAATTTATTTGAAATTTCATATTTTTTTTAGTGATTTTAAAATGAAGAAAATGCAGTAAAATTTTTTTTAGCTGAATTCGCTACTTTACTATGGATTACAACAACAAACTTTTTGACAGCATAAGCAAATTGAAAATCTAGACAAATATTTTGTGTGAATTTAAAAAATTCTTAAGTTGGCCGGTTTTGATTAAAATTGATGAACCATTTTATTAAATAATTTATTCAAGCTTTAGGCCCAGAAAATAAATATAAATGATTTATTTAATCCGATATTTCGCTTTCTCAATGGAATGGAAAGCTTCTTCAGCGATATATTTAATTAAAAAATTAATAATAACAGTTATTGTTTTTACAAACCAATAAAAACTTATTATAAATTTAATTGAAAAAATAATAAAAAATTTTCAAAAAAAATTTGATAATTCAATTACACAAAAATACAAAATTACTTAAATCTATTACAATGCCATAAAAAATATTCAATTCCCTGTTTTATTTTTATAAATTAAATGTCTGTAAATTTGAGCTACATTTTCTGTATACATTTTAAAGTTAATTCTTTGTTCTGTTGGTGTATTTATAATCTGTAACATTTCTAGCATCAAAAATTGTAAAAACAAAAACTGTTATTATTAATTTTTAATTAAATACATTTCTTCAGGGAAAGCGAAATATCGGATTAAATAAATCATTTATATTTATTTTCTGGACCTAAAGCTTGAATAAATTATTTAACAAAATTTAATAAAAAGGTCGAATAAATCAGAATAATGATGAACAATTTTGTTGGGGGAAAAAACAAATCTTTCCGAAATAGTTCATATGTTTTCCCTACTAGATGGGGTATTTTTTTTGGCGGCTGCCCTCGTATAAGATGATATAAAGCTGTTTTTATTTATTTTTTTTATGTTTTACAATAACGCGTATTAAACAGGTGAAATTATTAGTACAACAATACAAGAACAACGGGTATTTTTTTATATCGATTCTGTCAAAAAACATCTACAGAAAACAAATACAGAAATACATCATCCTTTTTGGCATTCAAAATGGGAAGTACAGTAATTTTCCGATTTAACGAACCTAATTGTTGTCAGCCCTGTTCGTTAAAGCAAATTGTTTGTTATATCCAGTACTAAATTAAAAATTAATTACGTCGTCTATATTATTCATAACTATAAATATGTATGTACCAGTGAACGACAAAGCTATACAATTTTCAATGCATAGCACATATCGATCGATATTTAAAAGTGTAGGATTATTAAATTGTCGGGATAGAAACAAATACGTTCACAGAAAGTTATGACTACGAAACGGGTTACAATATAAATAAGTGCGCATATCGATAGGTGTAGCATAAATAAATAGAAAATGTTTTTTATATTGCTAGGAAGGAATACGTACAAATATAGATATGTATCGATGGGTATCCATAAATATGACTGACTATAAGAGACAATGTTGTAGCGTTTGAAAAAAAAATTTTGCGGAACTATAACAAAAAGAAACAATTTATTTTCAACTTATATTTGTTTTAGGTATTATTTTCTTGTGTAAAAAAGATTTTTGCAATGAAGGATTAAAAAGTCACTGAGTCATATCGCAAAAATGCGCAAAACTTTCTAAAATGTTGAAAAAATCCGTAAAATCTTCTCAAACGAGCTACTAATGCAGGGAATGTGAAAAACTCGCAAAAAAAAAACTGCAAAAATTCAGAAAATTCGCAATAACTTTCAATAATTGAGAAAATTAAATTGTTTAATATCATTTAAAATTCGATGAAGCAATAAAAAATAGAAAATGGCACCCAAATTGCAAAAAACGCGAAATTCCGCAAGAATTAAATTGCTGTCAAAGCCTTCTTTGACATACATACACATATACATATGTATGTAGATCACATTCCTTAAGTTTTTACCTCTATTTGGGAAGTTTTACGCCTTTTCTCAGTTTTTTAACTTTTCGCTGTTTTTAGCTATTTTTGCGATATGAGTGATTTCTTGTCCTTTCATTACTGTATTGACTTCCAAATGATATTAAATATTTTAAGTTTTCCAAGGCTTGGAGGTTTTTGCGAATTTTCGCAAATTTCTACTTAATACTAACATTCCTTGCTCTTTTAGTTCTTCTTAGAAGATTTTACGAATTTTTTCAATTATTCAACAATTTTTGCGTATATTTGCTATTTTCGCAAGCAGCTTACTTTTTTCGTTTCGGTCGCTACTTATAAATAGGGATCTTCATCCATTTTTAAGCTTTTGTTATTCTCAAAAATGTTTGCAAAAATCTGCTTCAAAGTAAAATTTTACACTATTGAAGTTAACGCGCATTTTTCAATACAACTTTATCGCATTTTGCTTAAAAATGGTTAATAATAATTACGAAACGAAATGCATAATACAACTTAAGACAAAAGTTCTGGCAATACTTATCAAAAAAAAAAATTGGAAAATAAATGTTCCCATAGTCATTGGGGTGCCTATCAATAAATATAGAGGTGCGCAGGGATATAAACAAATATGAGCATGAATAAATACAGGTACAAAACAAAATGCCCACCGATACATACAATTATGAAATTGAACAGATACGGAAGTTATTTTGTATTGATAATATTCAATATATGGACCCCTACGCGCAAAATTATCGTATGTTACACTTTTTATGAAATCGATTTTTTTTATGCAAATCGGTTCTAAATCTATTAATTAATCTGTTGACAAAATATTTTAGCGATAAATATAATAGTTGTGGAGATAATACAATGCACATTTTATCGTATGTAACAGTTTTGTAGTATATAATAGCAATACAAATAGTAATAAAAACGGTCTCATGTAAATTTTAGTTTTTGTAACATACGATAATATCGCGCACAGGGGTCGATATGCTAGAGTAATTTATTTATTATTGTATCGTTTGTCGTTCTCTGCTCTGTATGTATAGTCTTTTTTTTAATATTTTATTAAAATTATAGTTCCCGTATTCATAAAAAAATAATTTGGGTTTGAAATCCATTTTAAGGAAAATTTTTATGAAAAATTTTTATGAAAATTTTGTATTAAAATACATTTCAAATACAAATTATTTTTAATGAATACCGGCCTAGTAATTTTAAATAAATATTTCTTTAAAAATATTTATAAGGAAATAATTGACGAAATCATAAAAACATCGTAACACAAAAATAATTTATTTAAATAATTTGTTAAACACAGTCTGCATATTGGAATGGATATCATCTTTCTTTCAGGCATCTTCTGGAAGCTCTCCCAAAAGCATTCAATTTGTGTTGCTAACATTGTTTTACTGAGTCCATTAAATACACATTTCGAAGCACTTAATGACATCTTTGTGTTTTATTTTGGACTTTAGAATTTCAGTTTCATCAAGTGCTTCATAATTTTCGTTTTGTTATACATTTGTTCCTTAAACCGAATACAAAATAAAATTTTTATTCGTAATCTAAGGTTCTTACTTAGTAAAAATAAAAACTGAGTGTTCGTTAAATGCGATGTTCATTAAATCCAATGTTCGTCAAATCGGAATGCTACTGTATAAGCAACTCGAATAAATCAGCTGCCGTTCTAACTTTGCAATTTAAAATGTATGCAGTTAAAAAATTTTTCTTAATACCTGTGATCGATAAAATTGCTCGGGATGATCGTGATCGAAGCCGAAATTCTTTAATTTAAATTCACTGCACAAACTATTACAACGCTTGCCACTTAATCGCATTTTGTTTTTCCAACAATTATTTCTATTAATTTTCAATTTATAAGTTTTATATGGTTAATAATTTTAAATTAAGAATTTTATATTAAAAGTCTATTAGGATTTTCATAAACTTAAACCTTTCATTGTAACTTTTATTTTTTTTTTACAACTTTTAAATAGAAATTTATAACCAAATTCAATGTTTGATAAATATAAAAAAATGCGACCGTTACGTTTTGAATATCCACCAGACTTTTTTCGAATGAATTGTATTTTATTTTATTCTATTTTATTTTATATTGACAATTTTTACATGTAATTGATCGTTTCTTTTATGTCTGTCTGACTGCCCATCCATCCATCAGTTTTTACCAACTGCCGTTTCTGTTTATTTGTAAAAAAAAACAAACAACAACAACAAAATGTGTCAAATATCATCACTAATTTAATTAAAATGATATTTTGTTTAACAAAGTCGTAGTGTTTATTAATATTTTTTTATATATACATAAATATTTTTTTTGGGGTTCAATTGAGTGTATTTTGTTGTTCAACACCGGGGAATTTTCTTTATGGAGCACGTTAATGTTTTTGTTTAGTACTCGTGAAATGTTTCGGATTACGTCGCTGGTTTTATGGTGAACTAGTGAAAAGAAAACCTTTATGTTCAGTATGTATAATTGCTTTTATATACGCTTTTATAAAGATATATGTACATATGTATAAATACACAGTGGTCAAAGACGTTGCAATATTGCCTGCGAAAAAAATTTATTGTCGTTTGGTAGACTAAAAGAATATAAAAACTTATTACGAATTAATACTGAAAATTTATTACAACTAGTGTATCCAGCGGTGGACTCTATCGACCGCATTCTAGAAATTGAAATATTAAACATTTACATAAATGCATACGATAAAATACAAAAACAAAAACGTTCGAAATAAACAACTTAAAACTCTGTGTCATTTCTATGTAAAAGTAAATTGTTTAGTTTTCAAGTTGAAGCTGAGGCATCCTTGCAGATAACGCGACTAGTCCAAAAGTAACCCAAATGTATGAAGAAAACATGGTCTATTTAGCATTACGATGTCCTAAAACGGTACCATATACTCCAGGTTCGCACTACATCGGGCTAACCCAAAAACTACTCCCTGTAATAAATGTAATTAATGGACCACTCACAAGTAGTTTGTTTGCCACGAGTGCGATTCGTGAAAGCACGAACAATTGTCGTATAGCAATAAGTTCTTGTTTGAAAATGACATACTCCATGACTGCATTACATCGGACCATGTTGTAACTAGTCCGCTTCAGCTATAATCGACCACGTAGTGCAATATTATCTGCAGGGCATTTAGTTACAGCTTCACCCATAACAAAGGCATCACAAAGGGACCTCTTTTTCTGGACCCAAGTGGGACGGTTGCTTGCAATCGGCAGCCTGTGCAACCTAACCTAACCTAACCTTCACCCATAACTAAGTGCAAACTTTTCGTGCTCAAAGTAACCAACTCTGAATAACTTAGATAGGTACTTAAAAAAGTTAACACTTAGTGTTCATTTCTGAATATTCGCCAATGTATTTTTTTGACAATTGAAATTTCTCTCGCACCTTTTTATAATCGTCTAAAATTTTTTGAATTGCTTCACCGAAACTAATTTTAAAATTCGTTCTTTGCACTCTAAATTATACAAAAAAAAATGTTTTTGGCGTAACACTCTGCTTAAGGTACGGTCACACTTGCCAAATATTTGCCGAAAAAAAAACGTGACCAACAGACAAGCTTAATTGTTGATGTGGTTGAGTGTAAAGTAAAGAATATATTTCAATGTATTAGTTTTCGTATATAAAATAAAAAATAATATCTTACCGACATATTTAACTAGATATGTAAAAATAATAAGGGATGTGCAACCCTATAATTTAAGAAATAATAAAGATTTTAGAATAGTGTCATTTAGAAATGCATCAGCACAGAACAGTTTAATTTACAAAGGATTTGCTCTATTTAATGAATTACCTGTGTGGATAAAGTATGAACAGAATTTTAACAAATTTAAACAATCAACTTTTGTGTATGTTAAAGAAAATTTATAAACTATGTATACTGTATTTAAATAGTTACAATTAACTAAATAAATATTTATAATAAATTAATGTTTGTAAGTATGTATATATTGAAACGATTAATTTGGCTCAAGTTCAAACCCGAGTTTACCCATTTATTTATTCAAATTTTTGTTTGATTTAATTTTGATTAGAAAAATTTCAAAAAATCTACATGTTTACGTGGTCATAGTTGATTGAATACTAAAAAGAAATTCAACTACAAATGACAGAAACCTTACAACATGGATAAACTGGGGATTGAACTTGAGCCAAATTAATCGTTTCAATATATGTATACATATATACTATTTAAAATAAAAATAAATAAAAATAAAATATGCATTTTATTTAATTACAATATTTTTCTTTTAAATATGGGTTCGCATTTATTAAAAATAATATAAAAAATAGCATTTTGTGGCATAATTGACTTCATTTTGTGATATAAAAACCAATTTGAATCCAAGAAACACTAAGCAAAAGTAGTGGTTACGTTCTTTTGGGCAAATGTTTGCCAAGTGTGACCGTACCTTTACTTTTAAAATTAATTTCAAATTCATAAATCCAATAATGGGTAACAAAATTTAAAATTGTATAAACAAATTTTAAAATTGTACACATTCATGACAACAGGCTACACGGCTACATGGCTACAAATGCCGCTGGCTACAAATGTCGTCCTCTTCCCAGCTACTTAATTATTTTGAAAACGACAGCTACATATTAAACAACTGATTCGTTTTTATTTCAGAGGTGCCACTTTAGATTTTTTGCTTTTTTTTAAGTTACGTTTCAACAAAAAGTACAATTCAATGAAGTAATAAAATGACAAAGAATTAGTGCTGGCAAATTCTACTACTTTACATTACTCCATAATATTCAATACTTTTCATTTGGGTACTTAATACTACTCGATACTTTTAACGGATTTTTTGAATTTGTAACGCATAATTTTTATCTAAAAATTGAAGTATATAGTTTCTTCAAAAATTAAAAATAGATCTTCAACTATTATTGGTTTTGTATGTCTTTTAGTATTAAATAAAAAATAAATGTAAAGCTAACTTTTAATTTAACGTTAACAACAACTTAAGAAATAATTTAATTGTTCTAAAAAAAAATTATTTAGTTTTGATTTGATTAAAGAATCTTGCACTTAGTTGTCTTTTTATGCAGTGATGTATTTTTATTTTAGCCACTCAACTTGCTTAAAAATACAACTCTAAAAGTAACTACTTTTGAGTATTGAGTAACCAAAAAAAGGAAATACCCGATACTCGGTACCCACTACTCAATACTTTGCCAGCACTACAAAGAATCACTCATATCGCAAAAATTGCCAAAAACCGCGAAAAGTTGAAATTTTTTTTAAAGGCGTAAAGCTTCCTGGAGTTAAAAACTTAAAGCATGTGATACAAATTCACATTCCTAACTTTTTCAGGTCTTTTTAGAAGATTTTGCGGCTTTTTCGAAACTTTGAAACTTTTCACGGATTTCTCGTTTTTTGGAATGTGGGCGACTTTTTCTATTTTTTACTGTCTCATCGACTTTAAAATGATATTAAACATTTTTGTTTGCCCAATAATTGGATGTTATTGCGAATTTTCGGCAATTTTGTATTTTTTTTTGCGAGTTTTTCACACTCTTTGCATTTGCAGCTCGTTTTAGAAGAGTTTAAGGCTTTTTCTAAATTTTGGAAAATATCCCATATTTTCGCGATTATCGCGATATAATTGACTCAGTGGCCATTTTATTGCTTCATTGAATTTTTAAGATTTTATAAAAAGATGAACATAGATAGAATATTGATGTAATATGCGGGAATTTCAAGGCCTTATTTTTATGCAAAAATTATTTTTGCACAAAAAGTTAATACCAGGAAAAAACTGCAATTTTTGCATTTTATTTTTTTTTCACATTAAAAAATTATTTTTTAGCAATAATTTGCTTTACATATTTTGTTATATTGTCAATTCTTTTTTTGTTTCGGAGTCAACAAAAATAGAAATAAGTTTAATTTGACTACACGACAAAAGTGGCATGGACAACAGCCTGCAGCCTTGTAACCGTGAAGTCGTGAAAATAATCGTATTTATATACACAAATGTATTCTATTCTATTTTTGACAGATTGTAGTCGGTAGCCTGCTGTCGTCAATGTGTTTGTAGCTTAATAGTTTTCTCTAAAATAAAAAGTATCAGAAATATTGTAAAATATTTGCTGCACTATTTAATCACCCTTATTCCATTTGGCGACATCGACGTTACGTTAACACAATACCAACAAATTGGAGCTTGTCTATTCGCTTTCGAAAACAATTTTGTGCTCCTGGCGGTCTGTTTCTGTTCTCTAAGGTCCAGAAAATAACATGAGCCTATCAATAGTAGTCAGTTTTTTTCGACAACGGTTAGACAAGGCCCAATTTTTCTGTATTGTGTTGACGTAACGTCGATGTCGCCAACTGGAATAAGGGTGAATAATTGAATTTTTAAGTTTACAAGTCCCGTGAGAGATCCCATTCAAACTTCATTTGAATTTATGAATTTTTTTTTTCTGTGCCCAACACCACTGTAAATTTTATTAGCCCGTATTAACCCTGCACGCGCCAAAGAGGTCATTGGGCGTCAATGTTCTCTTCTTCGGCTGATATAACACAAAGAAAAACACGAAAAAAAACAATTAAAAAAAGATTCTTTTAATTTATTGACGTTATTGATTTTCAATATGATTACAAATACAAATAACTTTTTTATATTGATGAAATTAGCATAATTTGAACATTTATCATAATTTGCGTAGCGACATTTATTAAAAGGGCTCGATCAAATGACTGTTATCGATGACGTTGTACATTGATTGATTTACAGGCCGTTGTTCGTACAAACAGAGTTGTCAGCTGCCAAACAGACAAGGGGGTATGTATCGTCCCCTATAGGAAATGTTGTACCTGTTCTATGACTGGTGAAAATGGGACTGGTACAAAAAGTTCTTGAGTCGTGACTGGTGAAAAGGGGACATTTTACAAACTGGAACAAAAGTGTTTTCCAAATTTCTTCACTCAAAAAAATTTTATTTATGGTGATAGATTACATTGATTAAGTATATTATAATCAAATTTTTAGACACTTGCCTTAAGCTAAACCGAAGTTATAGCCACCGGAAAGCTAATACCAGCCATATAGGGTACATTCTGCTCTAGGATAGTTCTAATACCGGTTTTTAAGAAACCATAACAGGTATTAAGGATACTACCACAGGACAAGTACGTAAATGTTAAGTCTAGAACCTGTCACCGTGACCCTCTCCAATGACAACGCCCTGCAAAAGTTACCGGTACCTCTCTTATAAAGTTCCGTAACTCGAACCGGTTGTTAGTCCCTGGGAACCAGTCACGTGACGTACCCTGTGCCAGGTTCTTTTCCCTCTAGGGGTCCTGGGTCATAAGTTTTGCTACTTTACCTGGATGTTCTGTGAATCCTCGTGCTGGAAACGGATGATATGCTTCTGCTAAGTTTAGGACTTGATAGGAGTAATAAGTATCGATCGGAGAGAGGAAAGCTTTAATGGTGAGACTGCATACGCCAGTTACTGCACTTATTTATGAAGTGGACTCTTGGAAACATGTCGATCTCCGAATTTCTGGAAACGAAACTCGAAATTAACTTCATTTTAATAAAATAGGTATGCAACAATTATGCCTCGGAGTCTTTGGACCGGTAAAGATATTTATGCTATGAAAGCTCTATGACAAGGAAATGGAAGAGTACCTGCACGGATGCCGTGTAGACTGGCAAACAATATTTTCATATTGCTCAACAAGGCGCTACGGTGATGGACTGATGGATTGAGAACAAAAAACGTACAACGAAACGTCGTAAAGGCTGAAAAATTGAATCTGTGTTGTCGCCACTTATGAGCCACTTTTACTCTGCAGCATTCACAATCTAAGTGCTATAAATACTTTTTATAAATCCATACTTCTTCATTGCAAAATATTGCACATTTCTGCAACAATTACAAACAGTTTTAATTGCTTCTCTGCCGTCTTCTTTTGCTGCGTCTCATAAATATGTGTACATCGTTCATTGACTTGAAATAAAATGGTTTTCAATGTCGTAATTTAATTTAGCATTTGCTTGAATGCATTTCTTGTACACGACATTATGATTATTTGTTACATTTCGTGTGAATTTTATTATGCAAAACATTCAATAATAAATTCAAAAATCTTGGCAAATTACATTAAACTTGTGAGAAAATATGTACATGTGTATGTATATATGTATGATGCAACGTGACCCTCTAAATGCCAATGAAATGTGAAAATTAAACAATTGAAAAAAATATTAGTTTTCAAAACTTCTATAAGGAATTATTAAAAATCTAAAGATAACATGAAAACGGTCAGAAGCTGGAGCAAAAGCAGCAACTCATCAAAGTCCCAATAATGCGTTGGCTTCATTTCGATGCCAGCCATACTCAAAACTTTTTTATAATCTGTACGTTGCAAGGAAGTTTCAAAATGCAGAGACGTTTAAAATTTTTGAATTTTTCCTAAATACATAGATCACTAATGAAAGGTCAACTGACGAGGATATTGATACTCAGATAGTCGTGGAAACTAAATGTGGACGCAAGGATAAAGAAGGCCACAAATGCGTTCTATGCATGCAAGAAAATGCTAGGCCCTGACCTCGCTCATTGAATTTACCAGGCAGTCGCGAGACCAATCTTACTGTACGGGATATTAGTATGGTGGACAGCCTTAGGCAAGATATCTTACCGGAATATGATAGTCGGCACTTAAAGACTCGATGAACTTAGCATTACCGGCGCTTTGATGTATAAGTACCTACAAAAAAGTTACTGAAATTTTAAATAAAAAAATTAACACAAATTGAACAAACAAAAGCTTGGATATTTTGTAAATATAAACTGTAGATGGGATCGTGAGTTATTTCTCACGCACTCCCAAGATAAAAAATTTTACTCATGCACATCCTTATATTTTTGGCAAAAAAGTTACGCGCAATCACGAAAACTCACACTCACTAAATAATCATAAAAAAAAAATTTTAAATAACTAAAATAATATTATTATTATCACTAATCCATTCTGCCAGTCTGATGAATGGACTGTTCCAATAATACTTTCTTAATAAAAATAAATTTAGTTTATCAAAAAAATTTCTAAAATTAATAAAGAAATGAATAAAGTAAGATTTGAACTTGAGCCAAACAATTCCTTTCAACATAAACTTAAAACAATTAAAGTAATTACGTAGAAATATTAATTAACCCTGCAGTACTAATGTTAGTCAATTCGACTAGCACTGTTTTTATTTTTGTGTGTAACTTTTTTTGCTGCTATGGAAAGATCAAATTTTTTTTGTAATATCAGTTGATGGTACCGCTCTTGCTTTGAACGGTCACTTTGCTGCAGTAAGTAATACTATTTTTGAGTTTTTGAAGTCACGTTAGTCAAAATGACCAAACAGGGTCATTTCAAAAATGTAGATAAAACTCTAAAAAATATTTTTTTTGCCTTTTCAGTATTATTTGACATGTTTTCTTTTTTACCAATGAATTTAAAATTTTATTTTTTTTATTTCTTTACTTTTATTTTTCATTAAAAAATTTGTATTTGCGGAAGTGTTCCTCGAAGAGCACCTTTAATGAAATAAATGCAAAAATTGAATTATTTTGGAAAACTTTCATATTATTTTTTTTTAGACACTGGACAAAATAAGTTATCAAATTAAAATAATATTAAAATTATATCATGTGAAGCTAACAAAAAAAATCGGAGTTATATTCATGTTAGCCGATTTGACTTACAATTAGTATTAATGTGAAAAAAAATCATGTTAGTACTCTAGGGTTAAACAAGTATACGAAAAAAATTACAAAATAGCAAAAAAAATCACGAAGTAATCACGTCAAAAATCTACTTATGCACGCTCAATTTCTTTGTACTCGCATTCATGCACGCTCACGTAATTGAAACAAAAAATTAATTACGTTGACTCACGCTAATCATGTGAGCGGTGCCCATCTCTAATATAAACAAAACTGACATAAAATTGGAAAAACAATGCTATAGCAAAAAATTATCATATGGCGTAGTAATGCCACCTGCTTATTTCACCATGAAACGAATCCAAATTTTAATTAAAATTTAGAATTTTCATTAATAAATAATTCTATTTCATCAAAAATAATTCAATAATAATTCAAAATAATAATAATTAAAAAATATAGCAATTGGCAATTAATCGATTTTGTAATCCTTTATTTAATATAAAATATTAAAAATTATTTTTTCCAAAAAAAAAAAATTGTTACTAAACTGTTTTAAGCCAAAAAAATAATATGACACACATGTCGTTAATGAATCTTGGTTTTTTAATATTTAATGAAATGCTTCCTTATTGGCTGAGAACTTAAACATCTTGTAACGAAAAATTCAATAGAAATTTTAAAATATAAAATGCCACCACCCACCGCCGTTTTAGTGAATAAAAACAAAAACTATTGATTTTTATCAACATTCAGCGGAACACAATATGAGAGCCACAGACCGGAGTTGTCATACAAAGAGACGAAAGTCTATTGTCAAAAACCAAAGACGTTTGCCAAGAAGTCAATTCGTGAGAATTTATGTATTTGAAGTGTGCAATTAGTATCGGCTGTGCGGAATCTTTTATATCTTTCAGCATAGTGAAGAAGCCAGGTTTTGTGAAATCTACTTTTTATGAGAGCTCAGAATTATAAGGATCTCGTATGTTGGGTTTTATAAATTTCAAAGTTTTCTTATAGTGACAATGACGTCAAATAGTCACCAAAATTGTAGACAGAAGTGGTGACTTGGGGTCACATGCCCCAGGGTTTTCCTTAAGGGAGATGCATGTAGCAGCTTCAACTTGAAAAATAAATAAAATGTTCATATGTGTTTGTCCCATTTGATTTGCATAGAAATCAGACAGAGCAAATCTTTAATATTAATTTATAGAATGCGGTTGATTGAGTCGGCCGCTGGATATACTAGTAACTATAAATATGTATAGTGTTTTTTTTAATATATTATTAAAATTATATTAATTATTATATTAAAGTTATATTGATTTAAATATTGTGTCGGGAGCAAGCACTTAATTTACAAAAATTGTTATTAATTATATATATTTATCCACACAGATTGATAAGATTGTTACTGTCTAACATTAATATTATTATATAAAAATATTATAGATTTAAGTTTTCTTTATAATACTATTTTTATTAATTATTTACTTTGTAATGTTTGGTGTTGAAGTCTCAAATAAACTTAACTTAACTTTATTAATTTAAAATAAATATTTCTTTAAAAATACGTACACGGAAAGGAAAAAGTCATAGAAACACCGTAATACAAAATTTTTTTGTACATTTTCGGTTTTTTGTGAGTTCTTGATTTTCCGGTGAAATTACGAGTTTATGGTGAGTGAAGTTGTTTTGTTTTTTTAATTATTTGGTGAAACGAAATCTAAAGTATTTCGGAATTTATAGACTTTTCGCTAATTTTTGGTATTTTATGAATTTCTGATTTTCTTCACCAAACATCGAGTTTTCAACTTCTTGTGAATTTATCAATATTTTGGCGAATCGAAATTCAACGTGGGCCACGTTGTCCAACGAATTCTCTCTTTTTTGAAATTTATATTTAAAACAAAAACCATTTTTTAAATTGTAAATTTTTTCTTTTGCAAAATTCCTTTTAAAAGAAAAATAAATTGTGAAATTTGGTTTAGGAAATCGACATTGAAATTCAAGCTTCGCTGACAGTGCCGGCCGATTATTGCTAGAGTTGGGTCCAACTCGTTCAGCCGCTCGATTTAGACAAAAACCTTTGATTAAACCCATTTTGTCTAAAACGAGCGGCTGAATGAGTTGGACCCAACTCTACCAATAATCGGCCGGTACTGACTGTTCGTATTAGAACTCTGCACAAGCATACGCATTTTAAAATGTGTTACTGAAACATTTGTTTCGTTTGAAACACTGCTGCAACATTAATGTTGAGATGCACATATACTGAAAAGCACAATTGGAAAATAGTTTCTGTTTTATTTTTGGAGAGTGCTTCTGCACTCATCTGTGTCCTACAAGTTGAAACAAAATGTTCTTTCAGAAGTGATTTTCTGTGTATGTGCACCGTAACATTAATGTTGCGAAAGTGTTGATAAACAAAACAAATGTTTTGATCACTTGCTTAAGTATGATTGTGCTGGGCTCTACCCAGCGGGAAAAGGTAATGAATAGTAAACGAGAGAATAATGTACAGCATGTATAATTTTACCATTCCAGAATTCATTATTGTTAACACCGAACATGGCCAAGGAAGGTAATGCATTCGCAATGAACAAGCAATAACAATACATTCCTTCTTCGTAAGAAGTGGTAATATACGTGGTAAGCAATGTGTAATTTTTGTGTGTGATCAAATTACTTTCTCGTTTCCAAAGGATTGCATTGTTTTGCTTTGGAAAATAATACATTATATCTTCCATTACATACGAGGCGGACAAAATTATTCAAACATGCTTGAGATATAAAAGTATTGAATTATATTTTCTGAATAAATTGGTTTAATTCAACTTTTTTTTAATTCATTATATTTATTTGTTTATTGAATTATTAAAAATAACAAAATATTTAACATAAATGACTTCAGTAATATTTAAAAAACAAAAAACGAATATCACTTTCATTTTAGTGAGAACAAAATTATTCACACATATTGATTTCAGAACAGTTAATTATTGATATTGAGATTAATTAATACCTAGTTGCTAAAACTTTTCTTTTTAAAACTTCATTTAATATGTTTGGCATAGAATTTATTAATTTTTCTGTCTCTTCTGCTCCAATATTTCCCCATTCTTCTGAAGAATTTCTTTTAGGTGGACCTTGCTAGAAATATTGTGCTTTGCCATCCTCCCTCCAAGCTCATCCCAAAGATGTTCAATGGGATTCATGTCTGGTGATTGCGGGGGGGTTGGAAGAATATGTGGCACATGGTGGATGATCCACATACGTACATCATGCGCAGTATGCTTTGGGTCATTATCTTGTTGGAAATAAAAGTTATTACCAAGACCAAGCTTTTGAACGCTGTTTTGTAGGTTTTCCTTTAATATATTGAGATACACGTTTTTGTCCATAGTACCATCGCACTGTGGCTGAAAATCGTTTTTCATTGGCCAAAACACAAATTTTTTTTTGTCACCGATTTTTAAAATTTTTACGCCCTTTTGCAGCTAATATATCCAGATTAAGGTAGCCAAAAAATTAGGTTAAACTATTGATAATTGTGAGCGTGGCATGCTGTCAAACTCAACGGTTTTTTGTAATTTCAGAAAAAGGTGTTTTTCTTTTGTTTTTTATAAAAAATAAATGGTTACTACTCGCAAGTTATCATCGATAATGGCCTGCGGTCTTTTTTATAATGTTGGTAGGATTATAGTCTTTAGTTTTTGTAAGTGGTCAGAGCTCTAGCGTTTAATATTAAGGGCGTTACGGAATATTTATGAAACTACTATATTTTTCTCAAATTTAAACTTTAGTGGAATAGAACTTCTAGGGAACAAAAGGGAACAAGAAATGTATACCACCCGGAGAAAGGTGAAAGTGTCCTCTTTAACGCTATATATACTTTTGCACCCGCCACGAGCCGACTGTAGAACACTTTTTTCATTTTAATGAAATTACTCCAAAGTACTCGTATACAATGGTGTATATAATTTACACTTTTTTGCCTAAAAGTTTATGTTTTTTACTTTAGACTACGTAAAACTAAAAAAATTAAATATAATACCTGCGAAAGGGTTTAATGGCTTTGTTTTGATCAGCAAAAAATAGGTAATAAAATTATCACAATAGGTTCTACAGTAAACATATGATCTGTTACTAAATTTACCTGTTATCAAATGTTAGGGTCAACCAAAGTCATAAGCAATTTTATAACAATAATCGCGACATTAAAGCACTAAAGAAAAAAAAATAATCCAACAACAACAACAAATATTGGCGAGATACTAATCAGTTTTACCTGATATTAAGGTCTGGACAACATGTGCAGTTTTGTGCAATTTAAGCACTACCTGCTATGAAATTAAAGTTCAATGTGTGAATAACATGTATCTAAAAATGTATAAAACTACGGATTCGATAAGGGATTACTCAGTTAATCCTCTAAGTGTACGGATAAAACATAACAGACGCAAATAAAAATATTCAGTAAAATATGGAGAGCTTCAGTTATAAAGAACTGGCCGAAGAGTATTTTAGAAACAAAAACCAGGAAGATGTTCTTAGTTACGTTAAAATAAAATTAAACTTAAATTCGTGGAACACATACTAAAAATCAATTATGATTTGGATTTCGGGTCTTCAGGATCAATAAGAAACAACGAAACCAACAAAGAGTTAAGAAGTTCAAAAAAGAAACATGTTGTAGATGAATTTCGCAAATTTGGATTGGTTATAGATCAGCCAAAACAAGGTTTAGGCAATACAAATGATGGCAATACCGCAAGAAGATTCTTTTCAGATCCAGCATCTGAAATAGCAGGATTGGATTTAAACCTTATTTTCAGATTTAAAATAATCCTAGAAGTACTTACGTGCAATGAAGAAATTGACTCTAGAAAATTTGGAGATTATGCAAAGGAAACTGCAAAAATATATACAACCAACTACCCATGGAGAAATATGTCTGCAACAGTTCACAAAATCCTTTATCATGGAGAAGATGTCATTAAATATCATTTGGTGCCACTTGGAGATCTATCAGAGGAGGCTCAGGAAAAAAGGAACAAGGATTACAGATTTTATAGAGAGCACAATACTAGAAAAATTTCAAGAAATTCAACAAATGAAGATCTATTTAATATATTATTGGCAACGTCAGATCCGTTTATCTCCAGTATTCGAAATCAATGGAAAGTGGAACATCGGGATTTAGATGAAGAAGCCAAAAAACTACTAAAGAACAGAAATAGCACAGAACAAAATATGGAATATTTGCAATCAATATTTGAGTCAAATGAATAATAATTATAATTGCCTTTCATTGTTATTTAAGTACGAAAAACATAATATTAGTAAAAAATAATAATAAACAGAACCTACCATTGTTGCAAATGCTATTAAAATTTATTGCAGTTTTTATTTTTAAAATGTTTTTAAAATTATCAAATTTGACAGCAAAAAATAATACATTTTTCTGTAGTAATAGCAATATTTTTAGATAATATTATTAACGTTTTTTTTAAGTGTAACTATTCTTTGAGTGTAAACAAATTTGCAAATTTGTCAGCAAAAAATTTTAAATTTTTCACTAATAGCAAAATCTCCACTTGATTTTACTATTTTTTTCAGTGTACAATTTTTTTAAGTGTAACATAAAAAAAATTCCATTATTACAAAAATTATTTATAATTATTATTAATTTCCAAATATTCAAATTTTTTAATAAATAAAAAAATAATAATTCCATATTTCACTCTAAAAGTTAAAAAAAATTCAAAAGTTCAACTTTGACCTAGAATTCCTTAAAAAGTCCTCAATCAATTTTAATAAAATTTAAACTGAGTCAAGCTGAACTAAATATCTATCCAATAAAAAAAAAATTACTTCAATATTTTGATCGGTTCAAAAGTTACAGAGTTTTGGCCAATGAAAAACGATTTTCAGCCACTGTGCATCGATGAAAACGAGGTTACCAAAACCGGACGCCGGCATACACCCCCGCCACCATGTTTGACTGTGTGGATAATGTTGTTTTTTTCAAGTTCACAATTTGGCTTTCTCCATACGCGTATCCTGCCGTCAGACTGAAAAATATTGAATTTGCTTTCATCTGTGAATAATACAGTTTTCCAGAAGTCAACAGGTTTAAATATGATTTTGCAAAATCAATTCCGTTCTTCTGATTCACTTTGCCTATAAGCGGCTTTTTTCGTGCGATCCGAGAGCTGAAAGCAGCACGTTGCAGCGTCAGCGTTCTGCGCACAGTCTTGGAATGTATTTCTTAACCCACCTCTTCTAGTAATTCTGCTGCCACTTGGGAAGACGTAATTTTTGTTTTTTTCTTAACATTTCTTACTATTTTTCTCTCTTCCTTATTGGTAAGCTTTCGAGGTCTACCAGTATGGAGACGGCTTTTAAGGTCTGTCTCATTTTTAAAACGCTTTATAATGCTGTATATGGTGAATTTAGTTCTATTTACGATTTCGGCGATTTGTGCACATGATTTCTTTTGTTTGTGCAGCTCCTATATTATTTTTCGCTCAGCCTCAGTGGTTTCTTTCTGCTTCGGACTCATTTTAACGGCTATTGAAGTTTTTGCACAACGTAAAATGTCAAAAATGCTAAACCGATTCATTGAAAAGACGCATACTTTTAAGTGTTCATTTTTAAACAATATGCGATGTCATATCTTTTAAAAAAAGCTACAGTTTTAGGGTTGACACTTTTATTGTGTTAATAATTTTGTCCCTATTAAAATCTTCTAAGCGTTAAATTTTCAGTTATAACTTCGATATATATTCGTTAATATATTTAAATGTTTTTTTAGATATCTGAATAACTTACTAATAAGGGAAAAATTCCTGTTAACAATGTATTTTACTACAAGCATTTAATAAAAAGATATATGTAGCTTGATAATATAATTACAAAGTAATGTGTGAATAATTTTGTCCACCTCTGTATGTAATCAATGACCAGTTTTCCCGCTGGGTAGTTCATATGTATGTATATGTACTTGTTTAGCTTCTTCCGATAGGGTGATTAGTTTTTCGCCACCCTATACAATAATTTTCAATTGGGATAGGATTTGAACTCATACTCCTGCAGTTAAAATAAAACTCAACACCTCCACATTATTTAATTTTTTTAAATTCTGTTTTGATATCAATCGCAGGTTCGAGTTCGAGTTGAATTCGATCAAATGCAAATCTTTTAAATCGAACTTTCGTCTCTAAGTACTCAGCGTTCTCCGGTAAATAGTTTTAAAATTTGTTTAAAAAAAAGCATTTGATAGTGTGTAATTGTCTTTGAATAGAATGGAATGTTTGCAAATGATTAAACTTGTGAATGGTACGAGTACTCTGTTGTGATAAGTATCGTTAAGAAACGTTATTAACACGTTTGATAAGAATCGTAAAAGCGCATATCGTATACTTTTAATACTCTCATAGTCAACGAGTTCTTTTTTTTATACCAAATTTGAGCATCGGCTGAAAGCAATAATTGATAAGATTTTCAAATAGAAATTTTCGACATGGAGCTTTTGGTTAGAAGATTTTGGTGTCAGTTAACCGGAAACTTGCTTCGCGTTAATTGCGGTATATTGTGGAGCACGGGCTGGCAAATTATAAAGGTACTTCATTAATATAAAATGTTAAAAGCGTATATGACGCATGTTTTTTTTTTGAAAAAATGTAACCAATACACCTTGTAGTATGTGTAACATTAAAAACTGACTGTACCCTGCAGCCAAAATTGTAACTAGTACAGTTTTGGGACAGTTAAAATACTAGTTGTAATCAGACTGATGCAAAATTTGTAGATTTGTACTAGTCTAAAAGTCTAAAAAAAGGAAATTAAGAAATTACGACCTCTGTTTTCTACACGTTACAGCATCTCTAAATTGCAAATCATCTTTTTATTAATTTTATTTTTGTTAAGTTTTTTAGTGTTTTAATTAACGTTTGAAATTTCGACATTTTTCTTAACCCTAGAGTACTAACATGATTTTTTTCCACATTAATACTAATTGTTAGTCAAATCGGCTAACATGAATATAACATGAAATAATTTTAATATTTTTTTAATTTGATAACTTATTTTGTCCAGTGTCTAAAAAAAACAATAATATGAAAGTTTTCCAAAATAATTTAATTTTTGCATTTATTTCATTAAAGGTGCTCTTCTAGGAACTCTTCCGCAAACACAAAATTTTTTTAATGAAAAATAAAAGTAAAAAAAATAAAAACCAAAAAAAATTTTTAATTCATTGGTAAATAAGAAAACATGTCAAATAGTACTGAAAAGGCTAAAAAAAATATTTTTTAGAGTTTTATCTACATTTGTGAAATGCTCCTGTTTGGTCATTTTGACTAACGTGACTTCAAAAACTCAAAAATATCATTACTTACTGCAGCAAAGTGACCGTTCAAAGCAAGAACGTACCATCAACTGAGATTACAAAAAAATGAGACCTTTCCAGCAAAAAAAGTTACACGCAGTGTTAGTCAAAATGTCTAACATTAGCACTGCATAGTCAAATAAAATGCAAAATTAATAAAAAAAAGAAATTATTGTAGAAAAAATATTGTAAAAAATTATACAATTTTCTAGTCCGAAACTGGTATAGAATGGACTGGTAAACGTTCGTAAATTACACAAGTAGTATGAAACTACTTTAAAAAGTACTATTAGAAGACCGTAAACATTCGGCTTCAATTAAATTTAGCTGGTGCCTGCCAGAGAATCATTTAATTTCTTCATATAAAAATGATGTATAAAAATTCCCGCTTTTTTATTTTTATGCATCTAATTTTTGGATAATTAATTTAGCTGTGTTGGAAAATTTTCGGGAATTCCATAAGGGCGGGAATTCCCGTCATTAGTTTATTTAAAGCGAAGTGAATGACGGGAATTCTCGCAATTCAGCCGAATGTGTTAAATACGAATCTAGTCAACGCTACAGCTAATAATAATTAGTAACTTTACTAGCATAGAATGGAGTGGTATATATTTGTAAAGAACTCAACTAGTATAAAACTGATTCAAATAATACTAGTAGGTTGAACTAGTATATGACTATAACCGAATGAACTAGTTGGGCTCCTATGACAACCTTATGTTAAAATCGACTAGTCTGAAGTTGAAAGCAACTAGTATAATTCTAGCCACATACTAGTTATTTTGTCTGCAGGGTAATGTTCATAAAAAAATACATACATATGTAAATTTGACATCTATAAAAATAAATATTATGAAATCTTAGTTCTTTCAGATGCACAATGATGAGCAAAGCTGTTGCTATAATGCATTTCATGCTTTAGCTAAAGAATTTCAAAAAGAAAAATTCACTTTTAACCATGAACCTGTCGATGATTTTCTCAAGTCGCAGGTAAATTGAAAATCTATACTTCCGCTGTTTTATAATAAAATTATCGATAACTTTCTTAGTGGCAAAGTTCTCAAAAGTCCTATTTATGGTTACTTTATCGGTGGGGTCTGGCTGCTTGCTTTTGCGTTGGAGTATTCGGTAGTTTAGTGCAACAATGGTATCATGGTCTTTGGTTTGTTTATTTAACCGATTGGGGATTCTTGCTGTGCATGTTTGTGTGTGTATTTGGAGCTGTATTGGTGACTATTCACCATTTTAATGCCTTGAAGTTTGGTGAGTTAATTTACTAATTTTTGTAAAAATTTTGAATTAAGTGGTTCTTTCCCTTAGCGGCAAATAGTTGTGTTATAAAATTTTATTGGCTTTTGCACTGGTCTACTTTGGCAATCGCCACACTGATAACATTTATGTATTGGCTTTTTATTTATCCAAGTAAGTACATTTTTATACAGTATTCGCTATCATTACTTTGGCCATGGTTGTCGAAACGTAACACTTTTATTTTCCATATTGAAATATTCAATGTTCTTCTGGTTTTAAAATGTAATTATTAATTATTATTATCATTGCTTCAATTCAGATCATTATCCAAACTTTAATATTTCAATTTTAAATGCAGAAACTAATTACAAGCGTAGATATATGCTAGAAATGTTACGGATTATAAATGTTCCAACAGATCAGAGGATGAATTTTAGGTCAGATGCGGCAAATGTTGCGCAGAGTTATAGATATTTATTATATAAAAACGGAAACAGGAAATACTATATCAGTTTTTTCTTTGCTTGTTTTTTTAAAGTTTTTCATTTCTAATTTTGACAATATTTGTTTTTTTCAAATGTAAAATAATGTAAATCAAAATGAAAAAAATTTTTATTTCCTGAAGAAGCCAATCAACGATTGAAGAACAGCTCTCGTGTCATCGTAATTATTTCTTAAGTGCGGTCAGGCCTGCGTGTGTTGTTTAGCCTTCGAGAGTTTTTTGTCTCGCCCGCACCGGTTGACTGATTTGCCACGGATAACCGTATAGGCTTGCGGATCTTTTGTGGAATTTAGTTGACAACTACGCTGCTACTTCCCAAGTATATAAAGGCATAGGTCGTGTACAGTCAGTCACAAAAACATTTCTAAAATACTGTTAACAACATCATGGACATATGGTCTAGTTACCGGCTCCATTTTTGTGCAACCATATTCTGTAAATTTACTTTGTAGAATATCCATATACTAATAATAATTATTAATGCCGCCAACTTTGCAAAACGAATGATCCAGAAGTTCTTATTTTTGGGGCTACTTTCACCTGCAATTCTCAGAAATGAGAGTACCAAAATCATGTGTTGTACTGTGTAAGAATTCCCTTTCAGAGTCGACATTTTAAAGAAAAATTAAAATTGCACGCGAAAATCTAAATTGCACTAAATTACAGAAAATTCACTAAAAAATTCAATCATAAAAAATGGAAAATTCGTAAAAAAAAAAATAGATTTTATAAAAAATTTAGCGAACATATTTTAATAAGTTCATATATTGGTGAAGGGTAATTATTGTTTTTGTTTATTTCATGGCTTTTAACACATATAAAAACATATTTATCATATTTTTGACTTCACAGTGAAGTGTACATACATACATACATATACATATGTACTACATATGTATTTATTCGCCTATTTTATCAATTCCGGTTAAAAATTAAACCTTTGCTAAGTTTATACGTTCATTCAATTCGAATTACATATGTATTTATTATCATTATCAATACAAAATTACATTCCCCCAACATTCAGACACTTGTACACACATACATACATATTTATTTAATAACAAAAATTGTGAAATCAATCAGATAAAAACGTTTGCTCATATTTTAATTATTCGTTAAGCAGTCAGTCCATGCGTACAAACGTTGCGTTTTCTTTTATTTCATTACAGCCGATAATGCCAGTGCATCGGATTTATACAATTTATGGGCGCATGGATTCAATTTTATATTAATGCTTTTAGATCACTGTCTGGTGGCATTTCCCACACGCCTTCTGCATTTTATATATCCTTTAATACTAGGACTTGTTTATGCAATTTTTTCGCTCATCTACTACTTGGCGGGTGGTGTAAATATGTAAGTAAAAAAAATATAATTGAAATGAAATGAGAAAGTTTATCTGCTCAACTTTAAGACTTTACTAAAGGAACTACAACTTTCTCTGCAGCAAAGCGAGTGATTTTAAATCGTGCTATTTGCAAAATTAAGAAACAATGTAACAATGTTAATCGAATGAAATACATAAAAAACAATTCGGTAGCTTTCGTTTCTAAAACTCAGGGGGCAAATTACGGCATTCGATATCGAACGAAATCCCATACAAAATTATTTAAATTTGTATGGAAATTTCGTTCGATATCGAATGCCGTGTTTTGCCCCCAGGCCATTTAAAATGACTCGATTTGCAGGACAGGGCAGTCAGTAAGCAAGTCGTGGACTTTTTATCGGCGACCGCGCAAGCACTAAAATTAATCGTCTGAAACAGTGGCTTAGCTGACGTTAAAGCATAAAGTTAAAAAATATTAAAACAAATGATATTGCAAATTAAGACAATCAATCAAAAATCTCTGTCGGTTGATATAGGGGAAACCAAAACAGATTATATCGGCAAAATACTTCAAGCAACTATAATATGTAAGACCTCTTTTCCACACGCCAAGTTTACTTTGCAATTTGCAGTCTTTTGTTTGATAGTGAGAAGGGAAAGAAGAATATTGATGACTACAGATTTTGATGGTACTCGCCAAATTGCTCAAGTAAATATTGCGTGTGCAGAAGTGAGAGACAGTTTAAAGGGAAGTTAGACGGCTTTCCCACAGTCAAAGTTTACTTTGCAAAGTTTCAATTCAGCTGGCAGAAAGACAGAGAAACGAATATTTTCTTATTCTGTCTTTCTCCCAGCTGAACTAAACTTTGACTGTAGCAAAGCCGTCTCAAAGAGACTTTGCTTAAGAACTTTGCGCGTGGGAAAGTGGTCTAAATGTACAGAAATGATACTGAATTATAAGGATACTTAAGCAACTATTAGAGGAGCCACCAAAAGCAATCAACGAAAACAAGGAACCGTGAAAGAAGAAGCAACGCAGTTCAAATTATAATGCGGAAATCGTTAAAGCTTTGTAACAATTATAAAGTTTATGGTTACGAAATATTGAATACTGTAGCACAGGGTAGACCAGAAATGAAGCAATGAGGTTATGCTTAGGCTTAAATAAGCATTTTGTCGTCAGATTATAAACGAAAAGAGATAACATATCGTCGGTCACGGGTTGACAACTCTTAACATGTTTTTTTGTACTTTTCAAGAGACAAAAAAAGCGTTATTATTCCGTTACTAAACCGTGTTGAAAGTAAATAAAAAAAAATCATAATTAGTAGGAACAGTAGGGAAGGAAATTTTTTTAAAATATAAATGAAACGTATGTATACATATCTTGAATTCTAATGTATAATTTTTAACATCATTTGTATCTTTTTCGTGCGCTAATGGTCTAGTTACCCGCGCCATTTTATATATTTTATAAATTTATTTATAGAGTATATTTGTCATAAATAATTAAATAAATGAAACCTACTAACATGCAGAGGGACAAACACACAGTCTTTTGGCATCAAAAACCCGATTCGATTTTTTGCGAGTTAAGAGTTGTCAACCTGTGACCGACGATATCATTTATCATGTAATATCAGATTATCGTGTCACAGAGATAGAATAACAACAACAGCCAACAGTCTCGTGTCATCTCTGGTCTTCTTTGTGGTCTTACTCCGCGGTTACACGTTTAAGAAATTGCTTTCAAACTGATCACGTGTCGTTGGCTGAAATGCACAATCACATAAAATTTTAATCTCTTTTACATTAATTATTGTGTTTTATATTATATAATACACAATAATTAATCAAATTCAAAATTGAATTTTTTATTAGTTACGTAGTTTTGCATTTCAGCTAACGACATATTGTTTTGTCGAAATTCATTGAATTGGCAGCTGTGACGTAGGCTGCACTCAAGCTGATATGCGACTTTTGAAGATGCCGTCGTCAAGGAAACAACTCAAAAAAGTTCTTTGAATCGCAAGAAAGAATTATTTTTATGAGTTTTATTCGTCATTTTATTGCTTAAATATATTTTCAAAATGAAATCTACCGATTTTGTTCAGTTAAAACGCTTTTGAGTAACCGGCTACGACATGGCTTAAACAAAATTTCGGCGACACGACTTGCTCCTCTGGCCCAAGGCTCATGTGTTTTAAATAAATATTCGAATTAAAACTGTTTTCTTTTTTTTCAGCACCGGTAATCGTTATATATATGAAATATTTGATTGGTCAAAACCTGCAACGGCCATTTTAGCACTTTTTGGTGCCATAATTTTTCTTTTAATTTTTTGTTTCTTATTATTTTGTTTATATAAATTAAGACAAACCATTTATAGTAAATGCAATAACTCCAAATTGATAATAGCAAAAGCTTGAAAATCATAAAAATATATCTTATTTGTTTTTTATTAAACGGGTTTAGTTTTTTTTTTAAGAAAAAGATATACTCGAATGCTTTCGTTTAAGCCATTTTATTGATGACTGCCATTTGCAAAGATTGTATTTGGTTGGACCATTTGTCAATGGCATTATAGCGAGAACCAGTGCTATTTTCCTTGTCCAATTGTAAAACCTGATTGACTTGATCAATACGTCCCTGTATGGTGCTAGAATATAAAAAAAATTATATAAAATAAAAATTAAAACTTATTTATTAGATACAAATTTTTGTGTGTTTAGTGTAGGAACACAATCGACAATGGAACGATATTCCTTCGCTGAAAACAAAAACAGCACGCCAACTGGTATTGTCAATAATAACACTTCACTATTTTTTATTTGTATTTTTTTTGTTCATTTAATTTTTCGTTTTTCTTTAAAATTTCACCAGTTTCACAAATTCAAGCATTTAATTTTTCCTAAGAATTTATTTTATTGTGAATTAAAATTTATGGTGTTCACAAAATATAATTTTTTACGGAAGAGAAAACTGAAAGAATAATGAAAACCGACAAGAAAATAAAATAAATTTTGTGTCAAATTTGTATAACATCTCCTATTCCGACGTCTGTTGTGTTCCTACATTTAGACACGTTTTCTTGCCACAATTCTAATTTTAAGGGAGCGTAGTGAAATAGAATTGTGTTCTTCTTCCTCTCTTTCTCACTTCAAAATCAGACTTGCGGTAAGAAAACTTGCTTAGTGCGTTTATTCAATTACTTATCCAGTATGCAGGAAACTAATAAACTTTCCACCTCAGCTGGTTCGATATTAAGAGCATTTGCTATAAATGGTATAGCAATATTTTTGTAAGGCCTTATCAATTTTATCAGCACCTGTGTGCGTATATTCCGCAATAAATCTTCAATATGTTCTCTTATAAATGGATCGGCCATTATGTTGCTACGATTGTGCCTCAAAATCGATTCAAATTCATTAATGTCGTTATTCTGATAGGATACTACCAAATTGGTCATGGCTAAAATTTCTGGATCGTTTTTGTAGGGTTTGGCCTCTTGCGAATCAAACGGATTGATGCCCGATTTCATTAACCTGAAACAAGAATTTATATTTTTGTTTTCTTTCACTTAAGAAGTTTCTCTATTAAAAACTTTCATAAACAATTTTCTATAATATTTATAAGAGCGATTCCAAATAGTACCTGTGGTAATCAGCATAGTGATTACGTCGTAACTTGGGGGTTACACGATCAAGTTTTGTCTATCAAGTTTCAATATACTCACAATTTTTTACTAATACACTCATACCTTTAAATCTTGATACGAACCAAGGCGTATTTAACAGGTGATAGCATTACAGCAGCTGACTATTCGTTGCGAATGTCAAAATACATACAAAATACTTTTACTTTTCTTTCTGTATCTGTTTTCTTTGTTTTATGGATTAGGTTTTTGACATACGCAATGAAACTACACAAACAAAAATGCCTGTTGTTCTTGTATTGTTGTAATTGTTTTCCTAATGCTGTCACCTAGTTAAATACACCTTGAAACGATCTTGCTTTTGAAATTCTCATTCCATCGATTGTTGCAATTTATTGTCAAGAAAACATTTCTTGGTTTGTTTTTTACAAATATTCAAAACTACTAATTAAAATCAAATAGCTTGTGAGTAAAATTAATAAGTGTAATCATGTTGTGTGACGTTTAAAGCAGCCATTTGAAGCTGTTTTCTTGACGATGACATCTAGAAAAATGAAATGGCTTGAAAATTGCGTGCAGCCTACGTCACAGCTATCAATTTAAATGAAAGCAGTACGTGTGAAAAACTTGAAAGAAAAACTTGAGCGTGTGGCTTCAGTATAAGTTTTAAAATCAATTTTTTCAGGCGATTCAAACTAAAAAAAAATCGTTTGGGAATTCATATTGAGACAACAAAGAGAAAACTCAATATTGTTGTTTTCAATATAAATTCATAACCGAAAAATTTTATTTTACTTTCAAAAACAGGCCGTAAGTTTTTTTTCTTGAAATTTTCAAATTGTAAGCAATTTTTCTGAAATTATCACAAAATTTGTGCTGATAAAAATCGCTTATGTCGATATTAGTGAAATTTGCTGAGCGAAAAATAGGAAAGCAAGCCCAAAGAATTCCGAGTTTATATGTGATTGATATACATATATTTCAATGTCATCTTCCCTTCTCTCATTTAATGTTTTTTTTTCGTGTTTCTTGTGCGGTAAATAGCATCACAGTATTAAGCTAAAATTATCTGTTTAAAGCAATGAATTCATTTATGCCGCATTGTATTTAATACATACATCCATATATATTATCAATTTCAGGTAGAGTTACAAATGTAGAATTAAACGACCTGATCCAATTGTACCGTCACTGTGACACCTAATGGATCTTTTGTGCCACTTTAGATAAATATGCATTGCATTAATTAAAGATTTTATCAGCTCTTCGTTATCATCTTAAAGAAATAAACATTTTATAGCGTGTTATCATATTTATACAGTGAACAAAACAACAACTTGTACTCTTTCTGCATTAAAATAAACCGATATTTAATAGAATGGGAATGAAATCAAAAGGCTAGAACTTAGATATATAAAAAAACTTTTTCAGAACTTTCAATGGTAAACAGAAATAGAAGACAGGGGTTCAATCAATCGTCGCTTCCGATAGCGAGCCGATTCGATCGAGTTTTCTTAGTTTGAGATTATGACATTCGATATTGAATAATGTGTTTATATGGTTCGATAGCGAATGTCACCATCTCAAACTAAGAAAATTCCACCATGTCAAAGTCGTCTGAGAACATTCTGAAACCAAAAAATTACATTATTTAATATGCATACACATATTGTATTTGTACAATGTACATCTATGTACATATGCATAGGAATGTTTACTTGCTTGTATATTTCTATTACCATAAAGTTTCCCTTTAAAGATTGACAAATACCGCCTCTTTCTATATTTTTTATGTAAACAAACAGATAGAAAGTACTGTCATATTTTAATAAAATTCTTTTGTTAACTAACTGAATGATCGTGAAACGAAAATCGGTAACCGTTGATTAAATAGTTCTAGTTAGCCAAACCAGCAGATAGTTAATTTTTTGTTAACAAAGATTTTACCGAAGATAGTGAAAACGGGCGTAAGTGACTATAAAAATATTTTCTATAGTTACATGTAAAATTGGCCTTTTAGGCTTCCTATGTATCGGATTGAAACAAATAAGTAAATAAAAAAATTAAAAGTTAAAATTAACTAAAAATAGCGTTACGTAGTAGGAGCAGTTATTAAAAGCAATACAAGTTCACTTTTCAAAATAACTACATATTATTTTAAAGTGGACTTATTACACTTTCAAAAATAACAGCTCATATGTGAAAAGCACCTTTGCATGAGTGAGACACTTTAATTTTGTGTTGCCCCGAGAACTCAGTGAGTGTGCGAACTTACAATAAAGAATCTGTTAAGTATTGGATATAAAAAAACTTTAATTTACATGAGCGTGGTATTTTACACTTTACGTGTTATTAAATTGTTGGGGAACTAAATGCACATATGTATGTGCGAAGTTAGGCGAGACTCGATGAAGTAGAAATAGTTGAAAATTATTATTATTATTTACTTAGTCCGGTCGTGATACTGTCCACTTTTCTTGTCTTGCACTCTCAGGCCTACGATGTTGTACGTATAATTTGTTTTTGTTTTTTATATGTCATTTTACGAAAGGAAGAATTCGTTCGATAACGTGGGCCAAGGAAGAAAATTTTATTTCCACGGGAGACTGATATGTGTGCAAATGTTCGAGTTCATCGAATGCCATGAAAACTTACGCTAAAAGACTTGATTATATGGCTCATTAGATAGATTGCACAGACCGCTAGTTATAAGATAAAGGCCCACTTGAGTTGGGTTTTTTTAAAAATAAAATATGCAAATTTACTAGAACAACGTAGCACAATTTTCACTTTTTATTAACAAGAAAAACATTAAAAATAAATACACACTTTGGAGTTTGACAACAGAGCGGAATAATATTTTGTAATTGAATTAGTTTAGCAGTTTAAATCGACTGTACAAAATTACATAAAAAATTATCAACTGTGCTAAATGTGTAAGTGTACGGAAAAGTTCTCACATTCGGTACGGAAATGGTTTATACGATTGTTCTTCGATCAACGAATTTTTGAAAATGAGCATTGCTTGCTCTAATTTAAATAAATTATTGATTTCCTTTCTGTCTCTATACAATTTCAAATAAGTGAGGTATATTTTGATCCACCGAAATCGTTCCAAATTAAAAAAAAAAAAATTAATATTTATATTCACCCTTATTCCAGTTGTCAACACCGACGTCACGTCAATACAATACCAAAACAAAAAAATTTCGAGAACAATTTTGTGCAGCAGTCTATTTCTGTTCTCTAAGGTCTAGAAAATAACATGAGCCTTTCAATAGTAGTCAGTTGTTTTCGACAACGGGTAGACATACAAACCCCTATTTTTTGGTATTGTGTTGACGTGAAGTCGATTTTGACAACTGAAATAAGGGTATTATTTTTGACTAAAAATACATACTTATGCAGAAGTTTATTTCAATAAAAAAATATAATAAATGTATAGACTACGTACATACATATACTTAGGTTAATTTAAACCCAATAAAGCCCTACAAAAAAGCCACTGGGTGGGTTTTTTATTAAAAAAACCCGGGTTTTTGCCAACACTGTACAATTTTATAAAAACCGAACGACAAACGTCAACGTCCATAAAAAGCCAGCTTACTAGCTTAAGAGAGTTATAATCACCTTCCGAATTCTTGTTTTGCTGAAAGTGGTTCTTTAAAATATCTGCTTAAATTCCAAAGCCATAAACTTAGTCGGAAAGCGGGGGAAACTGAGGATTTGAAAACGCTCACTGACCCCAGTCATTGCAAAACATTTTTGAGCGGTAGTAAAAAACATAAAAACACAACAATATAAATAAATATGAGTACTTACATATTTGCTAATACCAAATATTTCAAACATGTCGTGCGTCTTGGCGATCCAGATTCATCATAATTTTTAAATGCCTCAAAGAAATCTGTATGAGCCTTTTCAAATTCACCTTCACGCAAATGCATTTTACCGCCGCATTCTCTAATTACACCCATAATCAGAGGATGCGGTATGGCAGACTTAATGTGTAACGATTGCTCGTACAATGCTTTAAGTTTTTTATTATTTTTTTGCACTGTGTACATTTGAATTTCTAAGGCATAGATTTCCAAGAGTTGTGTGCCTTTCTTTAAATCATCTTCACCATCATCTGTTTGACAGGATGAATGAAGTTGCTTAAGAATTTTCTGAAGTTTGCCAAATTCGCTACGATCGAAATAAAGTTTGCCTAATTTGGTATTGGTCTTGAACCAAAGGCGATCATTTTTTGCATCTTTTAAAGCATCCAAAGTGGTCTCATAGAAGTTTTGTAGCAGTTCCATCTTGTTTAGTTAATACAAAATTTATTAAATTACAAAAAAAAAATATAAACGCACTTACATTTTTAGAAGTTGATATATAATCCAATATGGAATTAATTGACTTCTCCGAATGGTTGCGTGTCACGGCGCTTTTAATATAAGTTAACAATTGCTTGTATCTTACCATCATTTCTCCATAATTATTCTAAGGTAATATTTCGCTTTATTTAAAATCTTCATATAGTTTTTAAATCAATACACTCACCAATTTAAAATTAATCTTAATCATTTGTTTAAGAGCCTTAAAGCCCCATTCTCCCTTTTCCCCACTTTCCAAATCTAAGACTTTTTGGAACGAGGCCAAGGCCGCCTTGGGGTCATCTTCTTTTAAGGATTTGCTGTTGTAGTATTGATTTTCTAAATCAACATCCGGTTCTGAATTACTATCTTCTGAATATTCCTGAAAAAAAATACGCACAAACAATTCATTAAAAAAAGGTTCTCAGATCATTTCTAGCCGCAACCGGTAATTTTGGAAGCCGCAAAACAATTTCCATTATATTTACCAAACCATAATCTTCATCATCTTCGCACATAAAATCATCATCATTATCGGACATTTTTGTTTATGTATCTTTTTTATAAGTTGGAGAATAATTGGGAATTTCCAATTTTCCTCAAAATTTTCGCACAATTTAAAGAAAATAACAAAGTTAGGGCTTATAATAATGATGATCGCAGTAAAGAGGCTAATAAAAATTAATATTCCTTTTATTAGTCAAGCTCCAAATAGAACCAAAACATGATAATTTGCTTGTAGCTTTTATGTATTGAGTTTGAAGTCATCGGCGTAACTCCGTGAAAATTTATATCGTTGCGCGTTTACCTGCTTACTTTTTGAAGAAAACTGTTTTCAGCTGTAAAATAATAGCTGCCAGATGCTTCTAAGCAATACTAACACAGAGTTGGTCTACCAAGTACACCGAAAGAATTGTATATAAAGTGTGCAAAACGATTACAAATAAGCCAATATACGTGTTACTGACTTGCTTGTTTTGTCACCGGGTTATTGACATTTCATTTTCTTGTGCCTTGTAATTAATTTTAAATTTTTTGTTTGTCATATTGTACATTAACACAATTTTGAGATTCGCTGCAATATATATATACATATCCAGCCGATGTTGGTGTCCATCTAGTGAATTTTTAGTTCATGCAACACTTTATCCTCCTACTGTACCAATCGATACCTGTTTGCTTTCGATAGTAAACTTATGTGTAGATGTGGCAACACTCAATTGGTAAACGTCACTACAATCGGACAGATTTTTTGTTTCCAATCTTGATATTTGTTTAAATGTATTACTTTGTGGTTTAAATATACCACAATATTCCATAATTGAAAAAATCAAAATTTTCAAGGTTTTCAAAAATTAAAATATATTTAAAGCGAATGTTGTGAATATCATTGAAAGTTTTACAAAGCCAAAGAAAAATTTAAAAGGAAAAGATGCCCGTCCGCAAATATCGCCAGGAAACTCGAGAAGTAAATTGTTGCATGAAATATGTTTTGTTTGTTTGTAATACTTTCTTATGGGTGAGTTTTTATCTTTTTTTAAAGAAAAAATATTTATCCTTTGTTCATTTCTGCTTTGTGAAAGAAAAAAAATGATACAAAATGACTTCAGCTTAGGTCGTGACGTACAAATTTTTTCTGTATCTAATACTATTCAAGTATGCATATCGAAATCTTTATCTCAATTTTGAACATATGTTAGATATACATATGTACTTACATATTATATGTTCATAAGGTACAAAATTAAAATAAATCAAATTAATAAACAATTGGCTATTATCTCATCCAGCATGAAAAGAAAAAACCCAAAATCCTCCAGTATTAGATCTGGTCATGCATATGTATGTACATATGTAATATTTTGCGTGTGCATCACAGAAACGACGTGGCGGCTAGCCGTTTCTTAAATCTCGCCGTCGCTGAGTGTTTGCTGGTCGGATGCTCAATTGTTACTCGATATTTTAATTCCTTATTTGAAGTACTTACAAAATATTTATTTTATATTTCACAAACTAAGAAGTGGTTCCTTTATAGAAACACCGCTACGAATGAAGGAATAAGAATTAATCATTTAAATTTATAAAAGTCCCTTGACTCTCGCAACAAAAAAATCTATGTAAACATCACCCTCAATGTAAATCTGCTCTATCCAATTGAATTATTATAAGTTTTGGTGATATTTTCATTATCATAAAAATCGCTAAAGAACCACAATAATTTTTAACTTCAAAAAGTTTAAGGAATTTTTTTTAGCTATTAATGCTAATACGACTCAAGGCGTATTAACTAGGTGGCGGCATTACGGCATCTGAATGTCAAAAAGCGTGCCTTTATATTTTTCTGTAGATGTTTTTGACAGAACCAATATACAAAATGCCTGTGCTTGTATTGTTGTACTAAAAATGGGCCTTATTAAGGTTGTATTTTCGCATTCGATAAAAAATATGCTTGTATGACTTATGTGGGTGGCTTCAACTTTTAAAATTGATGTGTAATTGAAAGATAAGATTGTACGTATGTTTCTTAAATATACTCAAAAGTTGAGCTTAAATTCAATTTCAGATTATTTTGAAGATGAAGCTGGCTTTATTGGTTTGTCAGTATCACCAACCTTTCAATATTTTTGTCCGTAATCGGTTGTTCTTTAATTGCTTATTTGTATAAAAACAAAGTAAAAGTCATTATAATTAAACAAAAATAATATTATTCACATTATTTTTGAAAAGCTTTGAAAGTAATAATATTTCTTGTTTTTATTCTTTCTATAAAAATATCAAAAATGTTTTTATTTCATCAAAAATGCTTTTGTATTGCCACATTGAAACGAAAAATAAAATAAAGCAACATAACAAAAAAACGAATGTGTGGAAAGAAAAATATGAAAAAAACCGAGAACTGAAATGTGACTTGTGGAAATAATCATATGAATTGGGTGTAACCCTGTATTCCTTATTTCTGCCGCCGTTGAAAATTATTTTGACCGCCTTTGTTATATTTAATTATGCACTTTTTGATTTTACTTGCATACAAATCTGTATGTATTCATGTGTTTGTCTTCTTTATGATTCATACATATATCTGCAGTTGACCGGTTTGGTTGTATTAGCGGCTGGTATTTGGGCGTGGAATGAAAAAGACACCTTTAGTAATTTAAACAAATTGACGCTGCTTGTTCTAGATCCAGCATTTGTACTAATATGCCTCGGGATTAGTGCATTTCTCATTGGTTTTACAGGAAGCGTTGGAGCCTTAAGAGAGAATACGTGCCTTTTAGGAACGGTAAGTAAAATATCCATACATGTAGCTGCGTCCAAGTAAATAATTACGGACGCGTAGTGAATATGGTGGCTTCACTGAAGAAAATCTAAATAATTATTCTTTATTTGAGATCACTTATTGTTACTACATTTTGAATTAAATGCCCGCAAGAGGCATACTTACATATTGCTAAGAATAAACAAATCGATTATTTAATAGCAATTGCTGAGGTATTTCTTGTACTAAAGCAGGATATCAATCTTTTCTGAAAAGTGAGGTTATAAAAATCCAAGAATTGTTAAAAAGCATGACATATTGTGTAATCTACTTATGTACTTCAATGCATACATATGTGCATGCATACATATGTAGATCAGAGTAATCCAAAAATTCATTTTCTGTGCATAATTGTGCTACAAAAACAATAAAAAAACACACCGACGCTTGTTCTCTTTTATTTCAGTTTGATTTCAGTCGTTGAGTGTTAACGAGTGCACATATGCTTACTGCTTTTTTTCAGCTTTGATTTAATTTCAAAATAAACCAGCAAACAAATTAGTATAATGGAAGACAAATATTTTTTTGTCGTTAAAAATGCTTTTGGAAACATGCAATGCATTTTATGTTACCAAACATTTAAAGCAAAGAAAACATTTTCAATTAAAAGGCATTTTACCTTTTTTTTTAGCAAAAAAAAAAACATTTATATGCAAAAAATTAAATAATGGGTTTTGCAAGAAAAGCAAAAGGAGGAAATTTCGCGAAATAAAAAAATGGAGATTTCAAGCCAAATAAGCTTGGAAATCGCTCAGCAAGACAGACCATTTATGGATAGAATACTAGCAAAAAATATTTTACAAAAACCTTTTCAAACCTTAAATTTTAAATTCGGAAAACTTAATTTATAATGCCTAAATACACTTAGTTTTTCAAGTTGTAAATTAAACTCGACCAATCAAATATGTGTGAAAAATGGCCTAATTCTGTAAAAACTGAGGCATATTTTGTATTTAATTTTATTATTTTTTTTAAAACTTCATTTCCATTTTTGCTTTTAAAAGTAAAATTCATTACATTTGTAATGCTTAGTTTTGTGTTTGCTGGGCAATATTATCTTATCCAATACAGACGCATTTCATTTATTGAGAGTTTTGGTTAACTATGATGTAGATACATACTATGTACAGTACAGTGGAATCTCTCTTGAGCGGACATCGAAGGAAACGTTAAAATGTGTCCATACAAGGGGGCTGTCTGGCCAAGAGAAGATTACAAATTTAAGTTAACAAAAATTTTGAATAAGATTGCTAGTTTTTATTAAAAAATACTTTTTTAAAAAAACAATTCAATTGGGTTTAATAACAAAAAAATCATCAAATGTAGCTCTATATCTCTTAAACCGCGTAAGTAATTGCAGAAAAGTAACGTCTTGAAAACATGTGACAGAGAATATGTTTACAATACCCACATTTACCTATGCTATGTGACGTAGTAAATATGATAAACCGTGCCCTGTTGTTAAAGCGAACAAATTAAGAGTCTTGGTAAGATTATTTTTTAAATTATGACATGAAAAAATCGGAGAAATAAGCTAAATGTCCGTCCAAGAGAATTTTTTTTGTTAAGCGGATGTCCGTGTGCGCTCATGAGAAGCGTCCGTTCAAGGGAAAGCGACTGCAATGCTTTTCTTATGGAGCGCTGCCGGGACCTGGCAACAATGTCCGTCTAATGGGGGTGTTCGCTTATAGGAAGTGTCCGTTAAGGGAGATTCCACTGTACATAAATATATATGTACATTCGATTCGAAATGGAAATCATTCGAATTTGAATAGCTTATACATTGTTTTTCGAAAATGTTTTCTTTCGAATCGAAATACATACATAGATAATAACTTCACGGTACTGATCAGTTCTCATTAATTCTTTCAATATTAGTTCCTTAATAACAATAACTTGAATTTGTCAACACTTTTATACAAAACAGAAATCCTAAATTCAAATGTTGAAATCAAGCCAATATAACAAGTTTTAATTTAAACCTGCTCAGTTGATAGAAAATGCATATAAATATTAAAAAAAAATATAAACGTTACGAATGTAACCTATATTTTATTTGAAATAATTTCTAAAAAATATTGCTTAATATTTTATTTCATTAGTTTATTTTACTAGTTATTGTTCTACTAATCGTGGAAGTATGCTTTGGAGTAATGTATGTTGTACTTAAAGATAAAGGCTGGGTATGTGATATTCTTTTAATTTTTAGCGCTTTAAAGATATTTAATATCACACTATATTGCACTTTTTAGATTAAAGATCGAGCTACAGAGGGCTTACGTGCTTTCATTATACATTATCGGGAAGATCCCGATCAACAGAATCTCATTGATTGGATTCAAGAAGACTGGCTGCAATGTTGTGGCATTGATGGTCCCAAAGATTGGGATAGTAATAATTATTTTAATTGTTCTTCCTTTGCCATTGGCAGTCGAGAAGCTTGTGGGGTACCGTTTTCGTGTTGTCGTCGCCAGCCGCATGAAATAATTAAAAACAAACAATGCGGTTATGATGTGCGAAAGGAAGGATATGTAAGTATTATATAAACATACATAAAACTGTTAATATATATTTGAAATTTTTATTACATTATATGAGTATCTATAATGGACGGATGTCAAAGCAAAAATACGATTTTTGAAACCCTCCTTAATTTTTAGTTTTTGTTATAGCTTTAATAGCAATACACACCCCTTTAGAATTTGTAGTCCTCTATATAGTACGGTTCACTACATAAAATTCAATTTAAAAAATAAGGGGTGCTAGAGAATGAACGCAAGATTTGAATTTCCCTCAATATGTGCTACTTACTACTAATAGTTGGCAAATTTGACAGCTGAAAGTTTAGGGTTATTAAATGTGGAGCGTTACTAGATTTATCAAATATTGGGCATTGGAAAACGGATTTCGAATAACCCGGTTATTAATGGCATTCAGCATGAAATGACAACACACTGTGTTGCTTTTTGCCTGATTATTAAAAGTAATTGCATAAAAATAAAGAAATAAAAACTAAAATATTCGTTTTTGTGGAATAATTTGAGACAAAAAGCCGCTTTGTCGAATAGCAAAAAATCCGTCCTTTTATGAAAGCGGGGTTTTGATAATTCAAAAACCGCTTTGACAACACTAAGCGTTAGGCGATAGAACAAAGTGTGTGTATTATTAAACAGTATCTCAAAAGTAATGCAAAGGCTAAAAACCGTGTTTTCTATTTAACTTCCCTTTTAAATGAACTAGTTAGTGTATTCAGCGGTCGACTCCATCGACCGAATTCTAGAAATTAATATTAAACGTTAAAATAAATACATGTGTATGTACGATAAAATACAAAAACAAAAAACGTTCTAAATAACTTAAAACTGTCTCATTTCTATGTAAAAGCAAATTGGATAAACACACATGCACACTTTATTTTTCAAGGGGAAGCTGATACATGCATGTGTAGTAAGTGTACATGGTTAATAGCAACTTTAAAATTTATAGCACCTTAAATATAAAAACGTGTTTGCCTATTAATAATATAGAAGATACCACTTTTATGGATAATTTAGTTTTATTAAATATAATCAAAACGTTATTCGCAATAATTTAAGATTAAAATTTTAATTCAAATTGACTATTTGATAACAAGTGGTTAATTTATTATCAAATCTCATAGTAATACTAGATACACAGATCTTTATATTTTTGCCTTTGTGGATGGAACCTTAATAAAAAAGCTAAGTTAAAAAATACTTTTAAAAATTGTATTTTCTTGATCAATGATTTACAAACACTGACATAATTTCTTTTTAAAAATTTTTATGGTAAGCACTTGGCTTTTTTTGTATTCTTCGTACAAATTTTATAGAAAATTTTATTCCATATCTCTGAATCAATCTCATATTTCCAGAAAATATTAGGCTTCTCAATACCGTCCCACTAATAACTCATTTTATTATATTATTTATTTAGTAAATAAATTAACTAAAGGATAATAAAATTTTCTGTTTAATTCTTTTGTCTCAAATGCTTGCATTTCAATATCCGTATTTTTTTTAATTGGACACATCACATAATGATTAAAATTAAAGCCAGATGATAGACACATATATGAACGTGGTTGCTTGCGAGCTGGTGAAGAGTATTTGGAAACTCATATTGTGTCTGTGTGGATCTATATAATGCTAACAATATTTTGGCAGGTTAATAACAAATTAAAGTTTTTAAAATATATTGTTCATATTTTTATTTATTTAAATTTTTAATTTAAATTTTTATTATCTTTTTTTTCGTTCTTATTTTGGCATTTGCAATAAGTTTTTGTTTAAACTAAACATCTCGGTCTTAATCATAAATCGTTTACACTTTTATTGAGATAAATAAAACAAGCAATAGGAAAACTAAAAACCTGATGATCTTTTAAGATCTTGGTAGTTCATCTATAAACAGATATTCGGAATTGTAAATGGTCAGAGAAGTTTTTTGAGTCACTAATTACGAAACTCTGAGAATTAATTCAAGAGATCAGACATTTTGAAAATCAAGTTTTTCGAAGCCTAGTACACATTTAGAATAGTTTTGAGGTCTGAAACCAAGAATTCAAACATCGATATTTAAAGACTGCAGAATCCCTAGTTGAATTGTAAACAAAAGAGAATTAAGAAAACCTCGTATCATATAAATTTCTTTTTTTTAACCTAATTTTTAATTTCTTTTTTTAAATTTACGTTTTTATTTATTTATTTTTTGTTATTTCTTTATTTTAAGAATTTTGAAATTGCAAAAATTATTTATGAAAAAGGCTGTGTTCAAGCTGGTGAAGAATGGATGGAAAGAAATCTGATTATTATATCAACCAGCGCAATTATTATAATTTTCTTTCAGGTTTGTTTTATGTTTTTTTTTTTAATTTTGTTCTTTTATTGCAATTGAATTTTCTCATTAAAATATGTATTAAATCCAGGCGAATTAATTTTACGGGTGGTGTTAATATTAAGTGTGTTCGAGTACCCAAAAGTTTTTAAAATTTTTTACTGATCTTTACTACATTTTACTCAAGTTACAGTGAATGAGAACACAAATTGAGAGAGTAAAGTGACTGTTCATGGCTAAGAATTCACAAAATTTTACTGCAAAAGTTTCTTTTAGTAGTAAAACTTAGTAAAACAGAAAAACATGATTCAAAAGGTAAACAAACAAGAGTAAGAAAATAAAAAGTATACAATTTGTGAAAAAAATAATGAATATGCACAGATTAAAAAAATATGTGTGTACATAGTATTTATCAAGTGCCGCTGTTGTTTATTACACACAAAATCCCACTATGTACACACATATTTTTTATAAGTTGCGCATATTCAACATGAATATTCATAAAAAATACATACAATCATGCACTTGAACATTCTGATTAAAAGAAATTATTTGCTGTTCGTTTTCAAATAATTGGTTTTTTTTCATTTCTTACTATTCGCATACATATATGTACTTAAAAAGAAAAAAAAAACCAAATTATTCAGACATGTGTGCTTAAAATCAAAAGAATCTTAGCTATTCATTTTCGAATGCGAGCATAAAACAAAATATTTTACAAGTTCATACATGAATATTCATATTTTAAGTATTCATACATGAATTCTTCTGAACCCTGGTAATTACTCATTTATTGTATTTTACTGCAGAAGTACTCGAACGCAGCTATTACAACAAACATCGTCTGACTGGCAGAAAATGTCAAAAACAGGGAAAGAAACTGTCTGGCCCACGATGGGGAACGATATCGTTCTTTTGTGAAATTACATTTAAAACGAAAACAAAATTTTAGAAATTGTTTTTGTTTTAAACTTAATTTTAACCAACTTTTATCACAATCCATATACAGTATGACCTCGGTTACTGCAACTAATAAAAACCAAGGCAGTTGCAAGAACCGCGGCTGTTGCATTGACCGAGTAACACATATATAAACACTGCTTTAAGTATTTAGATACAAACAATATCTAGTTTAATTTGTCCTAAAGATAATTTTGTGCATAATTAATATATTTTTTTTAAATAAAACAACTTTAGTGTTATCAATTTACTTCTAAAATGATAATTTTTCAAGATAAAATAATTCATTTTATTAATAATAATATAAAACACAAAACATTACATACAAACATATGTAATTTAATTAAACAAAAAAATAAATATATAAATAAAAAATACACATACTTATGTACAAAATATAAGTAATGGGTCATTTGTACTAGTTTTAAAAGAAGTCAGAAATTTTAGGGCCAATAATTGACTTCGCATTTAAATGCCATTTAGCTAAATGCCACTTAAATTTAAGTTGCATTTAAATGCAGTTAGAGTTTTTCAGTGTGAAACTATTGTTTGTATTTAATTACAATAAAAATATGGCAGCTTCACGAAATTCTCTCAATTTTCTTAGAGAAACAGCTGTTGAACAAAATTAAAGAAAAATTTCTAATGTGGATTCTTTTTCAGGCTGAAAATAACAACAATTATAGATTGCTGCAATGTTTCAAAAGTTTAAAACAATTTTAAAAACCATAAAAAAGAATAATATTAATAAAAGAAGTCCAAATTTCACTCCAAAAGATGTTGATTTTTCAATGGCCGCAAATTTTTTGTTTACTTTGTTGCGCGAAACAAAGCAAACAAAAACATATGTTTGTGTATGTATGAGTGCAAAACTTAAATGGACTTTAAATGCAGAAGAATGGTCATTTAAGTTTCATTTAAATGTCACATAATTTTCTACTGAAAAAATGAAATTGGCACTTAAGTGGCATTTAAAGATAAATTACACTTAAATGAGTAGTCAATTATTGGGCCTTAGACTGTTTTTTTTTTGGTACTAGAAATATGTTTCTGCACTGCAGTTTCGCGCAGATCTTTAAGAAGCAAAACTTCTGTTAAGCCGATTTTGTTTTCTTCAGCCCATTGAAAACAAATGTTTAATGAATTAATGGCATCCTTGGACTTTATTTTAGGAAAATCGTGGACAATGGCTAGTGATTTCAATTTCAATTTAGAAATGCACATGCAAACAACATACATACACATAGTTTGTATTTCTATATTCTGAGAAAAAAACGGTAAAAAATAGTTAAGAAAAAAAAAAACAAAACCTGACGGCAAAATTTAAAAGTTGCGTTTACTGAGTCACAAATTTTTGCCAAGTTGCATACACTGAGTCTATAATGTAAATATTTTAGTTGTTGCAATAATCGAGGAGTTGCGCTCATCGAGGGTTGCAGTAACCGAGGTCATACTGTACCACAAACAAAAGTATTATTTCTTTATCATTTGAAAAAAAACAAAAATATAAAAAATTCTGAAATATACAGCCACCAAGGCGAAATAGACAGCTATGCGCTCAACATCACCTGTAAAATGAATTCGCCTTGTATTAAATGAAAGTCTGATTCCCACTTCTTGTCTCATTTCCATCACACAGATATTGTTTATAATTTTTACTCAAAACCTGCGGTCTGAAATAAATGCTCAAAAATCTAAATGGCACTGACAATTACCAACGGCCCCTTAAGAAAGGCATGTTGCTGTTTAAGCGGGTTACAAAAAGACGAGAAGCAAGCATATAAATCGTCTTGTGAAAACTAAAATAATCGAGAAGCAAGCATATAAATCGTCTTGTGAAAACTAAAATAATCGAGAAGCAAGCATATAAATCGTCTTCTGAAAACTAAAATAATTCTATGATGAGTCAACTATTCTATGACAATCGATGGATGGTCAGATGTTGTATCATGTACGAGTATGTATGTGGACAGCTGCAATGGATGTTGCTCGATGATTAATGTATGTACATAAATTTAAATTTTTATTAAAAAATAATATATACATATATATGTATATGTATACATATATAAATAATACAATATTTTTAAATTGCCAATTCTGACAGTCTATATACTATAAAAATTATTACTAAATATTTATAAATTTTAAGATGATTATTTGCGCGTACCTTCGAAACATTTTTGTAATTTAAAAATATTATTTTCTTTCTTTTGCATTTTATAACAATTTATTAAGATCTTAAAGTATGCAAAAATCATTAATTTTAAAACAACATTTTAAAATTTTCCTTTACGTTTCTTTGAAAAATTTAATTAAAGAAAATGTGCCATCATTATATATATTTATATTATGTCCTGTAGTTCCTATCAGGAACATGGGACCCACACCCTCTTTATATAGTCAATAATATTAAAAATTTAAGCTTCTTTTAAGAGGCGGCGCTGTAAGCGCGAGTTATGTATTTGTATTCTCTTCAGAGTAATTATACAATTTTGCTTTTGGGAGCTAATTGTTTATTTATTTCCTTGTTGAGCTGAATCTCAAGAGTAAAATATAAAATGTAACTTAACGTCTATTTATAGTAATAATATGTAAATCTTATCTCTAGTTTAGTTTCTTGTGTTTGTTTTTAAATGTTATCTTTCTTTATTAATATCTTAAGTCTGCGGATTAGTTTATTTAGTTATGTATACACATTCAGCCCAATTATGGATAAAAAATTCCCCGGGAGATTTCTCCCTTTTCACAAAAAGGGGCTGTTTACATATAATATGCGAACAATTAATGTGTGAACGTATATGTGAACAGCCGCTTTTTGGGAAAAGGGAGAAATCTCCCAGGGAATTTTTATTCATAATTGGGCTGATTATTAAAAGAATAAGGATGTAACTCTTATTATAATTATAAGGATGTAACTGGCACGCCTCGGCCAATTTAGCTGCTTCAGCTTCTCTTTCAACTATTGCCTTGCTGGTTTTATTCATTTTCATAAAATACGTTCTGAAAGTGTCTAGTGTTTGTTATTTTCATATTTATATATTGAAATTATTAAATTCTGATTGTTTCATGATTTTAGAATATTGATAGTCTCTTCTTTTATTTTAAATTTATTAATAGTAAATTTATATTATTCCTAAATGTGTTTTGAAGAAGGATACCAACTTTTCCCTATAATATATAATCATTGTGATTATATTTCTCCTGCTTTTTTACCCAAAAACATTTTCTTCTTTTCGGCATGAGTCACAGGCACTTTTTTAACGTCACCTCAATAAGATGCGGCTCTGACATTTAGATTATAACTACATATTTATCTCGGATTGAGATATAGCCTTGTTCGTGCTATAGTATGGCTGCCTAGTTTTCTCATCAAGGTAGGGGGTCAACCTAGAACTACTCATTTGTAGGGGAGCCAATCCCTCGTCAGCGTAGCCCACTGGCTCCTCAAGCCCGTATGACACCGGGAAACTAGCCAAAGCTCTTGGTGTGGACTGGGACAATAAATGGACCCACACTTCTGGTAGTACGGATGGGGTATACAATTCGGATGGAATGGCTAGCAGTGGTGGCTCCTCCCTGGTTCTCGAACTCTGCGACCGTTTATCCAAGAACGTCGCTATAAAAGGGGAGTAATACCACCGTCCGTACACATCAACCGTATCCTGTGTAATCGTGGTATTACACGGCGCTTTCGGCAAAGCGCAGTTGCTGAAATAGTAGTTTTATAATACTTACGGAAAACTATACCATGTCTTTTTAAATTAACAATTATATCTTTTACTGTCTTGTAATCTGTCACAGATGCGTAAAATTTCCAAAAATCAGGATCGATAGAGACGAATGTGTCCAATGGCTTGTCGACATTTCTCAATAATAAAATCAAGATTTCCTTGTGTTTTTCAAAAAGCCTCAGATCCTACTAATTGTTCTACTTTTTTTTTATCGGATCGTTCACTTTTTCTTCTAACGGATCAGTCGGACGTGGAGCAACAGATGCCGTGTAGTCTGTACCTTTAAGCGGAGTGATACGATCTGTAGGGTATGGATCTTTGCTTCTATACTATTGATCTTGCCAGTCATTCAAGAATACACATTTGTCAATTCTTCATGACTGATTTCATTTGTGTTCATGCTGGTCTCGATTCGTTCCAGTTTAGATAGGATACCTCCTTGTTCAGAACGCATTTCAGTTATTGATGTCATGACTGAGGAGATGCTGCCAATAACCAAGCTTTTAATCTCATCGTTTATCAATGTGTATATTTCATCATGTTGTAATGAAGGAACTTGATTGGTGTGGCTAGCCACTTTGTCCTCAATTTCTTTATCTGCCTTCTCTTCTTCGTCAATCTGTGCTAAATCGTCATAATCGGGGTTATCAACTGAGGACATCATATATGGAATGAATTGCCATCATGTAAATTGATTTTCTATTACACTTCTGAACCTTGTTTCTACACATTATTTTATCATCAGTCAATAATGACTTTATAGCATCGTTATAATCGGTTACCCTCGAGAGTTCGTCTTCTTCGTCTGTGACAGGTAGTGGATTTGGAGCATTCTCGTCTTTCTCTTCTTCATAACGTTCAATCGATTCTTTTTTGTCTATAAATCCTAATTTTATCACACATGAGACAGTAGATTCCATCTTCTTCATAACCAGGGTGAAGAGTTTCCTGGGTGGGCCGACTTTCATCCAGTAGATCACAGCTTTAGCTGGATTTGAGTGAGCGGATAATCTGTTTGCGATTCATTTGAAAAAAAGTGTGTCAATGGCGGTTAACGCCTGCTGACCTAAGAGTGCAAGTGAATGCACTTCTGATAGTTTATTTATATTAATTTCCTTACTCTAAGTATATGATTTATTTCATATATTCTACACCACATTCTTGTGGCATCGTCCCATTTTGGTGGTGGTGACCTGTTAATTTCCCGTAGCAGCAGCGATTTTCCCCTTTTTAGGCGGCTTAATTTGTTGAGGTATTTTTGCCCCGTCTGTGGTTGTCTCTCCAGATATTGTTGTATTGTGATAGGCTGGGTGGAGTCCATCTTTTGGTTCCTTCATCCTAAAAATGCCTCCTGGCAAGATCGCCATGTGATGTGAATGAAACAATTTGTTTTATATACTTTTATTTTTTATTTTACCGAGCAACGAACAACCTTGCGCAAGGAATGTTGTTTTAGAATTGTTCTTATATGGGAAAGACCTTCTTATAAACGAGTTTTGAGAAGAAAGATTAACCCCCTAATCCTACCTCAAAACTAAAATTAGCTTGGTTTTAGCTCAAATTGTTCAAATATTTTTACAATTGGGATTTCGGTTTTGCTCATCTTAACTTCAAAGGCACTTTTTAATACGACTTCCAAAATGTGGTGACGGCAAGGTTAGAAATTTTAGAATTGTTAGAATTTTTTTGGGGGCACCCCCTTAAAATGTTTCCTTCTGTCAGATTTAAGGATTGCCAAAGTTTGAGCACGATTGAAAGATGTTAACACGTGCAACTGGGGCCTCAAAGTTTTGAAAATCTCAATTTTTTGGCAGTTTGGCAACTTTGCCGACCCATATCTCTAGAACGGTTTAATATATTTGCCCGCGTTATACATCAAATTGAAGGCGATACTGTTTATAATATTTTATATGCACTAAAAAAACGTAAGTAGTACTGAATTCGAGATAATGATGCAAATGTCCCTAAAAACGTGACTAGGTACCCCTGAGAGCGAAGATGGAACCTATTGTGAAAAAACTCATTTTTGTTCCTACATTATCAATTTTTGGAATGAAAACAATTATGTATTTAAAAAATCAAGTATAATAAATAACTTTTTCATTTTATTCTTATTTAAATTTATTCAAGAGACTGACATAATGTGGTTTTTGAGCTATCTGGATACAGCTGACGGCATCTGCTGACTACTTGTAGAACGTATTGTTTTTGTTGCTCGTCCTTTGTAAATAATTATCTGTAACATGCAACGGGTATTTTCTAGTTGATAATGTCTACGTTGTAGGTAAATGGTAGCCTAAGCATGCAACATTTTCCAGCTCTTGCTCGTCGGCTAGTGGGGTGAGTTCAAGGCCATTAATTTTACCTAGTTTGACCTCAAAGCTACAGAGAAAAATTTTATTTGTGCATGCTGTGTTAAAAAAAAGGAAGAAAAGTTAACAGGGATAGAAATAGAAAATGTTGTATTTTCAGGACAATTATGTTGAGCGTATTAGATGATATTACGCTAATTACCCTCCCAACCATGATCAAGAAATAAATTATTGTCAAGTACATAAATTCTTGATCCCAAACACATTTGCCTACCTAATTTAGTACGCGGAAATCGAATTTAAAAGTTTCTATTCTTTCATTTTAATTCAGAAAATTTATTCACAATAATTTACATAATTTTTTTCCATATCTCTACTCATATATACAGATAGGAATGTATGGATCTACATATATGTATATATATTTATTTTTTTTTATTTAACAATAAGATAATAAAATTTATTACTACTAAAAATTTTACCCTATGACTAACTTAATGTTTTTTTTACAAAGGGGATATATAACCAAAAACTAGGTCACTGCCGAACAGCTGAGCAACACAATAATTATGATTCGTACATTGAACTTTAAAAAAAATGTTATTTCAATCGATCCCGTTAGTAAATATCACTAATTAACTACGTTTTTCGCGATTAAAGGCTGGTTATTTAAAATTTGTTTATCATGTTTGGTCTTGTTTTAAATATTTTTTAAATTCCGATTCGAATTTTATAATATTATTATGGTATCATGTCTGGAGCTCAAGATAAAGACTTTTAGTTAGTTGTTCAACAACAGTGCATGCTAATTTAACAGTTTTTTTGTTAACATTCTTTATTCTGTTAAAATAAAGAAAGCTTTTGGTTGACTGTTATTAACAGCTATAACCTAACATTACGGTGCAAAAATGGAACGAACAACTAAACATATTAACAAAATTTAGGCTTCTATTGAGTCTCCGGTCACATACACATTTATGGCAAAAAAATAGTATTGATAAAAAGACACCCTGGTATTGGCGATCCCTCGATGAAAGTACTTTCAACTGGATATCGGCTTACCAAAAAATTTAGGTGTTGAATGAAATTTAACCAAATATGTTTTCTGCCAATGCCTATAGTTGACTATTAAAGTAAAAATTTAATTATTGTGCTTGCGCTATTATGTTCGCCACTGTCTCGAAAAAGCTTTTTTTTTAACTGTGATCTTTTATGATAAACGATTCGTTTTCTTACTTTAGTTTTTTTTTAAACTTCTTTAAAGATTATTTTTTTACTTTTAAGTTTGGCTTCTTTTCTTTTAAAGATTATGCCGAGTTAGATTATAAAACTTTATATACTAACTATAAAACCAAGCAAAAATAGGTGTATTTTTTCATGCCATCGGACAACTTGTAAATATTAATTTGCCAATTCCGTGATATTTCACTCATTACGATTTTCAGAGTTTTGAGCAAAAGGCTCGTATGTATGTATGTATGTCTATCACTTTAAGGGTTTTTTTTGTTTGTCTTGAACTCTGCTAGCACTATTCCCTACAATATTTACAAGTAATTATGGGGTTTTTTTTTAAAGTTTGCTTAGGTTGTCCACAGTATCGGCAGACAGTTTTCCGTCGTTTGCTCCGGGCTTTATAGATGGATTCCCCGGTTCCCTTCAGCTTGAAGAAAACAGTAATTTAGGTTAGCCAGTCCTCTTATCACCGCCAATGTATGTAATTATATTTCGGAATTTTACCTTTATTCCATAAGATGTTCTTTTCTTGTCTTCTTAAATATGCCTTTAGGAAACAATATGGCTGTAATCCGTGATGAGCTTGACTCCTCGCTCTGCCATGTCGTTCACAACTTTCAAGTTGTTTACCATCCTTTGCCCCTCCTGGTAGTTGATGTTCTGCGGCCAAGTTGCAGGATCTTTTTCCAGAAATTCGGTGTTAATGTTTAATTTCTTGAACAACAGATAAGTCTCACTTGTAATTAGGGCTGGGAGGCCTTTTTCTAGGAATTTCGGCAGTTGTTCTTTTTTTAGTTTGGGTCGCATATTTCTGGAGCACTTCTCATTTTCTTCTGATTGATTTGTTAAGATTTTTTCGCCATTTGGCTCTTTACGGTGTTTTGCACTGTCGGGTCAAACAATGCCAGGGCAACAAGTTCAGTACTAAGATACCACAGGTGATTTATCATTTTCATAATTCCTTTTTCTGATTTTTTTTTTTGTCAATGCCTTTGTACTTCAATAGATTTTCAATGAGGTCTAGGTCTTGTTTTGGTGCTAAACTTGCTCTGGGGGCGTTGAACCAGGCTTTACAGTAGACTCGAACGATGAAAACACAGTGCTTCTAGGGCCTCTTGTTCTTGGGAAGTCATCTTAAACTGGTCACGGAAGAGTTGCATTTTCAGACAGTAAATAGCTTTTGCCATCCACCGGGCATGGTGTACTGGACCTGGAGACCTGAAGCGCACATCTTTTCCGTCAAGATGGCCAAGATATATCAATGCCAACTGTAACAGCTCTTTGTAGTCGTCTCTTGGCTGGCATTCCATTAGTTTTATTTGCAGTTCTTCTTTGATATTCTCCACTTCTTTTTTGGGCAGTAGTTTCAAAACATTCTCGCCTACATCGAACTTGGATTTATCAATCGCCGACCATTCTTTTTGAAATCTCTTGAATATGTCTGGTTGAGGTCCCGATGTGCTTCCAAACTTGCAGTCAAAAACCCCTCTCAACAAGACTTCTAAAACGTGGTGTCGGCATGCTAGGTACAGGAGCTCTCGACCTAACATCTGCTCCAGGAGATTGCACGCTCCATTGAGTCTCCCAGTATTTGATGCTGTTGTATCGAAGCACATAGCCACGACCGAGCTGGCGAGACCCCATTCATCTAGACATTCGTACACTGCTAGGGCTTGTTCCGCCCCTGAGCTACTGTCAGTTTCAGGAACGCCCAGGAGTTGTTCTTTAGTCCCATGTGATACCAGAACAGCAACCCGTTCTTTCTGCTCTGTGTTGAGGATACCTGGCAATAGTTTTCCATCCCAGTGCACACAAACAGCATCATTTTGTGGTATCTTAAGTCTGTCTTGAATTTGTTCCGTGTATTTTTCACGGTTTGTTCTCCGCTGTTCACGGATAACGCTTCTAGAGATCTTATATTCTTTGGGATCCTCTCCGAGCGCTTCTACTGTAGCCAAAATGATACGAGTAGCGTTCCTATCGGACACCTTACAGCGGTCCAGCAACAATGACAATTTCATGGTTAGGACCTCTTTGAAGCCACGCTTGATTCTCTTGGGGTCAGATGGTCCTTCAGATTCTACGATCATCTCGGGCTCTTCATACGGTGTTTGACGTCCTTCTGACTCTTCTGTTGTCTCCACCGTCTCTGTGAACAATGAGATGAGACAATAAGTATAAAGTTAATATTGATGGAAACTTCAGTTAGTGATCTAGATCTTATAAAGTTTCGCTACAAAGAAAATATTTTTTTAAATGCTTACCCAAATTTCCCGCTTCAAGTTTTTTGTCCAATACCTTCCGTTGTTTCTGTAGTAGTCTTTCTTCAGCTTGAGCCAACTTCAGGTCAACTCCGAGCATGGAGCCTGGTCTTCCTTTCTGTCTTTGTTTGAACAGAAACTCTTTGTCTTCTTCTGAAGTCATCATCATCAGGGCATCTTGGTGGGCAATATCAAAGAGATCATCCAACTTTATGGTAAACTCTTTTACAGCATTTCTTGCACTTTCCCTTTTTCTGTCCTTGTACTTTTGCATTTTTCTCCAATCATCGTGCAGTTTTTCCAGCTTTACTATGGCATTTTTCTTTTGTTTTGTAGGAATCCGAGCTTTTGCCTAAAAAACGAAAACCTCGTCAACAGTACATGTGGCAGAGTTTCTCACATTTAACTTCACAGTACGTAAATTGTAGAATATAGTAGCTAGAACTTGTCGATTAGAGGGGAGCTTACATCCAGTTATCTGATGAGCTGGATAGTCAATTAGAAAAATTTTGTCTCTACCTCTGCTTCTCATGCCAGATGTAGAAGCCATCACTTTTACGAGTAATAAAAATGTTCACTAGAAGAAAGAATGGTACAGAATGACACTAATATATATATATTTTTTATACTTCTGTTATTTTATTGCTATCATTGTTTTTGCTATTGTTTTTGTTTTTACAATTGTTAATATATCTATAAATGATATGTAATATAAATAGGATTAAAATAATAATTACTAAGGTTTTTGTTATTTTGGACAACATTAATAATATTTTTAACTGTACCGAGAATTTTTGTTTTTCTTTAAATGTTATTAATCTTATGTATATTAATATTATTGGGTATAATTATCTTTATAAATAGTATTAAATCTTTTTCTTTTTATCGTCTGTTACTAAGTATTGCATACATTAGTCTTACGATGTAGGCAATTACTAATAATGCTAATGTAATTATCATAACTATTTCGAAAGTGTTTAAATTTTCCTCTTTATTTTTATCTTGTACTCTTATAGTATTCATATATTCTATAAGCTGTTCATTATTTTGATCGTTTTCGTTATTTCCATTCTTTCCTTCTTCGTATCCCGCAATAACTAGTGGGATCGCTTTTAGAATGTTCGTCCACCAAGTCATCTCGAAAAGTCTCTTAATACGTTTATTCTCCTATTGCAATCTTTTTATCTCCTTCCTTATTAACATTTGTTGTTTCTTCTCCGTTGCGAGGTTCAAGTTCTTATATAGCACTGCCAATGTCTTTCTCTTCTGGTATTGCTTACCAGCTCTCTTCTTCTTTTGCTGTTTTATTGGGGCAGTCTCTACTGGTTTCTGTTGGCGCTTCCTATATTCATCAAGCGTGATAGCTTTTGGACCCGCACAGATCGGTAGTGGCTCGTAAGGAGGTGTTGCGTAACCTGTCGGTTCGGACTCGTACTCTTCTTCTTTGTTGTCTTCTAGGTACGCCGACCAACGTGCGAAGATTTCATCTATTTCTTTGGACATCAGTTCGGTAGGATTATTAATTTAATATGGTCCGAGTTGGCAGGATCGCCATGAAATGTGTAGTGTTTGTCTTTCCCTATAGCCCTTGGTTATTTTTAGTAGCTGTCAGGGTTTCAGCTGATTTGTGAGGCGTTCAAAGGAACTGCCGAATTAATCTGAGTCTTGGAATAAAAACATAGGCATGTTACTGCCGGATCCGTTTTGTGATTTCAAGTCTGCTTTTATTAAATTTTGTATTGCCTTATATACTATGTATGAGACTTACATTTAGCCTTTCTTACTTATTCTACTTATCGATAAAGTTCTATTTGTCTTTGTCGATATTATGGACATATGAATAATCACTCTGATTACAATTATTCTGACCAATAGGAATGTTTGTGATTATACTCATTCCTATTTGTCACTCAATTTACAATTCTTATTGAGTAGAATTTATTGTTTGTGTTTACCATATTCATACCCCAATTAACTTGCATTCCAATCGATGTGCGTCACTTGGTAAATGCCGTTATTTGATCTTGCACAATCACCCTACTCTATTTAGGTTGGTATGTATAGATTTAAGAGTAGTTTAATGGTATGCGGTGGCAACTTATGAGGTACACTACAGTTACTATCTGGGTTGGGAGAGATCCAATTATGTAAGCGTCAACCGGTAGTGGGCCGTCCAGAAACCGCCAGCCCAAGCCTGTTAGGTTACATCTGGCGAAGAGCCTCATGTTCTGTAGTAAAATTTTAGTCTTTTAGTAAAAGGATTAAGTATTTCAAAGCTCTCCAGCCGATATATATTAGAGTTAATACTCCGTAATATTTTGAGAATTAAGTTCGAAATACTTCTTGGTTGTAAGTCTAGATTAATTCTAATTTTATTCAACAACTTATTCTACTTAAATACTATTTTATTGATTATTCATCAATAATTTCTTCGATACTTATTGCCTATGTATTTTATCAATATGTAGATGTATATGTATGTTTATCTACATACGTGAGTTATTGACAGAAATTGGCCTTGAAAGTAAAAAGTGCCATTTAGGCAATTTGCATTATACCATGGCAATGTACATTGAACTATAAATTTTGTGCAGTCTAATCACATTCTTCGACACACAAAAAGTTCGTTGCTTCGCGTGTGAGTTGGTTTGTTTACAATTGCCAAAGTAATAAAAAAATGAAAAGTTCTTATGTTACAATTTAATAAGTTACAGTGCTGTACATGAATGTACATACACTACAGTTCCATGCGGCTCGATCGTCCTGTGTCGTTGACCTGTTGGTTGAGGTGAAAGGGACTTGGTTGTTCCTCTCCATATAAGGCGTTAGGTACGAAGTTCCAATTTGCACTGGGCTCATGCCCTCATGGTAACCAGCTGGTCCGTTCAGACCATAAGGCGGAGGAAAGCTAGCGAACGCCAAGGGCGTCTTCTTCGTCAACAATTGAACCCAAATTTCAGGTAGCACTGCGGGCAAATATAATCGCATAATAGACATGACATTGCCTGGGACGCCTGCGTGTATCTCAGCGGCCTGCACCCGCTCGTCAGCGAAAACAGAGGCCATTGGCATATAATGCCAGCGGGACATAACCGTTATCTCCGCAGTTGATGTCATGGTAGGGCCAGCAAGCGCTGGCAGCTTCTGCTGGAATAAGTAGCTATATATATTATTTAGCACATGTGACATGGGACCAGCGGTAAAACAGGTAGGGTTTTCGGTCGACGCAAAGGTAGATAGTATTAGCGTGCGTATCCTTGGGAAGTTTGTGTAGTTAAACGCGTCGCGATACGGATCATTGCTTACGCCAAACTGCGACAGCAAAACATTCATAGGGGTAGCTAACATTAGGGCTTCAATGATTTCAGTGTGGACGTACATAGAGTCAACTAGTTGCGGCTGGATGGATAAGGCATCCCCATGCGTGAATTCAGGGCTAGTTGCTAGCCCGGTTACGATCTTATTCCAGGCTAGATGGAAACATGCTTTGCTGTCATTCATATCTGGTATTAAGGAAACTTCTACAGTTGTTCCAGCTAAATCATTGTTCACGGTAGGATATAGAACCGGAGGAGGGTTGGGATCATGTTTATGAAAGTTTTTTGGTTTTAGCATACATGAGGTAGGAGCTATTCCGGACAATATGTTATTAGGATTGAAATCTGCTCTCATAGGTAATATGACATTCTTTGTCCCAGCAACGTTCTTTGTTTTTTGAATGCTTTCTTCTTTAATCATGTCTTGGACCGTTTTGGGCCGACATTCATCGTGTTGCAACATGTTGTCTAAGAAATATGAAGTCTTAAGTAATATGTATTAAGAATTGACTTGCTCACAGTATATGAGCGCATATGATAGTGTTTTATGCAATGATTTTTTTGTTTCCTGTCTTTTTATCAAAGGTAATTCCTGCTTTATGTCACAAAGAAACTTATTTATTTTTATATTATCTTTATGGCTTGGATATCAAAGCTGTACATCCTAAAGACCGCCGTATCATCGTAGTTGACAAAAGGGAGGTTGAAGTCCTTTTCACTTACAGGCATTTCATGTTTTAGCACTGTGGTGTACATGCAGGTGTGATATTTAATTATATTTATACAGCTGAAAGGGTATCAGCTTATTAGTAGGCGTTCAAAGGAACTGCCAAAAGATTTTGAGACAATAAGTAAAACAAGGCTGAAGAGCCAGATTATGTTGTAAGTTAAACTCTGAATTTTATTTTCAAATGTTTCTGCTTATATACTATTTATGAAAATCTACTTAGCAATCTAGAATTGAGTGATTTGTAAATCACTCAATAGTATTGAAATAAAATAAAGTTAAACATGTGTACATGTGTCATCAACATGTAATCGGACAACCAAAAAGTAAATTCTGCAATTCAATAGTTTTTGTCCCACTTTCTTCCACACTTCAATATGTGTAACATAATCGTTTGTTAGCTACTCAGTTGCAGTTGGCATGTTCCTTCTATGCATGTTGTATGACATGAGTACACTACAAGCTCTATTGCGCTGTTATTAATGTTTTGCTCATTTTGGTTTATTTTGCTAAGGGGATTACCCCAAATAGGTCCTACCATTGTTAGTAGAGATAAAATATGTTATAAATTTTTGTAGTATCTTATGCTTTTGGTGCCTTCTTGGTATGCTTTGTTCTGATCTCCGTCTTTATTTCTTCTATTTCCTGCCAATACTCCTGAGATTTTTCCCACTCTAGCAGGTGTTTTTCGTTTCTTACCGTGTTTAGGAGGTCTGCCAATCTTCTTTTTAACTTGGTTAGTCGTCCGCCTCTCTTCTTTTTTGTAATTTTTGTTGTCTCAATTTTCGGTATAGCCGTCAAGCGGTTTTCTTGGAGCTGTGCTTGACGTTTCCTATAGTCTTCCAAGGTTATCTTCTTGGGACCCTGGGCTGTTGGCTTGTAGTATGGTGGAGGACTCTAAACAGCGTTCAATGGTTTTGGTACGTATTCCTCTGACATTAAAAAAATTTTTCTTCGTAGCAGGATCAATTAAAATGTTTATTGGTCCGTTCGCAGGATCGCCATGTGGAGGATTCGTGTAAAGAAAGCAGAACCGTTGAGTCAAAGGACTTTTGTATATAAAAATTGTGTAAAAGGTTTAGTGGTTTTGTAGCCGGCAGAGTTTGCCACTGGCTACGCTATCGCTTTTGCCGTTCTGTGCAGAATTGCAAGGGCAAAAGGAGAACTTTCAAAATAAAACTAAGGCAGATGTTGCCGATTTAGCTTGTAGATTAAAAGTCTGGTTTATTGAATAATTTCAGCCGTTTATATACTATCTTAGAAATACTTTCTTAACTTCTCTTACCTACACTAGCTTATTACAATCATTCAGTGACATGCAAAACAAAAAGGTTTTTGTTACAATTTTGTAAGTGACGAATCACAATGATTTTTAATGTAAACAAATATTCCACACTCAAAACTAATGCAACGTTTAAATTATGTCACTCAATTTTTGTGTGGTCATCGATTAGATCAATTGCATTGTTATCGTCATCCGTTAGGGTATTCAGTGTGTTAGGGTATTCAGTATGTGTACACTTATAGAGGTACACTACACTTAGAACATCATAATTTTCGGCCATTCTGATTACTTTTCTGGAGCACACATTTTTGTGATGATTATACATATAATCATCATGTGTATGATACAGACAGGTATTGCATATCATAATCCTATCTCTATGCGATGTTATGCTGGATCGAAAAAGCCTAAAATAATACTTAGGGAGTTAAGTTTCTTCAAACTTAGTCATAGAATCCATGTAAGAGTACAGAAACACACCCTTTCTTCTGATCAGTTCGAAATGATCTTCATCGGCGAAACATGATCGAACAGTATTGAAATCACTGTTATCAAGATTTTTCGCTAATGTGTCTAAACTCGAAGCCATAAATCGAAACGACTGTATAAATATTATTTCGAATCCGTGTTTTTTTGTTTAATTTAATATGAATTGACAGAGAAATATATCGCTCGTTGTTCTGGGGAATCACTTTTAGACTGGCATTTTGTATGCCAGAAAGTTCTTTGAAAAATAGATGCATATCATATGCAGACAAATTGTGGAAGATAACCGGTATAAATTGAGGCGTTTTTTAATTTATTATGCATGCGCGAGTTATAAGTTAAACACAACACATTATGATTTACTTATTTTTATTATGAATTGAATCTTAACCCTTAATATCCTGACATTTTGTTTTAAGTTAAAAAAATTATATATTTTAAAACTAGCTATTCTAAGCAAAGTTTGTTCTAGGGTTTTTATTTTTCGTCAGATTTATCCTATAGAGGTAAAAAATATCCTAGTGGTTCCTAGCGGAACCATTAGGAGCTCTTGCAGTAAGTATATATAGTACAAAGAATATTGTTTCATTATTGACAATGTAGCTTTATTTGTGAGATATTCTACAATATGAATACATTTAAAAAAGTTTCTGTTAAAAAATTTATTTTAGTTTTGATGAAACTGCGCGAAACAATTTTTTTCACTGGAAAAACATAAATTAACGCCGCACTTCTGACATCTTACTTTTGTACGTGAAGTACATTGAGGATTTTTGCAGCGCGGCTTTCCTTCTTTGCAAAATTCGGGTAAGTGTCCTATGTTATCCAAACGGATATCGCGGGATGGAAGAGGTGCCGCCGATGTCCGATTACGTTTTGCCATAATATGAGATTCAATATTGCTCCTTCTTCCCTTTCCAACTCGAATTTCACAACCTGATTTCACTAAACAGTGGGCAACTTCGGTGACAAACTCATGCAGCTTCAATTTTTGCTCTGTCCTCTTTGTCTCAGCATGATGTCTTTTGTACAAAATCCATGAGTTGATGATAGCCATATCGCACATGTGGTAGAACAAGCGATTTGTCCATTTCCGCGATTTTATTCGGATTCTACAGCGGCCAAGTGAAGAATCGAGGAGGTCAACGCCACCCATGTACTTGTTGTATTGATGAACTATATTAGGGCATTGAATAGTCTCCATAGCTTTGTTCTTTTTATTGAACCTCTCGATTGTTGGTGCGTTCTCTGGTGTTTCTCCATTCGCCAAAACTGACTGACTTAAAAATATGTAAAAGGCAAAATAAAACACGATCTTGTTTCGTTGAGTTGTACTTTAACAATGTCATCTTTATTGTTTAGTTATATAGGAAGTGTTTAGTTATATAGGAAGTGTTTAGTTATATAGGAAGTGTTTAGTTATATAGGAAGTGTTTAGTTATATAAGTGAGGGTTGATAATAGTGTCACAGATGGCACTACAAATACAACTTAGCGTTATTTATAACAAATGATCTGCAAATTGTTTCTTGTGTTTGTTTACATAAACGTTATCTCTCTTAATAAATATTTCTGAGTCTATTCTTTGTTAACATTACTTATCATTTGATAAGTAATACTTAATGTGTTTGTTTAACTACATATGTTTAGATAGTTTGGTCTACTTATCTCTAATTATAATAGGGGAGCATATGTTCTTATAATAATAATAAGGATGTAACTGGCGCACTAGCCTCCACGTAGGATGGGTTGTTAAAGTCACTGATAGCTTCCGCTACCCTCTCCCCTTCACCTGGGTTACTCCTTAACCTTTATGTGATCGGAAGTGTTTACCTACGTAGCCGGTCGGATGACTACATTTGTAGCAAGCATAAAATTGTAAGTAATAAACACCTATATGCTTTAATACTTCATGGTTATTTTATTTATTATGATAAAAAAATCATTTTACTTACTACAAAAGTTAAAAAATATTAATTCTTGTTGACTGAGCAACATTTGCCAAGTGTGTATGTGAGGGAATGGGTATCGCACACCGCTTTTTTGCACCAACTGCAAATCTTACGTGTTGACTTACGTTTTCCAATATCACAGTATTGACAACGGACTGGGTGAAGTGGATTTTTGTCATTGGTAACATCAGGTAACGCGTCCAAAGTTGCGCCGTCAGCAGATTTGGGACTGTAGCCAAGTGCCATATGTATAGCCAAACGTGTTTGTTCGTTACCCAAAACTCTTGAATTACCAATGCGTTGTTCGATTGCAGGTATAAAAAGCTGTTTTGCTAAGCTTCGCAAGAACTTTCGCCTTTTATCTGTTTGCTGGACGTAGCTATGATTTTCAGAATATATAATATATGCGGCTAAGGCGCTTATATCTAGCATATTATAGAACATTGCCAAAGGCCAACGCAAAGTTTTACGTTTTGTCGTATATGCGGAAAGCATTTTATCCATTGCGTCTACGCCTCCTTTGGTTTTGTTGTAATCTAGTATGTATTGTGGCTTGTTTTTCTTTTCCGGGACTACAGCATTTGTCAGAGGAGTAGTAGAAAGTAGTATAACTGCCCTTACTTTTTTTGGCACGTAGGACACCAACGCAAACTTTGTTTCTAAGAACCCGAATATTGTCGACTCTTCAGGTCGTCTGCGGTTAGGCTTCATCTCGTTAGGAACAAATCGCTTGTTTTGGCGAACAGTGCCCAGAAGAGCGAGACCTTTGGACATCAGATATTTAGCCAAATTCAAAGATGTGAAAAAGTTATCACATATTATTGTTCGCCCTGTGTTCTCCCAATGCACGACAAGCTTTTGCACAACATTCTCTCCCACATTGACAGCACGACTTGCATTTGAGCTCTTTCCAGCGTAAATTTCACTATTTAGTGGATAGAATGAGTTGGCATCGCATGCAAACCAGACTTTAATTCCATACTTAGCTGGTTTAGATGGTATATATTGGGTAAATCTCGTTCTTCCCCGATATGGAAATAATTGTTCGTCGACTGTTATTTCTCCCGATGGCACATAGTATTTTCGAAGATTACTGTTCATTTGATCCCACAACACAGATATTGGAGCAGTTTTATCGCTTTCTAGTCGAACTGATCTTGTACGGCAATTGTCGAAGCGAATAAATCGTAAAATTTCTTTGAAGCGAGATTTGGACATTGTTGCACGGTAATAACATACCGAATCTTTACTCCACAAAACGTCGATATCCTCGTCGCTTGATTTATTGACGCCGGCCAGCAAGAGAAGACCAACGAACGCCCTTAGTTCTATATATGTTAACTTACTCCATACCCTCTCATTCGCAGTAGGGTTATTTTCATTCCACATTTGGAATGTTCTTATAGCTTTTTCATTGGTATCCATTAACACTTGTTCTAGCATCGATGGAGTAAATATAAGGTCAAACACAGCGGATTCTGAAAGGCCCTTAGTAGCTCGAGAGGGACCGACTGCTGTATCGCGAAACACATTGTGAGCACGTACGCGAATTGTCTGAATGGGACATTCTGTAAGCCAGGCAATATTGTCCTTAGCAACCATTGCACCATCTTGTTGGCTTGTAACGGCCGCTTGTTCTACATCTAAGTCGTTCTGAAAATCATCTTCATAAACTACGCCTTCCTCCTCCACATCATCTCGAATATCGTCCTCCTCAAGTATAATTTCGCTTTCGGCGTCCGATTCTTCACGATGGAAAATAAAAGAACTATTTGCGGCAACACCCGAAATATTGCTTGAGCTCAAACTTGTGTGATCATCAGGTGGCACATAATCATCATTCGAATCGTCATCAAAATCACACCCCTCATTTTCTTCTTCAACCTCTTTCAATAGTTGTTCTACATGTTGTTGCAGTTCTTCATATCTCAGCCTGCATAAAAAATTTTTCTTTACCGAATGCATACAAAAAAATATAAAAAAACACTTACCATTTTACGACTCGATGCGGCCTGTTTGAAGTAGTATGATTGGACATGTCTTTGCACACAACAACAATTTCAAAAAAGCACAGCGAAATGAAAGACACTTGTAATCAGCTTGGACACCAATGCTAAACTGACAAAAGTAGTGCGAAAAGCTAATCTCCTGTTGTTATAAAATAGTTTCGTACGAAATAAAACATCATTGATAAAAACGTGCACGTAAAACAAACATGCAATAGAATGTGAAGAAACAAAAACAACACTAGGAAAACAGGTTTCGACAAACGGTAACTAGAAAAAAATGAGTTGCATAGAAACTAAAGGGAATTTCTATACATTTTATATGGTGACTACATTTGTAGTCATCCGGCCAGGAGATGGTCATTTGAAAATCGTGATGTGGAGGCAACACTACTACTTTTTTAAGATGTTTTTAGAAGCTTAATCTACTTAAAACACTTTTTTAGGAAGCTACTGAAAATTTCGTACCATTTCGATACATAACAAAAAAGTTATACGAGTTTTTCGACAAAATTACTACAAATGTAGTCATCCGAGCACATAAAGGTTAATCTCTTTGAGAGCACTGCATCAGCATTCACAAGTATGCTCATGAGCTCAGCCTCAGACACAACTTCAAGCTGCGACAGTGTTAGCAGTTGGGTGGGGGACATGATGAGGCGCTGCTGCCAGTCTATTCCCCAAGTCACACGGGAAAGCTGAGCCAAGAACTTCCTAGAGTAGGTCTTCATCCTGAGACAGAATATGGCCGATCGCTACGGGCTGCTCCGCTATAATTACCCGTAAGATGACAATAATCTCTGACTTTATCATTATTTAATTTTTTCTTGCATATATGGCAATTTTCTGCTATTATATTTAACTAATTCTATTGGAAACATGATCATGCCCTCAACTTTAGATAGATAATTTACATAAATATCCGTTGAATCTTCAACAGTTTTTTTTAACCAATATGTTTGCTGAATCTTCTCCGAAATAATATCTTTGCAAATTATTTTCTCTACTAAAACTACACTTAATAAAATAACTATATGCACAAGCTTGATGCTTCCATATATTTGTTGTACTTATACTCATACTTTCATCGACTTTCTCCAAAATCGACTCAAAGTCGGCGTAGATAACGAATGGTACATTCAGCTGCTTGTGGAAGTTCTTAAATCTTAGAACATCATCATTTTCGGGCATTCTGATTACTTTTCTGGAACACACATTTTTGTGATGATTATACACATAATCATCATGTGTATGATATAGACAAGTGTTGAAGTGATGAAAAGTTAAAAACTATCCCAAATGGTTTTGAAAGGATAACGAAACTGTTTATTTAGATCAAATGAAATTTTATTTTGATAGTTTCTTTTAATACTAATTTGACGAAACAATAAAACTTCACAAAAGAGTATGATACCTGCGAATCCCACGGGACCCTCCAGGATTACAACATTTGGCGCAGCCGGTAGGATATAAGTTTTTTAATGTTTTTAGCAAAGAGATCCAAAGAGTTAATTTATCATCATATCCCCTTATTGTGTGAGATAAATAAGTGGATAATGATATTCCTCCGAAATCTGTAGGGTGGTATAAAAATGCCATTCTTTCGACATCCGTTGAGTTATGGTTCAATATTTTCTTTCTTTCTAGATAGTTTAATATCATAAATTGATTTATAACAAATGAGTTGTCGGATTTATAATCGCATTTCGCAGTGGCTTCAGTTATCGTATTTATAGTTGACAGAGATGACATGAATGAGCAGACCCCATCATTTATATCTGGAATACATCGATTTATTTTCTTATCACTATTTGAGATTGCTTCTCCATCAAAGTATCTCACTTTCCCAAATTCACATAATCTGATGGAGAACCATGTCTCTTCTCTTTTTAAGATTAAATTAACAGAACTTAAGACGGCTGTTAAAGTATCTAAAAAATTCTTCCTTTTTTCAATTTTTTGTTCTTTACTTAATATTGGATATGTGACCATAATGACTTGATTATCTCCTTGGCACATTATGTTTATACTTACGCCTTCTTTCTCAGCAGAATACTTGATGAGACAAATCGTTACGATGGTCCAAAGCTTTTGTCTCATCCCTTCCATGCCACCTAGATGGTTGTCATAGAAGAACTCTCCAAAGATCGGTTGATTATTTTCATCGTAATCAGGGGGGGCTAATCTAGAATTACAAAAGACCTTTGCTTGGATAAACCAAAGATGGTTATTAGTGTATAAAACTCCTGTGTCAAATAGTTCATCCAACACTTCCCCGTACCATTTTACTAAAGCATGCCTGAATCTCATGTTCCACTTGCTCAAATCTAAGTTAAATATTTCTATATTGGAATTCTTTTGATTTTTTGCTGTATCTGATAATCTTCTCATCAATTGAATTTCTCCATATGTCATTGTTTGCTCTGGGACATATTTCATAAATTGATGTGATATATTTGATTCCATGGAAGTCTGACCCAATCTTTGGATATAAGGCTGTTTTACGAATAATCTACCATCCGGTTTGAGTTCTTGCTCTTTTCTACACAAGATTGCAGTAGCATCTTGTGGATCGAAATAATTATTGGACAATTCAAATATCTTTTTCTCTAGATCGTATTCATTTCCTTGCAAATATCTTTGGATTACCCTGGTTGGTTTCCTCATTGGTGACACTTGAGGTTTCCTCTTCCCGTAAAGTAAATCGAAAGCACAGGAGTCGTAATCTGCTGCCCAGTCTTTAAATTCATCTGCTGCTGAAGAGTCTTTAATTAGCTCAGAAGTATCTGGACTCATGTCGTATTCAAAACACTTTTTAAATTTTACTTGATTCCAAAGATCATAATTCTTTTCATGTTGGATAGGATATTTGTTTTTCTTATAAAATGGAATTAGTAACTCAGGAACTTCAGCACAGGGAGGCCATTTTTTCCTTTTTAAAAGAAAATTTTTAATGAAATCTCTTCTCATAATTGAAACTCCTACCCTTGCAGTATTTAAATCTACATAAACTGATTCGGTTCCATATTTCCTTACGTTATCAAAACCACTTTTAATTTCAAGACAAGGATGACCAAATTGTTTAGTATTTCCAAGTAACTCTATATACATCTTCATTAAGTCTGTGTCTCTTTCTTCAGGAAGAAGATCGGTTATATCGTATGTCACATTATGATCAACTAATATCTCCTGCATAGTTGCAAAACTAGTATCAAACAATTCAGAAAACCCGAGGTCGTTTTCGTTATCATTTATAACATATCCTAAAATTAGTGATTCCCATGTCGAAATAAATTTAAAGAAATCATTTTTTAATTTAGTTCTAAGAGTCTCAAATTCTATAATCAAAAAATTCCCTTTATCTAGCAGACTACAAGGGTACTTATATGTGGCATCTGATAGCAGCCAATAAAGCTGTTTTGGGAATCTAGCTTGATACAGGTCTAATACACACAAGAAAAGATTCGTTGGACCTATTGTCCAATTCTCTCCACTATATTTTAAGAAAAATATATCTCTCTATCATCAAGTTTTCATTAAGGTTGATTAAGTTCCCAAATGGGATTCTTTTTGAGCATATTATCTCCTTAATTATCTCGGCTTTCTTCATAAGATAAAAACTTCCTCTCAGTTCAGTCAATTTCCTTTTCACAGTTAACCAAGTTGTTTTGTTGTTTTCTATGATATCAGATTTTATTCTTCCAGAGCAACTTTTCCCTAAGAAATCTATTTTATGGACGTTTAATGATAAAAACGCTATTTCGACATTAATTAACATATCGTTGAATTCTTTATTCTCTTCTAGCTCAATTGATCGGGAGATAAATTCTTTTATTAAAATATAAGGATCATGCCTTGGAACATTATATATATCATGAGAAATATTTAAGCTGTTCAACTTATCCTTTAGGATTCTATGTCTTTTACACCTAAATTTGTCATAATTTAAGAGGAAATTTGTATCATCATTAACAATCGGCATTGCAAGATGTGCGGGGACAAAAGATCCAAAGTTATTTCTCTCTGTTGAAGGGATCTTATATTCTTCTTCTGACAATTCATCTTCAACCATATCATCATGCAATGCTGAATCTAATGTATATTCATAATCTAGTTCTTCATCGGAGAAGTAGTCTAAAGAAAATGCCATTTTTTATATTGTTTGAAGTTCTAGTTAAATTGATTATTAACCCTTATGTGCGCACCTAGGTACCCGGGTACCTTTGGTGTTTTCAGCCAAACATTTTTCATTGAAGTTGATAAAATGCATATCTGAAACTTTTTGAGAACTACTAACTTTTAAAAAAGAATGTTTTTTTGCAGCCGTACAGCAAAATTTTTTTTTGTAATTTGTGAGAGAGACCAATTTGTTCTTATTACCCTTAAATGCGCACCAAGGTACCCGGGTACCTGTACGTGTTTTATATGGGAATGCGGCCATTGTAAGTATATTTTTGGAAGTTGTAGGTAGTTCTGCATAAATAAATAAAAGCATATATAAAATATAAACGTAAACAATTTATTTCATGAAATTAGAAAACAGAAACATAAAAAAAACTAAAATTCAATAAATAATAAAAGCAAGAGACATAAAATTTTAGTGCCGATCTTTTGGGCAGTTTAAACACATTGGTCGACTGATGGAATGTTCATTGCAGATTGGCTTTGAACAGCCGATACAAGCTTTGCGAGTTTTTCTCTGCTTCATACGTAGCTGCGAGCATATATGACAACTTCCTACAACTGGAATACGACCGCTTTTGTCCTTTTTTTGTAAGCTGGATATGGGCGATGTTACAGTTTCAGAGTCTTGGGTATAAAAAATTTGTATTGCGGATGCCGTCGATGACTGTGAACTTATTTTTGTATTTTTAGCACGTTGTTCTATGTTTTCCTGACACAGATCAATGCTTAAATCTTTTAAAAATTTTCTACGACGATCAGTAGACTTATGTTGAGTATTAAATTCCATATATATAATATATGATGCTAATGCTGCTATATCAATAACATTGAAAAATAGTGACAACGGCCATCGACTTGTTCCGCGTTTGCACGTATATTCACCCAATAGCTTATCCATATTATCAACCCCTCCTTTAGTTTTGTTGTAATATGTTATAATATCCGGTTTTGCAAACGTATTTGATTCCACGTTAGATTCGGCATGCATAGTTGATAGCATAACTACTGCCCGTTTCTTTTTTGGCACATAGGAACATAAAGTTGCCTCTTTGCTAAAGGCGAAATTTGTAGAGTATAATGATCTGAAATATATTTCAAACCATGTATCAAAAATTTATAATTTGATAAAGTTTATCTTGGATCATATAACCCAATCAAGTATGTTGTGTTCAAATATGTATAAAGTATGTTGTGTTCAAATATGTTTAAAATAATACTAACCTTTCCTTATTTGCCTGCATAATAGGTGGTAAAAACCTTTTGTTTTTTCGTACCGTGCCGACGAGTGTCAGGTTCCATGAGCTCAAAGCTCTTGCTAGTTCCAAAGACGTAAAAAAATTGTCTGTAGTTACGTTTCTTCCTGAGTTTTTATAGGGAAAAACCAGATCTAAAACTGTTTTTTCACCTATTTTAGTTTGACGCTCACCTTCTGGTGGTTTACCGGTATACAATTGGCCACACAAAGGATAAGAGTTACATGCATCGCAAGCCCAAAATATTTTTATGCCATATTTTTCAGGTTTTGACGGCATGTACTGGGTAAAACGGGTACGTCCGCGGTATCCATACAGCTGCTCATCAATAGTTATGCATTCACTAGGCTTATAACTTTGACCTAAATTGGCGTTTAGCATCATCCAAATGTCTCGAAAAGCAGCTGCTTTATCAGACTTTGAACGTGTATCCCGTGTAGCATTATTATCAAAACGTATACAGCGTAAAAGCATTCTGAATCTGTTGTATGACATTGCCGCCCTATACAATGGTAAATTAGTGGGTTTCCATAATTCAGATACATGTTCTCTGTTTGATTTGTGAACACCAGAGTAAATCAAAATACCAAAAAAGGCATTGAGTTCTTCTCTAAAAGGCACGAATATTTTTTTTTGTTTTTGTGCCGTTTTTTTTTATATTCTGTCTCAATTTGCTGTCCTTTACGATTTGTTTCTCTAAGAATTATGTCACAAATTTCACTTGACAAAATACTTTTGAATATTTCTTTGGCTGATAATAACTTAAATTTTTGGGCTGCACCCGCACGTTGTCGTAAAATATTTTTTTTAACAGTCTGGGATTCTGGAAACGGGCTTAGTTGCCAGCAAGTTCCATCTTTACCACAAAGATCACTTCTTGTCTGAACTTCATCACTCTTACAATCATCGCTTTCTTCCGAGTCAAACGAATCTTGATTTACTTCTATTGTACCTGCCACTTCGGTGTCTGAAGCTTCCAATGTTATTTCGTTTAGCGATGGAAGATATTCCTCATCGCCATCAGAGTGGATAAAATCTTCTTCATCGCTTTCTATTTCATTTAATATATTATTTATGTCTGTAGAAGAGTGACATGAGCATCAAACTCCCTGTGGTCGGCTTCTGTAGAGTACTTGAATCGCTTAGCGCATTTGGCGACTCCTAGTGGCGATTTGGTCATAATTCCCCTTACCAAATCTATGCCTGTATTTACCAAGTTTAGTAATGTTGTACTCCAACTTCTTAATGAATCTGCCATATTCGATGTTGAAAGTGACATGGCGCGCTTGTATAAGTCTTGGGGCCTTATACTTGCCAGTTCCCACTTTCTCAATCTTGGTAAAGGCAGTGATGTGATGTCGGATCCTTGACGTGCCGTTCTCAATGGCGTTTGCATAGTCGGTATAATATCTTCTCTTACCATTGTCGATAATTGTCTCGCAATACTCGATCCTGGAATACGGGACCGGGTGACAAACAAACTTTCGAAGGTATTTATAGATGGCATCAATTTTTGTTGGGTCGTAAGTAGATAAGATTTTAGCTGAGTGTCGATTGGTATAAGCTGCGTGGGTGGTGATGGGCCCTGGGGGGTAATAGTAGTACGAGTTAGGGCAGAGAAGGCTCGGTAAATACCGTAAGCCACTCCGAACCCTATTAATCCCACACCCATAGCCTGCAGGAATATTGGGGGAGAATTGCACGATATAGAGGGCGCTTTCAATGATGGCGCGTTGAGAAAACCCGGCGTCCGCTCATAGGATTTTTCTTTGATTATGAACGGCCAATACCATGGTCTATATGCTACTACAGCATCCATATCTCGATTGTGCGCCAGTGCACCGTCAGCTTCCTCCACCGTGGAAATTCTGTATGTCTTGGTGATTTTACATACTATATTTTTAGCGACGTCCCCATCTTCAATTAACTCAGCAATTTGTATGTCCGTGAGTTGTTTTTCTTGCCCCAGCAAGTTTATTTGGGCTGCTATATAGGGCCAGATGTTACGGTCCAGTTTCTTGTAAGCACAACGAGCTGCAACTATACGGATGAAATCCCGTTTAAGCTCTGTCATTCTTAAATTAGCAGCTACGGCCTGCAATTCTTGGCGTTCTTTTGCAAGCCTCATTCTTTCCACCTCCAGTCTAAGTTTCCTGTTTTCAGCTTCAGCCCTTTCATTTTCGGCTTCCAAGCCATCCAGGCATTCTTGTAATGCATCTTAAATCAGTGCAGTTTTATTAGTTTAAAGTGAGTGTTAATAAAGTGAAATAAATAATTTATTAATTTGATTTAAGCCGGCAATAAAAAAGTTAAGTTCTTTTGAACTTTTAGACCGGCATTTAAGCTCAAATTTGTGTAGTTTGTAGTTTGTGTAATTTGGTCTAAATTGGTAAATTTTTTTAATAAAATTAATATCGAATATGAACCTGAAAAATAACGGTACACAAAAATAATTAATCTTCAGAAAAAGGCACCAACGATCCCACAAACGATCATTTTTATTCTCATACATGAAAAGGCATATTTCCAAACATAAATACATATCTTTAAAGGTGTCAACCCAGAAAACGGACGACACTCCGGCCAGCAAATCGGAATTACACAAAAAAATACAACTACAAATTTAAACCACAACCAACCAACCAAACAACAAAAAAATTTAAAACACTTCGTTGATCTAATTCGCACTCTTGTGCACATAAATACATACATACTTACTCACATATGTACTTACATTGTACATATTAAAAAATATTTGAGAAACAAGTGTCAAGAAATTAATAGCTCACGTGCCACACCAAAGCAGGCAATGCAATACGGCACTACACATAATTTAACGTAAAAGCGGTACCCAACAACCAACAGACCTAAAAATAAATAAAACAACCATTTGCTCCAAACAAACAAGCAAAACAAACACACACAATGCTTTATTTAACAGCTGTTGCCCACAAAGAGCAACACGAGGACGATGAGACCGGCAATTTTATAGCACATTCTCCCACAAAAACATTCTCTAAAAATAGCTGCAACAACATGTTCGTTCTCAACCCCAGCACTGTGTTACTACTCACTATGTGTTTGATCGCATTGAGTTTCCCGCAACAGTGCTTAGCAACATTAGCTGCAACAACAGTAGACGCCAAAAGTGTTGATTTTACTAAAGCACAGGCTCCAGCCCCTTATGAATGCCCTGGTGTATCTATACGAAGAAATTGCGAAGATTTTGAAAAACTTAAGAATTGCACCGTTGTTACGGGCCCTGTGGTAATTTCTCTTGTGCACCGCGCTGCATGTAATATTACAGATCTCAAGTTTGAGAATTTACGGGAAATTACCGATTTTCTCTTCTTCAATAAAGTGGATTTTTTATACAGTATTAAAAATATGTTTCCCAATTTAACTGTGATACGTGGTCGACGAGTGTTTACTAATTATGCTCTACTCATAAGTAAGATTGATGATTTGGAGAAGGTAGAATTCAAATCTTTAATTGCGCTACAAAGAGGAAATGTTTTAATTGAAGGCTTGCCTAAGCTTTGCTTTACGGAAAAGATTAATTGGGCCCGTTTGACATCAAGTCGCGGAACAAATAATATATTTCTGCACCCAGATGCCCAATGTCCGAAAACAGAGACCCATTGCAATGGTTGTAACACCGAATCGTGCTGGTCCAATGATGTATGCCAAAAATTTGAAACTGATAGTGTGATATTACCGAAGCAAGACTTGAGAGATTGCCATAAGCAATGTTTGGGTGGTTGTTATAATCGTACGGCCCAGGGATGTGTAGTATGCAAAGGTTATACGGATAATGGCACTTGCGTCGAGGAATGTCCAACTGATAAATATGCCTCCAGTCACTATATGAGATGTTACACTCGGGAAGAATGTGTGAATAAAAAGAATCTATTAATTTATAAAAATGAGTGTGTGGACTTTTGTCCCGCGGGTTATAAGCCGAATAATGTTACTTTGGAGTGTGTTTCATGTGGTAACTGCCTCAAAATATGCGGCTCCGATATAAGGGATAAAATCAAAATTCCTGATATAAGTACAGCGCAAAGACTAAGCGGCTGCCAAATTTTCAACAGCTTATAATCAACAAACAGGCTATGGCTATGCGCCACCCCCAACTTATAACGGTTGGGGAGCAGGTTATGCTCAAGCGCCGCAAGCAGCTTATCAACAACCTGCTACATATGGTGCTTATGCCGCTCCAGCCCAAACTGCTGCACAGTGGAATGCCACTGCGTACGCTGCACCGCAGGCAAGTTGGGGGCAAAATGGTTATGGTGCACCGGCTGCAGCCGTTTCTGTAAATCCAGGTGCCGTTCCAGCATCCAATGGATGGAATACAACAGCAGCTTCGCCGACTCAAAACTTTGGCAGCTATCAACAGACTTATAACGGCGGGCCCCAAAAAGCTGGTAGCTTGCAGGGTAACCGTATGAATCCATATAGCGTTTCAGCTGCCCCCACTTATGGCTCGCATGTGCTTTCGTCTATAAATAATTCAATGAAGAATTTGTCAAAAATGCCTCTTGTCTATATTGATTTCGAATGATTATCTGTGAACAAGAATCAAAGATACATATAATACAGACAATTCTAAAGCGTCTTTAAGCTTTTAAAAATTCATTCATCCACCCTTGCATGCACTAGTTTGCAATTATTAACTAAAGTTTAAACAAAAATAATACACACAGGTATGTTTTTAACACTCATTTTTAGAATAGCGCTGTTGAAATTTTTTAATTAAATTTATATACTGCTGCTGCTATTTAACATTATAAATAAATAACGTACATATTCTAAATTAATTATTCGTTAACCTAAGAATATGATTAGATTTTGATTAGTATTAAGAAGATATCAATATCTATTTCATATATACTTTATTTCTAATGATAAGTGAAATTTTAAATTAAGAATATCAATTTGTCACGTTGCACTGTTCGTACTTGATTAATAATTTAAACTTAAATCTTTTCTACATATTGACTTCTTTGGGTGAAAATCCTTCTTATAACCTATATGTACATATGTATACTTAAATAAGTTATTAACGAGTTTGTCCTAGATAGGCTTTCTATAACGAAAACTTATTTTTTAAATATTATTAGGTTGTTGTTTTAATTTAACTGCAAAGTTAAAAATTTACATGATATAAAAATAAAATATTTATGTATACCTAGTGATGGCAATTTTTTTTTATTAACCGATTAATTAATCAAATGATTAATTGAAAGGGTAAAATAATAATTGCAATTAATTGCTAGTAATTAACCGATTAATCGAATTTTTCGGTTAATAGAATTTGTTTAATTTTTTTTAAGTCTAAGTAATGCAATGAAATTTATTAAGAGTTTTTTTCTATATATTTTAAGAAATTGTTTTTTATTAATAAAATTATATAAAAAGTAACACAAAAATTAATTCGGTTTCATGTAATATGATATAATGTATGATGTATATTTTATGTAATATAACAAAAAAAAATATAAGAAATGGTTACTGAGTATTATTAAATACTGAATTTAAAAAAAGTAATTTTGATAAACGCTTAGTAGTCAATCTATTTCTTTTTTCCGTTGCGGTTGCACCAGCTTTTGAAAATAAACGTTCGGCTGGAACAGATGTTCCTACCAAAAAGCAATATTTTTGAGCAATAATATATAGCTTAGGATACACTGACTTCATTTCTTCCCAAGCGTCCGGAACGTTTCTTTTCAACTCCAAGACCGGAGCATTGAGATAAAAGCTAAGTTCATCTTGAGTGGATTCATCGTCCTTTCTTCTCCGTTTATGAGCTAAATTTTTGTGAGGCGCCCACAAATCAAATTCGAGTTCACCAGTAGAGGAAGCTTCACTGCTACTCCCTATGCTGTCTTCTGTAGGAATTTCATCCATTTCCTTTCGCAGGTGTCTCATAACTTTTGATACAGCTAGTGGATCTTGGAAGTGGATTTTTTTAAATCTGGGGTCTAATAAAGTTGAAGCTGCTACTAGAAATGAATGCTCGATTTCCCCAAAACGACGGTTAAATTGAGCTAAAATGGTTTCCTTCACTTTATTAGCTACGGGGCATACACAATGCATTTTATGTATTTGTAGCCGCCCACAATGAGTAAGTGGGATTATATGACTTAATGTGGCATATTTTTCTCCACTGATTTGTGATGTCATGGCCTCCAAGGGTCTTAACAATTGTACTAATTCTTCAATTTCCTCTTTGTTTTTTGTTGTGATCATGGGTGGTCGTCGTAATAATTCAACAAAATTTGGCTTATGTAAGATATTAATTTAAGAAATCGGTCTAGCATGTAATATGTGGAGTTCCACCTAGTTTTTACGTCCATAATATTTTTTAACATTTTACCTTGAGGAATGCCAGCACGAGATTGCAATCTTCGCAGATCATCATTGGCTTTAACACTTCGTTTAAACCAAGTTACTATTGCTTTGCATTTAGAAATCACATCAGCAACTTCAGGCGTATTTAAAGCATTTTCACAAACTAAATTCAACGTGTGTGCAAAACACGGAATATGACGCCTTTTCCCAAATGTATCATGAATAGCTTTAACGATATTAGCGCCATTGTCTGTTACTATTGCCATTACGTTTTCTTTATTAATTGAAAATTCGAGTAAAGACTCTTCCAATATTTCCGAAATGTGTACAGCTGTATGGGCTTCGGTTAATTTAAAGACACCAATTGTTCCAGAAAATTGATTGCTTCCAAACAAACCATGTACTGTCACACCGAGCATGCTGTTCATTTCAGTGTCGGTCCATATATCCGTAGTCAAACACATATTCGGAATTTCTGACAGCTTCGTTTTGAAATTTTTAGCTTCAGTTTCATAAGTTTTTTCCATATATGCTTTGACAGTATTTCTACATGGTACTGCATAGAGTGGACAATTTATTTTCATAAATTTTCTGAACCCTTTACCTGCAATAAATTTTGATGAAGAATAATAATCAATCAATCGTTACCAGGTCACTTTGAGCCGGGCACGCACCGGAGCCAACGAAACGTTTTTTGTTGGTCCATCAAGAAAACATATTTTTGATATTGAAGAAAAAATGAAAAAATAATATTTTTGTCGCAGCCAAACATTGTTGCAGCCAACAGTATTCGACAAAATGAAAACGTTTGTTGGGCTTTGCTGTATGCTGTTTTGTTTGTTTGATTCGGTCTGTGCGCTCCATAAGCAAAGCTTGACTTTCGACTATATTCACTGCCAACATACATTATGTTTTTTTGTTTGTCGGGCTTGGTGTGTGTGCTCCATAAGAAGCAATGTATGTATTTATATTCGTTACGACATAAAAAACGTTTTGTTGGCTCCGGTGTGTGCCCGGCCTTAAACTTACCTTCGACATGTGAAAAAGGCAAATTATCAGTGACAATCATTTCCATTATTGATTGTGTCAATTTTTGATGTTTGCTACCACCTGATGCATAACTTTGCACATTTGATAAACAGGTCTTTAGAACTGGCTGCCTCAAACTTGATGTAATATTATTGCTGGTACTGGGTGATTCTGCGATGCCTGATCTTGTTTGCTGACTGGTAGTTGCTTTTTCGGTGTTTCTATTTTCACCTTCATCACCGTTTTTGAACTGTGCCTAATAAACATTTAACACAAATTAAACTAATGAACTGCTGGAAACTTTCAATCATACCTTGAGATTTTCGGCGTCCTTTGGATGTTTCAGATGTAAATGCTGAAACATATTTGACGTATTGTTTGAGCACTTCAACAGTTTGCCACACAAGCCACATTTGACTGTTGAATTGCTCTCCTTTGAGAAATGTTTCCATACCTCACTCTTTGTTGGAGCCATGATTCAACTAATTATTAAATTAAAGAAATTTTTGGTTGCCAAAATGCACTAATTGATCACGAACAAAATGTGCACGTGTTGTACGTAGGGATGAGCCGATACTATTTGCAAGTAAACACTACCATCAGTGTTACCGTTTTTCTACTTTCGATAATTCTTCTGCGGCAACACTGACTACCATACTTATCAAAGCGATGGCTGCATACCGATAAAAAAAAATCTTTTTTGATTTGTTATATATATTGCTTTAGACAGATTCATACTTTTAAAAAAAAAAACCTATAAAAATTTCGGTTATTTTCAGATTAATCGGTTAATCTTTCGATTAATTGAAACCAAATTTTCGATACAATTAAATCGTTAATTGAAAGAAATTAACCGATTAATACTAATCATATGATTAATCGTGCCATCACTATGTATACCCACCAAAAGTAATGACATAATAACGTCCATACCTTTCAATATATTTTATTACAAATTAAATGTTGTGTTTTATGTCACGTGTTTTAAGCACTGGTATATTGTACAACTATTTAATTACGCGCTAAAAAATGTTTTTATAAACACAGATAATTAAAAAAATATAACTGCTTCGCCAGAGGTTAAACTAATGATCATCTGTATGATAAGCGCACGCTCTACAACTCTGCCATTCAGAGAGTAATGCAGACGGTATTCAATTTGAGTGGAAAAGTGCGTTCGGTCAAATTCTCAATTATTGAGAAAAAATTGTTTGCCCCGGTAGAATGTTGTGAGCTAGCTTATTAGTCTGGCGGTTGTTGGATGTAATCCATCTACGAGTGCCAGTATGCTCGCCAAATTAATTTACTATATAATTTGTAATCGATTTTGCAATATTTAATAAATATTGTACTGCGTAGTCCATTCTATCTGAGGGCACTGCTACACGTTCAATATATATTGAGTGCGATCAGTATCGTGATATATATTGAACGTCTAGCAGGCAGTATTGACGCAAATTCTGATGGATCACTTAGTATTTTGAAGTCCGGAAAATGGATCGCAATACAAATATCACAATATTATGTGAAGCAGTTCCCTAAAATGAAGTGACTACGACAGGGTCCTATGCAATACACTCATGGAACAAATCTTTTTTAAATAAGAACTTATTGGTTCGTGCTTTAACGATCACAACGAACAAACTGTTAGTGGGTGCTAAATGCAGTAATGATCCTTCCAAGACATTGTAGTGTTACTCCATGCATTTAGTTTAGTTTTAGAGTACTCCATGTTAGTTATTTTTCCATTGTTATAATAAAATACTTTCATAAACGCGGGACATTGTCATGCGTCAGTGATATAAAATGTTGTTCCTGATGCACAACTTAGACTTATCAATTAAGATAAAGCGTGTAATTATTAGTTGGTGTTTCTTCTTCTGTATTCTTCAATGGAAATGGCCTTAGGCCCGCAGGTTTTCGGGGTTGGATTATATTTGGGGTAGTTGTTGTCGCTTCCTTCTGGTATGTATTCTTCGTATTTTTTGAATACCTCGTCTATTTCCTTCTTAGAAGGACTCTCTTCTACTGGCTCCGACATACGTTCTTTGCAAAAATTTATTTTTCTCTTGTGGTCAATTTCTTCTTTTTCTTGCTTTAACAGGATTGAAAAAATCTTCTTTTTGTCCGCAGGATTCACCACATTAAGATCAAGGATCGGATGCAAGGCAGGATCGCCATATTAAGTTTTATTATTCTTTGTTACTTTACAAAAAAAAAGGTCTTCCAGTTTTTTTTGAATGCTGCGTCTGGTCGCAGCAGTTTGAATTCACCTAAGCACCGTTTAAAGTGCTCAGTTAGAATGGAGAATCAAAAGACTAGTTATTCGCTTAATCAAATTGATTCTGATTTTATTTACAAATTTTTCTTCTAAAGGGTGATTAAATTTCAAGGGCCGATGTTAATTTTGAATAAAACACACACTATTTAGGAAATTATTGTAATTTTATTTTATTATGATGTATTGGTATTACTCAATTATGTATGGAACAAAATATCGGCCAAATGGGCGCCGCGACCTCGGCGGCACACCTCCATCCGATGGTCCAAATTTTCGATGACGCTGAGGCATAATTGAGGTTCTATGCCGTTAATGTGCCGAATTATCTGATCCTTTAGGTCTTGAATTGTTGCTGGCTTATCGACGTACACCTTTTCTTTCAAATAACCCCAAAGAAAAAAGTCCAACGGTGTCAAATCACATGATCTTGGCGGCCAATTGACATCGCCATTACGTGAGATAACACGGCCATTGAATTTGTTGCGCAAAAGAGCCATTGTTTCGTTAGCTGTGTGGCAAGTGGCACCGTCTTGATGAAACGACATATCGTCCACATCCATATCTTCCAATTCGGGCCATAAAAAGTTCGTTATCATCTCACGATAGCGAACACCATTCACAGTAACTGCCTGACCGGCCTCATTTTGGAAAAAATACGGCCCGATGTGCCGCCAGCCCATAAACCGCACCAAACAGTCACTCTTTGTGGGTGCATTGGTTTTTCGACAATCACTCTTGGATTCTCATTCGCCCAAATGCGGCAATTCTGTTTATTGACGAATCCACTGAGGTGAAAATGTGCCTCATCACTAAAGATGATTTTCTTCGAAAATTGATCATCCACTGTTGCCATTTCTTGCCACCATTCTGCCCATTCACGACGTTTGGAATGGTCAAGAGGCTTTAGTTCTTGAGCCAATTGCACCTTGTAAGCGTGTAAATGCAAGTCTTTATGCATAATGTTCATCAACGACGAGCGTGAGAGGTGCAATTGTTGGGAACGACGACGAGTTGAGGTGGACGGCTCTTCAGCCACACTATCGCGAACAGCAGCAATATTTTCTGCAGTACGAGCTGTACGAGCATGCACTGGTGTTCTCACATCTTCTACAGACCCGGTTTGCTCGAATTTTTCCACGATTTTTGCGATTGTACGCACATTTGGACGATTAAATTGTGTAGGGAACTAGTCCTGTACTAGTTCCAGGGGTTTGTTGCAGCGCTACTGGAGGGCCTCTTGAGGATCGCAGTAGTGCTGATAAGTTAAAGAAAGACGTTGCTTAGTTTAAATTAAAGTCTTAAAGTCTGTTTGTTTATTCAATTTACTTTGGTATTTATACTACTTATGAGAAGTTGACATATCGTCTAGAACTTCTTCTCTAAGAGAGATTTACTAAACTCACTCAATAACTTACTGATCTACTATTGTCATTGATTGGGCGGAGTTTCTCTCTGATCCCGTTAATTTTAATAATTGTTTGGAGTTTCCCCAAGCTCACTCAAAATTACTCTACTTTTAGTACTCTAGTTCACGTGCTACTCAATATGTAGCTATGTGAGTGGCCGTATATTCTACTCTAATGTTTATTCCAATTACCACACACATTTGTCATAAGTGGGTCGCTAAGTTAACGCACTCGTCAAGTGCATTAGCCGCATACCAAAAAGGATCTCATATTTCTTTGTTAATCAAAGAAACTCGACCGTCTCATGAATGACAATACTTGTGTGCATGCATTGTGTGGTTTGTCTACATTACACACACGCTATGCTAAGCACACACTAAACTAATTTATACCCTATGTTATGTATACACTACAATTGACCAAAAAAATTACGAAGTGCACGATATGCATTTTGATTTGAACGCCCATTTTCATAATAAGTCTGGATAACTTTAACACGTTCTTGGATTGTGTATCTCTCCATGGTTCAAATTGAGTAAGTCTGAAATAGAGAAATGTCAAATAAAATTAGGAAAAAACTTGGCGTTTAGGTGTGGTTCACATTCAACATCGGCCCTTACAATTTAACCACCCTTTATTTATACTAATTTTATTTGCTTATGACCTAATTTAATTATTGCTTGCTTCTATTATATTTCTTATGGTAATTAAAATAATTTAACCTACTTACTTATTTCTTATTTCTAGAGGTTTAAGATTACATTGACAAATAAAACAACGATACAAATAAAAATAAAATTGTGTTACAATTTGTATGTTGCTTTTGGTATAGTGCAACACATTATAATAAGTGCACTACAGTATTTTGAAAAATTTGCTGAATGCCTCTCCGAGGTCTTTAATTTTTAAAAGTTGTTTTCTTTTTAAAAGTGTGGGGCTTCCACTTCGATTTTAAAATTTGTTAATTGTTTTGTGGGGCTTCCACTTCGATTTGTTATATAAAATTCCTAAAAAAAGGGTGCTGTTGGCTGAAGTAGTTAGCGCGTTGACTACAAAGCAAATAATGTCCAAGAACGTGGGTTCGAGCCCAGCTTCAGACAAGTCATAAACTCCAGCATTTTTCAGATGTGCATTAGTATGACATTGTATTTGTTGTTGTCGGGGTGTTTAAGTGATGAAGGCATAGCACTGGTCACTGAACAGTACTGGCAGCAATTGATACTGGTGTATGCTAGCGGACATCACAGCGCCCTCCTTCGTCGGTATTGTAGCAAAATCGCCGGCGAAGTAAAATAATAAAATGGCTACAACAGCTTAAAACACATTTAATGCGCCTACTTGACATCAGAGGCGCTGCAACACTGATCTAAAAACTAACACAGCGCGCAATATCAGAGTTGTCAAAATTAAGCTTTCTCTCTTTCACCATCTGTCTTCTCTCACTATCCCTTTCCCAAGGAAGGTAACACACCTACGCGTTGGTAGGCATACTAATTGCCTGAGTGTTACTTCTCTTTTAAAATAAAAAAAAAAAAATCTTTCTGCCGCATTTAAGGCCGCCTCTGAAGCCTTAACTCTTGCAGTTCCCGCCGCTACTGCGAACTCTATGTTGCCATTGGACGCGTGCTGCTCACGATTATGGATAGCTGCACATGCTTCCAACCACCCCTGAGCGTCGCGCTTTGCCAAGCGGAGTAAATTTACGGATCGCAGAGATGACATATCGGATCCGGAAAATCGGCCTTGCGCCTCGGCGGATGCATCACTACCAGCCAAGAGGCAGTGGATGCAAACTCGCTTCTCACAGACAACGGCGGCTGGGCCGGTAGCGCATAGTCCCTGGGCTACAGTGCTACGATATGTTCTTTGTGAGGGTTTGTCTACATCCAGACCGCACTCCTCGCTGGTCTGTTTCGCCCCCTCCCTTACCACAATAGGGTCGGAATCTCTTGAAGATAAATGACACTTAATTAAGCAGCCAATTATTGGTCCTTAGTATTACTTTTAAAACCTAGTACCGTCACAGATGAAAAACATAAAAGTATAGGAATTATTTAAAAAACGCAAATTCTTTGCCTCATGATATGATTCAGCAAAACAGTTTTTCTTTTCGTTCAGACATAAAAAAACATAATAGTGAGGGCACTTGGAATGAGGCTTAGATTATAACTTTTTCATGCTACATACCACACATCTCCCTTTTCTTTCCACTTGTAGTAGCCAATATTGAGATCTGAAAATCTATAGTCATACTCTCGTCTTTATTGGGGATGTCCTTATGGTTTGACCTTATTGTAATGTAGTATTATTTAACTTTATTTAAATTAATCTTTTATTTATTTTAGTTTATTCAAATATTTATTTTCTTCCTAGAGCTCTCGATGGAGCTCCTAAGATTACCAGTTAAATTCTTTTATGGCAGTCGGCTGGGGTCCTTGCTTTGGTTCCCTGTGCTTCACCTCTTCCATGCCTTTTGGCCTGGCGGTAATTTTTCCTCTGACGGATCGTTTTAGGCTGATCCGCCAGGAAACATTAAATTTGAAGGTGGAAAAATTTTTTTTCAGCATCCAAAAATTTTTTTCATTTTCACTCTAACTTTTCGAATAAAGAAATAAAAGAGAATATTTTTTTCAAAACATACATAACTTTCTCTTTCCCATTCTTGTTCAGTCAACTCCAATAAACGTTGCTCTGTATAATAAATAATAAAAGAATATATTAATAATGATCATATCGCTTCTAAATTTTATAAACTATATTAAACAATAATTTCATAAACTGGATTAAACAATAATAAATTAAATGAACTTTATTTATATGAATTTGTCAAATGTTAAAGAAAAAATTATAGTCGTGTGTATAATTACACAACAACAGTGGTAACTAATTTTTCCAAAAAAAAAATCCCATCCAATAATACTTTAAGATTTTGCATACTTTAAGACCCCCTCGAAACAAAAAAAAAAAACTTAAAAACAAATTAAATCAATGCTTTAAATTTTGCAAATTATTGTTGAAATGCAGCTGTGATAAAATAAAGAAAATAATATAAAATACTCATATTTCTACAGTTGAATTAAGAAAATTAAAATTCCTTAAACTTGCAACTATATAAGAAAAAATACAGAAGTTTAAAATTAATTAGAATAAGTATTAAAAAAAACCGCAACACAAATTCTAATTAAGAAATGAATCTTGTCATGTTGTAACTTTTGTAAAGTAATGAAGTGTCAAACAAAGTGGTTTGCAGTAGTGTTGAGTCCAACTCGTTCAGCCGCTCGTTTTAGACAAAAACATTTCATCAATCAAACCCATTCAATTTATATGGGTTTGATGAAAGGTTTTTGTCTAAAACGAGGAGCGGCTGAACGAGTTGGACCCAACTTAAGCTTGCAGTTTGATGGCTGAATATAAAGTTTAACTGCCAAGCCTTTTAAAAAAATATTTTAATTTTGTTTCCAAATTCAGCTAATCAGGTGAGGTTTTTGAAACCTTTAATTAATAAAAAGTCATTCCTTTTGCTATCATGTTTTGTTTTATATAAAAATGTTTGTGTTGTAAATCTTAAAAGAAATCTTAAGAGAAACAAACACTATGAAATGAAATGTGTTTTAAACAATTACGAAAATCATTTATAAATTGCACAAAACACATACATATATATATACATACATTAATATATTTCTTTTAAAATATTTAGAATTAAGTTTTAACCGGGTATGTTAATGTTTGAGTAGTTCAAACTTAAGGAAAAGTGTGAGATAAAATTTAATATAAAATATATACATAATATTATTCAATACTCAGCTTTATTTATAGATATTACAAAAGAAAAAGCACAACCATTTAATATACATACATATACAAATTATGCGAAATAATTATAAGTTCATCAACGATTTCTTAGCCAGATATATTTTTGGCGAGCTTAAAAATTTATTAGTTTTTAAAATTCAATATTCTAGCTTTTGAAATCAGCACTATCAAGATGTCATTAGGTATTTCCTTTTTGTTTAATCGCAGGGTACCAACTAACGTCAGCTTATATGGTTCAAGGGATTTTGCAAGTGATTTGATTTGATAGGCTCACCATAAACAGCCACATCCTGTTCCACGCTTGAGTAGCATGGCTTATTTCACTTATAAGAGAAGCCATTATGATTAATCGTTACGGCGTTCCCCTTAGTACAGTGGTAACTGGTCACAAGGCTGTTATCAATGATGAAAGCAGAGCCTCTGCTTACAAAGTTCCTAATCAGGCAAATATGTAATTGGGTGTTGGCCAGTACTACGAGAGTGAAGTTTTCGACTGTTTCACCACTGTTTCCTATTTGTTCCATAAACGTTTTTTGCTAATTGTTTGAAGCTTTTCCTAAATATGGTGCAGCATCTCTACCATGTATTTTGTGTCGCTGTCGCACATCATTGCCATTTTTAGTTCGTACTTTGCAGGTTTATTTGGTATGTACATTCGGAAACCACATTTACCTCTGGGATTTCCAAGTAGAAGATGCGCGATCATAGAAAATTGCAGTAGAAAATCCAACAGCTCTTGTCGTAACTGAAAAGGGTACAGATCTTATATGGGCGGTCAACTGTGCACTATCAGCTATTGTCTCCAACTGTTTGGTGTCATCTGTTTGAAACAGATTGTACTTCGTGGCGATATCCGTTAGTCGCTTTTCTTCCTGCTGCGCATTCTTCCTCTCTCTGAACTTGCTCATCAATTGTTAGTTATGGCCCGAGAGTATAATTGTCTCTACATTTCTGAACAAATATCTCCTACACTTTTCTAATTAGAGCAAATTTATTTCCAACTTGTTGAATGCTTACTGCTTTATCATCAAATCGAAGGCAAGATAAAAGAAACCTGGTCAGATTTAGCTTTCTTTAGTCATTGCGAACAAATATTGAGCTTCCGAATAGGATCGGTCGAACAATTCATTAGCAGACAGATAGATGGTGATACTTTTTGATAGCACTCAAAACTAAAATCCCTATGAGGGCAGATATTTCATGTAATGAAAAGTTTCTTTCCTTTGCGGCTCATCTGTAGTGACAAGTAAGTTTGACTTTCGATTGACTATCTCAACATTTGTCCATTGAACTATTTCAGTGATAATATCATTTGTTATAAACATCTGAAAGCACTGCAGAAGTTCAGTAATGTTCTTACACGATATTGAGCCCATAATGGTGAGTTTTAGCTCTTCTGGTCGGTCGACCACTTGTGCTTATCTTTTCCACGCAATATTGATTTTGTGAACGGAATTATACTGGACTTACACATTAAAGTATTTAAAGAAACGTCGTCTTCATCTGAATCGACAGATTCTTCTGATGAACTTTCTTCTTCTACTTCTCACCCATCATCTGAATTATTGCTATTCTCTAAATTTCATAAGTTTTGTTCGCCATTATCGCCATTATTGGTCACTAAACAAATGCACTATTGCGAGGTGAAGTGATTTCCTTTAAGCCTTTGCATCACTGACAACTTTGTAGATCAGGCACGGCTATGGCTCGTCGGGCTTGGGCGATGGTTCGTTGCATTAGCAGAAAGGTAAATCAGATAGACCAACATTACAATTAGTTGTGCCAGTGGTTACTAAAAATGGTGAAGCTTTCCTAGGAGTAAAGGTGGTATGCACTCCTGTCCCTCCCAGAAACCATGGCAGTATACACTATTCCAGTATACGGCCCCATATTTGAACTCACCTTCCGATACCTACCCCTTTTGCCTTTTTATTCAGACAACTTCATTTTATTAAAAACCCGAAAAATTATAATTCATATTAAATTATATTTCCAATATTGTACAAAAATAAATTTATATCTCTACCGAAGTTCGAACTGCATATATGTAGGAATCCTCTAATGTCTTCTCACAAAATGAAACTATTGTGGCGAAGTATTTTTTTTTATTATTTTAAAATTATTGTTTTTATTTCATAAAAGTTATTGTTTGTTATTTTTTATGCTTAAAGTTATTGTTTTGTATTCTATTTTTTAATGTTAATAAAACATAGCAATTATAATAAGTTTGGCCTTCTTTACTTCACAACTTCTTTCTTGCTTTTCCAAAATTCAACTGCTCTGTCGATCTCAATTTTTATGTTCTACTACTACTGTTCGGGTTTTGTATTTCTTAGTTCTGGTTCTCTCGTATGTAAATACAGTCAGTGGCGTAAGTTATGTACCCTACATATATAATTTCACTGAAATCCTTATTCGGTATTATCTTAAAGTATGTTAGTAAAGGTATATCCAAAATCTTAGGATTGTAAATTTAATTGATCTAATTTAGAATAATGCTAAAGGTACATATATTTGAACTCAAAGAATTTTGACTTAAAATTATATTCGAAAAGTTTTTATTAATTTTGAATTTAGAAAAACGTTTGTACTGCTCTGAATATGTGAGAACCTAAACACTGAAGCCTTCCACAAACTTTGTTTTAAATGCCAAAAGGTTAAAAAAAAATTTAGAACAAATGAATAAAAATCTAGGGTAAATGTTGTGGGAGCCTTCACGTTAGCTTTCACTTTCGAAACACGAGGATGAATAAAAATTCCAAAAGATAAAATAGAAAAGCTTATGTTTTAAAAATAAGAGAATATTTATTACTTGTAACTTTAATTTATTTTGAACTACTGACTATTGGTTCGGATTGATCTGATCTAAATGAGCTGGTGTATAAATGCTTACACTAAATTCGGCCTATGAAAACTTTGACCGAACCCTGAGTCTACTCACGGTTGACAAAAACAATTTCTAAAATGTTTAGAAGCTGGAACGAAAATATTTTATTTTCAAATTCCCAGCTCTGAGACTCGGCGCTCGCTCAGAGGATTCAGATCCACTTGAGCTCATTAAACTAATAACTTGAGGACTAAACTTTATTTAGGGAAAAAAAGAAACTAAAGCCAAATGCTGGGAATGAAAATTTTGAAAAAATTTGAAATTACAGCAAAATTTTATTGTTTATCAGGGCTATGGGTTGCTCCAAATTGAGCGAAGTTTTTACGCTTCAGTAAGGAGGTACTGAGGCTGCCTGTCAACCTTGACGGTGTAGGCCCAAAACCTACGTGGTAAAAATGACGATCGACAGTTTTACTATTTAGAGAGAAAGAAAACTGACAAAACAAACTTATTATTATTTAAAAACAAATGAAAATGACTATAAATTTATTTATTACGGCGATGGTGATGTTATGCCCTACCCGGAACGGTTGTAAAATTTCAATAAAATACAAGTTTAAATACTACTACACTACTGGTGTACTTAGTTCGATTTCGTAAGCGCAATTTTAAAGAAATCTCAATTTCTTCATCAGTTAAACCTGTATCAGTTGTCATTTTAATAGTAACAAGCAAATACGAAGCCAAAAACTAAAAACAAATATTAAAATCCTAATGCTATAGTTAAAAGCAAATTCTAAGTTTCTAAAAATTACACAAATATCATACATCGTCATTTCGACGCCAGTTAATAGAAATTAAACTTCTATCGTTGAGTGCTACTTTAGAACTACTTGAGGACACTGTTTTTTGTTTTTAAAAAATTCTGGAACTACTTGAGGACACTGTTTTTTGTTTTTCAAAAATTCTGGAACTACTTGAGGACACTGTTTTTTGTTTTTCAAAAATTCTGGAATTACTTGAGGACACTGTTTTTTTTTTGTTGGGCGCCACGAATCGAAATCCCCATGAAAAATACTTAATTAATTAATTAATTTAATTAATTGCAAAAAGTAATTTCCAATCGTATATACATATGTATAGAAATTTAGTTTTGTTTTTAATTGTATATTTAATTAGGATTTCTTATATAGAGACATATTTATTAATAGATATATTAGAAAAAGAAATTATGTTTTAATTTTTGTTTTTGTTTTTTTTTTGTTTTTATACAAATTATGTTTAATTTGTAATGGTAAATTTGTTTTTTAGGAATATGAAAATGAGGTTTAAAGGTTTTGTACTAGAAATTTTGTTTTGTTCTAGTTTTATACTAATTTTAATTTTTTCCTTTTTTTTGTTTTTATGTATATATATGCTAATATGTTTAATAATATATGTATATAACTATATTTAATAATATTTGTATTGAATTTTTTTTTAGCATTTTTTGTACTAAATGTTTTAATTTTTTTTAATATAGAAGCGAAAAAATTTTGTTTTAGTTTTTCTATGAAAATTTGTTTAGTTTATAATAAAAATCTGTACGATGTTTTTATTTACATATTTTTGTTTTGGTGTAATTCAATTAATAAAAATTAATTATATTTTTTTTCTTCCGTTAGTTTGCATTTTATTTTATTTTTTGTTGTTTCTTTACTGTTTTTGTTCTCTCTTTTTTTTATATCACCTCACAATTTTAACGGCTTTTTCTGGTCTGAATGTTCTGGAATTTTAGTACAGTTGTGTTCAATAGTATATATGTATGTATGTATTTGGTTTTTTCTTACAAAGCGTTTTTATTTACTCTTCTTTGTATTAAAAATTTAATTTCTTTCAATTGTTTGGGAATTTCATTTTTTGAACTTATATTTCACACATTTTTTTTTTAATTTATTTAGTTTGCTTTTATATTTCAGTTTTTTCATTATTTATTTGTTCTTATATTTTTCCACAGTTTTTAATTTCTCTCGTTGGATTTGAGTTCTTTTTTTTTTCTTATTTAAACAACTTTTTCGCTTTCCATTTTCGGACTTTAAATCTATTTTATTTGTTCAAGTTTTATTTCTTTTGAAGACTGTTTTAACGATATTTTTCTTTAGACACATTTATTTGTAGTTCTTCATTTCTTTGCTCTTTCACCACTTTTTATTTTATCACATGTACCTGTTGCATTTGTCAGCTTTTGATTGTTTTTTTATAGGTTCTTCTTTTATATCAAACGGTAAATCGTAAAGTGTATGTAACATTTGTATAAATTAAATAAAGTTTTACACTTATTTGTTCGAGTACTTGACTACGACTGATTTCTTTATTAAAAATTTTCATAATTTAAAGTTACAAAAATGCTTAATAGTAAATAATAATAAATACTTATGTTATCATTAGTAGAATTTTATGTCGCAATAATAAACCAAATAAAATATTACAATAATACGAATTTGCTTACTTGTGTCGCAACAAAGTAACCTACTCAAATTATAGACCATTACGACACAGTTAATTGAACTTTAATAAATTAAACAATAAAGCAAACGCAGCAGATCAAAATAAAAATAAAATAAAGAGGGAATATTCATAATTAACTTGAAAACTTAATTTGTGTTAACTTGTATGCATGCTATACATGGGAATTCCCTTTTTATATCTAATGGCGGTGTTACCAGATGAAAATAAACGTTTGGTAACATTCGTTAAATTTGAAAAATATTAAAAAGCTTTAATGTATGTTATTTTTTGATGAAATATTTAAAAATTATTATTTATTTTACGAGACATATTTTCTGAAAAAAAAAAAATTAATTTCTGATAAAATTTTGAAAAAACCGTGTAAATTGAGGTAATTTCTGTATCCCTCGATTTGTACGAAATCCAAAAAAATCGTGTAAAAGTGAAATCGTGTAAAAAAAGTATCGTGTAAATCGAGGGATAGGTGTATGTTTCTTTTAATTCTTCTTTTGTATACATTTTAAATATTTCGTCTTCATTTGATAGCGCTAATTCTTTTATATTTTCTTTATTCATTTTAGATATCAGTTTCCTCAGTATCGAATCTAGTTTCGCTGATTTATCGCTGAATCTTGCTAGCTTGTTACTTTCATTATTTATATTTTGGGTACGTAATTTCTTCATGTTCGAAACTGGTTTCGCAGAATTATCATTACGTCCTATGTGCACAATATTTGTCTCAATATTTACATCGATGTCTTCTATATTCTCTAATTTATTAAATTGCAATTGCTTCATATTTTTTATATCATTAATGGATGTGCATTCCCATATTGGAAGTTGATCAGACCCACTGGGTTGTATTCTTCTGTCAGGTATTTTTCCCAGCGTCGGAAAATTTTGTCTATTTCTTCCATTACACTACAGACAAGGATTTAAAATGTTGGTCCTGGTAGACGGAATTCTTATTCAGAATTTCCTATTCGTACCGCAGGATCGCCATGTAAAAGGATGATAATGAGTACGTCCAAAACCTATAGTGTTGGGTGTTCCCTATAGCCCTTAATTATATTTGTACAGCTGAAAGGGTATCAGCTTATTAGTAGGCGTTCAAAGGAACTGCCAAAACATTTTGAGACAATAAGTAAAACAAGGCTGAAGAGCCAGATTATGTTGTAAGTTAAAGTCTGAATTTTATTTTCAAATGTTTCTGCTTATATACTATTTATGAAAATCTACTTAGCAATCTAGAATTGAGTGATTTGTAATGCAATGCTCCAACTTCTTAAGGAATCTACCATATTCGATGTTGAAAGTGACGTGGCGTGCTTGTATAAGTCTTGGAGCCTTATACTTGCCAGTTCCCACTTTCTCGATCTTAGTAAAGGCGGTGACATGATGCCTAATTCGGGAAGTTCCATTTTCGATAGCGTTTGCATAGTCGGTGTAATACCTTCGCTTGCCATTGTCAACGATTGTTTCACAATATTCGATCCGTGAGTACGGAACCGGGTGACAAACAAACTTTCGAAGGTATTTGTATAGGGTGTCAATTTTGGATGAATCATAGGTAGATAAGATTTTAGCTGAGTGTCGATTGGTATAGGCTGCGAGGGTGGTGATGGGCCCTGGGGGGTAATAGTAGTACGAATTAGGGCAGAGAAGGCTCGGTAAATACCGTAAGCCACTCCGAACCCTATTAATCCCACATAGTATTGAAATAAAATAAAGTTAAACATGTGTACATGTGTCATCAACATGTAATCGGACAACCAAAAAGTAAATTCTGCAATTCAATAGTTTTTGTCCCACTTTCTTCCACACTTCAATATGTGTAATATAATCGTTTGTTAGCTACTCAGTTGCAGTTGGCATGTTCCTTCTATGCATGTTGTATGACATGAGTACACTACACTGCTCACGATTATGGATAGCTGCACATGCTTCCAACCACCCCTGTGCGTCGTGCTTTGCCAAGCGGAGTAAATTTACGGATCGCAGAGATGACATGTCGGATCCGGAAAATCGGCCTTCTTGCGCCTCGGCGGATGCATCAGTACCAGCCAAGAGGCAGTGGATGCAAACTCCATATAAGTAAAAGACACCAATTTTGTCCATGTTGATGTCGTCGGTGTTTGAATTAAACCGTAAATATTCATTACGCTTTCTCATAATGGAAGCCACAGTTTTGGAAAGGAATGCTATTTTCTCGTCTTTTACGACAAAACGAATCTTGTTGTACTCGCATTCATTGGCATTTGAAAAGAAATTAATCTCATCGAACAAGTATATGTCCGAGACGAAATGTTCTGCTAAAATATGTGCAGTGCGCTTTTGTTCGCTTATATAGGCTCGAGTGAACTCGTAACCTATATTACGGCGGAATAAACTTACGAAATTGACAAAGAAACTCTTTAAATAATCATCGTCTAAAACGAGCGGCTGAACGAGTTGGACCCAACTTAAGTTTGCAGTTTGATGGCTGAATATAAAGTTTAACTGCCAACCCTTTTAAAAAAATATTTTAATTTTGTTTCCAAATTCAGCTAATCAGGTGAGGTTTTTGAAACCTTTAATTAATAAAAAGTCATTCCTTTTGCTATCATGTTTTGTTTTATATAAAAATGTTTGTGTTGTAAATCTTAAAAGAAATCTTAAGAGAAACAAACACTATGAAATGAAATGTGTTTTAAACAATTCGACGAAAATCATTTATAAATTGCACAAAACAACACATACATATATATATACATACATTAATATATTTCTTTTAAAATATTTAGAATTAAGTTTTAACCGGGTATGTTAATGTTTGAGTAGTTCAAACTTAAGGAAAAGTGTGAGATAAAATTTAATATAAAATATATACATAATATTATTCAATACTCAGCTTTATTTAAAGATATTACAAAAGAAAAAGCACAACCATTTAATATACATACATATACAAATTAAGCGAAATAATTATAAGTTCATCAACGATTTCTTAGCCAGATATATTTTTGGCGAGCTTAAAAATTTATTAGTTTTTAAAATTCAATATTCTAGCTTTTGAAATCAGCACTATCAAGATGTCATTAGGTATTTCCTTTTTGTTTAATCGCAGGGTACCAACTAACGTCAGCTTATATGGTTCAAGGGATTTTGCAAGTGATTTGATTTGATAGGCTCACCATAAACAGCCACATCCTGTTCCACGCTTAAGTAGCATGGCTTATTTCACTTATAAGAGAAGCCATTATGATTAATCGTTACGGCGTTCCCCTTAGTACAGTGGTAACTGGTCACAAGGCCGTTATCAATGATGAAAGCAGAGCCTCTGCTTACAAAGTTCCTAATCAGGCAAATATGTAATTGGGTGTTGCCCAGTCCTACGAGAGTGAAGTTTTCGACTGTTTCACCACTGTTTCCTATTTGTTCCATAAACGTTTTTTGCTAATTGTTTGAAGCTTTTCCTAAATATGGTGCAGCATCTCTACCATGTATTTTGTGTCGCTGTCGCACATCATTGCCATTTTTAGTTCGTACTTTGCAGGTTTATTTGGTATGTACATTCGGAAACCACATTTACCTCTGGGATTTCCAAGTAGAAGAAGCGCGATCATAGAAAATTGCAGTAGAAAATCCAACAGCTCTTGTCGTAACTGAAAAGGGTACAGCTCTTATCTGGGCGGTCAACTGTGCACTATCAGCTATTGTCTCCAACTGTTTGGTGTCATCTGTTTGAAACAGATTGTACTTCGTGGCGATATCCGTTAGTCGCTTTTCTTTCTGCTGCGCATTCTTCCTCTCCCTGAACTTGCTCATCAATTGTTAGTTATGGCCCGAGAGTATAATTGTCTCTACATTTCTGAACAAATATCTCCTACACTTTTCTAATTAGAACAAATTTATTTCCAACTTGTTGAATGCTTACTGCTTTATCAGCAAATCGAAGGCAAGATAAAAGAAATCTGGTGAGATTTAGCTTTCTTTAGTCATTGCGAACAAATATTGAGCTTCCGAATAGGATCGGTCGAACAATTCATTAGCAGACAGATAGATGGTGATACTTTTTGATAGCAGTCAAAACTAAAATCCCTATGAGGGCAGATATTTCATGTAATGAAAAGTTTCTTTCCTTTGCGGCTCATCTGTAGTGACAAGTAAGTTTGACTTTCGATTGACTATCTCAACATTTGTCCATTGAACTATTTCAGTGATAATATCATTTGTTATAAACATCTGAACGCACTGCAGAGGGTCAGTAATGTTCTTACACGATATTGAGCCCATAATGGTGAGTTTTAGCTCTTCTGGTCGGTCGACCACTTGTGCTTATCTTTTCCACGCAATATTGATTTTGTGAACGGAATTATACGGGACTTACACATTAAAGTATTTAAAGAAACGTCGTCTTCATCTGAATCGACATATTCTTCTGATGAACTTTCTTCTTCTACTTCTCACCCATCATCTGAATTATTGCTATTCTCTAAATTTCATAAGTTTTGTTCGCCATTATCGCCATTATTGGTCACTAAACAAATGCATTATTGCGAGGTGAAGTGATTTCCTTTAAGCCTTTGCATCACTGACAACTTTGTAGATCAGGCACGGCTATGGCTCGTCGGGCTTGGGCGATGGTTCGTTGCATTAGCAGAAAGGTAAATCAGATAGACCAACATTACAATTAGTTGTGCCAGTGATTACTAAAAATGGTGAAGCTTTCCTAGGAGTAAAGGTGGTATGCACTCCTGTCCCTCCCAGAAACCATGGCAGTATACACTATTCCAGTATACGGCCCCATATTTGAACTCACCTTCCGATACCTACCCGTTTTGCCTTTTTATTCAGACAACTTCATTTTATTAAAAACCCGAAAAATTATAATTCATATTAAATTATATTTCCAATATTGTACAAAAATAAATTTATATCTCTACCGAAGTTCGAACTGCATATATGTAGGAATCCTCTAATGTCTTCTCACAAAATGAAACTATTGTGGCGAGGTATTTTTTTTTTATTATTTTAAAATTATTGTTTTTATTTCATAAAAGTTATTGTTTGTTATTAAGTTATTGTTTTGTATTCTATTTTTTAATGTTAATAAAACATAGCAATTATAATAAGTTTGGCCTTCTTTACTTCACAACTTCTTTCTTGCTTTTCCAAAATTCAACTGCTCTGTCGATCTCAATTTTTATGTTCTACTACTACTGTTCGGGTTTTGTATTTCTTAGTTCTGGTTCTCTCGTATGTAAATACGAGATCGGTTAACTGTTTTTCTTGGCCGAGTAAATTTATTTGCGCTGCGATATACGGCCAAATGTTTCTGTCTAGTTTTTTGTACGCGCACCGAGCTGCGACTATGCGTATGAAGTCTTTCTTTAGCTCGGTCATACGTAGGTTGGCAGCGACGCACAATAGGGCAGAACGACCCTATTTGTGGCAATAAATCAGGGAATAGAGTTAGCAACCTGAAAATTTCTGAAATTGTTTATAGAATCAATATATCGAAATTTCAAAACCCAACAATGACCATGCCCACCAAAACGCCCACTTTTTTTAATTTCGGAAGAAATTGTCAAATGAAAATACCCACCGTATTTAATATATAAACATTTAGGACTGTCAAATTTGGCTATAAATACAAACAATTATATATTTGTTCTTTGTTATTTGTATTTAATATATAAACATTTAGGACTGTCAAATTTGGCTATAAATACAAACAATTATATATTTGTTCTTTGTTATTTGTATTTAATATATAAACATTTAGGACTGTCAAATTTGGCTATAAATACAAACAATTATATATTTGTTCTTTGTTATTTGTATTTAATATATAAACATTTAGGACTGTCAAATTTGGCTATAAATACAAACAATTATATATTTGTTCTTTGCAAAAAGTAAGTACACATAATTTTTTCCAGTAAAAACAGAATAACAAAATAAATATTTTAATGCAGAAAATAGAACATAATTGAGAATAGCATAAATGTATTGATTTTTCATTAATTTAGAATAAAATCATCCCTTTCTTCATCACTGCTATCTTCTTGTACCTCAGAATTTGTATTATCAACAGGGGGAGCTTTAAGCAAACTCAATGCTTCAATTGGGATGTGTTGCTCCTTTTTTTCGGGTAGTTTCCTCATGCTAGTAATAATGGGATCAGAACTTAATAAAAAAGAGTTAAAAATATCTCGGTTAGTGTTTTCTCTACTGGATTTCCGAGAATGGTGCTCTCTATAATTTTTGAAGTCCTTATTCCTTGATTCTTGAGCTTCTTCAGACAGTTGACCAATCGGTAACAGTGCATGGGCTATTATTTCCGGTCCATGAATGAAATATTTATGAAGGGTAGGTGACATGTAATACCAGGGATACTTTTCCACATAATATCTGGCAGTACCGATTGCGAAATTTTTGAACTTCTCTACATCTATTTCATAGCCACTAGCCACAACAATCATAATAATATGCATCTTTTTTATGAGTTGTACATCAATTTTTGTAATTTCAGCGGAAATTTCAGGATTTTGAAAGAAACGCCTGGCTGTATTGCCATCATTCGAGTTCCCGAATCCGGGCTTTGGTTTGTCTATTATCAAACCACAACGATCTTTAAACTCTTTTTGTATCCTTTTTTTGTTTTCAGCAACAACTATCTTGTCATCATCCCCTCGAGCTTGCCATTTCTTAAGAGGCAATTTGTATGCTAAGTGAAGTAAATTTTCGAAAAACCTTATCCATCCATGAAGAACGGACAGTCCAAACCCTAAGTTTTCTGTTTTAACTTCCCTTGTCAACATACTATCTATATCATTAAAGCTTCTAGATGACGCACCACATATGAAACACTTTTGTGTTGATGACGTTTCCGTAACAGCATTACAGACTTTGCCGTCAATCATTGTAAAAAGTAGAGTATGATTGACTTGTACTTCTCTTTCTTCAATTAACATTGTTGTCTTTCGCAAATTTTTCACCTCATTTTCAACTCTATTCTTTTCTGCAATAGACATTTGTGTAGATTCCTTTACAAACTCTATTTTTAATGGCCTACAGTATCTTGTAGAACCAGGACGTGGATTTTGCCATACAACCCTAGAACTGGAAGAAAGTCTAAGAGGAACAACACAAGTAATGAAGACCGAAGAATCAGTTGCTTCAAGGCCATGGAAAGCTTGTTTGTAGGAGCTGTGTCCCGAACTTCCATCAAAACCCCACTTGCAAAACAAGGTCAGATTTTCCGTTTCAAATGTTGTTAACACACCAATTACTTCCATCTGTGATTCCAACAAACGCTTTGTGGTTAAATCTAGTAGTGCCTGAAGGGTAACCTTTACTAAAGTTTCGCTAACTTCGATGCATTCGGGGGGTGGATAACATTTTTGTTTTGCAGCTTGTAGGACCTTATATGCAGGAAATTTTTCTGGTGCACTCATTCTGATAACATTGTATTGATGTCGAGATAGTTGCGCTTCAACTGCAACCCCTAGTGCTTCTTGGCCTGACATTTTACAACTTTTGGGTTCCAGTGACTCCTTATATGACTTCCGATATTTTTTTGCTCGGTCAGGGGTAGTTGTTGTTATATCCTTTAACACTTTAGAAGCGCTAATCTGTCCCACTGCTCTCAAACTCATTTGAGTAGCAAAACTCAACATAGAAATCGATGTAGACTCTCTTAGTTTTTCTGTTTTCATTCTTTTTGTACGTTCACTACTTTCATCGAATGAAACACTTGGTCGACCACGCTTAAGCTTTTCTTCAGGGCAACAAAGAAAAGAAACAGATGTCTCAAGCCATGAATTATTTGTTTTAAAAAACCTCTCTAATTTTCGAAAAGCCTTTTCAAAACGAGTTTTATACTCAGATTTGAATCGAGAAAGTGTTTTAGTTAAACCTATGTTATCGAAGTTTCCTGTTCGTTTTTTTAACTCTTCTTCAAGAAACACAAATCGCCCTTGTAAATTAATATTTTCAACTGACCACATTATGTTGACAAGCTCCCTCCGGGTTATAAAAATTGTGTTTGAACTAGTACCTAAAGGATAAAACAAATCTTAGAAATTCTTACAATTTTTTATTATTTTTTTGTCAGAAAGCACATTTTGTAAAGAAGCTTTTTTATCAAAACCACAAAAAAGCGCAGAATTTTCTTGCAGTTCCTTAATTAAGTTAAGACATGCTATCAATAGCAACAAAAATTGTTATTGGGACTGCTTGGGAACACAACTAAACCGATCAATGTTTGCACAAAGAAGCAAAAAAAAAAAGTAATTTTAAAGTTTTTTTATGATAATTACCGTTTTATATAATTTAAAGCACTTTCTCACAAAAAAAAATCTTAAATAGATTAACATTTACCAGAACTTGAAGGCTCCATTCCAAAAACTTTAATATTTTATGATTTCTATTTTTTTTTATTTAATTAAAAACACTTTACAAATTTCTTCACACCCAACTCAAGCTAATCTGTGAACAACAATGGCTTGCGCCGATGTTTATCATGCAAAATGTGTTTATGATAACGGTTTAAAACTTTTACAGTATTAACAGTGGGGTATTTGACTATTAAAATAAAATAACAATGGCTCCATACGGGCAGTTTCATTTTTCGATTTATTGCCACCGATCTGGCCATTCTGCCCCTTTGTGCGACGGCTTGCAGCTCTTGGCGTTCTTTTGCAAGCCGTAGTCTCTCCACCTCAAGTCGCAACTTTCTATTTTCGGCCTCTGCTCGTTCATTTTCAGCTTCGAGGCCAAGTTATGTACCCTACATATATAATTTCACTGAAATCCTTATTCGGTATTATCTTAAAGTATGTTAGTAAAAGTATATCAAAAATCTTAGGATTGTAAATTTAATTGATCTAATTTAGAATAATGCTAAAGGTACATATATTTGAACTCAAAGAATTTTGACTTAAAATTATATTCGAAAAGTTTTTATTAATTTTGAATTTAGAAAAACGTTTGTACTGCTCTGAATATGTGAGAACCTAAACACTGAAGCCTTCCACAAACTTTGTTTTAAATGCCAAAAGGTTTAAAAAAAAAATTAGAACAAATGAATCAAAATCTAGGGTAAATGTTGTGGGAGCCTTCACGTTAGCTTTCACTTTCGAAACACGAGGATGAATAAAAATGCCAAAAGATAAAATAGAAAAGCTTATGTTTTAAAAATAAGAGAATATTTATTACTTGTAACTTTGATTTATTTTGAACTACTGACTATTGGTTCGGATTGATCTGATCTATATGAGCTGGTGTATAAATGCTTACAATAAATTCGGCCTATGAAAACTTTGACCGAACCCTGAGTCTACTCACGGTTGACAAAAACAATTTCTAAAATGTTTAGAAGCTGGAACGAAAATATTTTATTTTCAAATTCCCAGCTCTGAGTTCTTGTCTTGACAGACTCAGCGCTCGCTCAGAGGATTCAGATCCACTTGAGCTCATTAAACTAATAACTTGACTAAACTTTATTTAGGGAAAAAAAGAAACTAAAGCCAAATGCTGGGAATGAAAATTTTGAAAAAATTTGAAATTACAGCAAAATTTTATTGTTTATCAGGGCTATGGGTTGCTCCAAATTGAGCGAAGTTTTTACGCTTCAGTAAGGAGGTACTGAGGCTGCCTGTCAACGTTGACGGTGTAGGCCCAAAACCTACGTGGTAAAAATGACGATCGACAGTTTTACTATTTAGAGAGAAAGAAAACTGACAAAACAAACTTATTATTATTTAAAAACAAATGAAAATGACTATAAATTTATTTATTACGGCGATGGTGATGTTATGCCCTACCCGGAACGGTTGTAAAATTTCAATAAAATACAAGTTTAAATACTACTACACTACTGGTGTACTTAGTTCGATTTCGTAAGCGCAATTTTAAAGAAATCTCAATTTCTTCATCAGTTAAACCTGTATCAGTTGTCATTTTAATAGTAACAAGCAAATACGAAGCCAAAAACTAAAAACAAATATTAAAATCCTAATGCTATAGTTAAAAGCAAATTCTAGTTTCTAAAAATTACACAAATATCATACATCGTCATTTCGACGCCAGTTAATAGAAATTAAACTTCTATCGTTGAGTGCTACTTTAGAACTACTTGAGGACACTGTTTTTTGTTTTTCAAAAATTCTGGAACTACTTGAGGACACGTTTTTTGTTTTTCAAAAATTCTGGAACTACTTGAGGACACTGTTTTTTGTTTTTCAAAAATTCTGGAATTACTTGAGGACACTATTTTTTTTTTTGTTGGGCGCCACGAATCGAAATCCCCATGAAAAATACCTGTGTCACATGGACGTACGGCTATCGAACTACAACGCTTGGGAACCACTGGCTCTACACTATCTTTCCTTGAATCCTGTTTCGCTTTTCACAGAATGTTTAAACAGCGTATGTACACTAGACTGGACTTTTTTTGTATGGGAATTTTTTTTTTTTCAAAAAGAGTGTACCGCCCCCTCAAATTGTTCCTTTTTACGTAAATAATGAAAATCCAAAAACTTAGACTGATAGCCCTAGGTTAAGGCGTGGCACATGCCCACTAAAGTGGCTAAAACCGGTTTATATGGACTTTTCAAGAGACAAGGCACAAAAATATAAGTAAAAATGTTTCATATATGTTTGTCAAATATTATTTTATTGAAATTAACTTACGTTTACTTATTTCTATGCTTTATAAACATTAAAACTTAATCACAAAGGTCTGATTTATTAATGCTACTGTATTTTTTCCTATAATCAGTTACTGTTTGCAAGATATATTGTTTCTCTTTTTCGTTTTTTGCTAAAGCTGCATTATATTCTTCCATGAGTTTAACAAAACGCTCTGCAGTATCATTAACAACATGTAAGTTTTGTACAATATTCATTCCTTTTTGAAATTCGGATTCATTGTGCCACTTGGAAGGGTCAAGTTTTAGAAAGTTAGTATCAATATTAAATCTTTCAAAAAAGCTCAATGATTTTTTATTAACTAAATCTGAATTTTTTTTTTGTTTTATTTCAATCAAGTTGGTTACTATTCTTTTGTGCTCATTATTATGTTCTTCATTGAGATTTTCAACCATTTTTCTCTTATCTGCAATGTCTACAGCATTATCAAAAAATGAAAGAGCTGCTGCTTCTGGTGTCAGGTACCACAAGTGATTCGAAAACTTGCGAGCTACTTCATTGCTTATTATTTCATTAAATTCATTGAATTTAATAATATTTTTAATAAAATTTAAATCATTTAAGGGTGCTTTCGCGGCTATTGGCGCCTCAATCCACGGTCTCAAATAAATTTTCAAAATGAATACACTTATATCTTGTATAGCATTTGACTCATCTGAGGACATTGAGAATTGGTTGCGAAAAAGAAAAATCTTAAGCGTATATATAGCTTTAGCCATCCATCGAGCATGATGCATCGCTCCAGGTGATTTAAACTTTACAGGCTCTGTGTTTCGACCAAGAAATATAAGACTTAATTCCAATAACTCCTTGTAGTCTGCCCTGGGATGTTGTTGAGTGACATAGTCATGAGCAAATTGAGCTAATTGATTTTGTTCAGTTTTGTTAAGCGCAAGATTTATTTTTTCATCGACTATTCCACTTGCAAATTTGTAAAAAAAATTGTACACCTTTTTTATTTGTGGGTTCCTTGTCTGAACGGCTACCAATTCCTTTTTCTTTTCTGCCAAACACTCCTCATAATATTTTTTGCACTTTGCCCATGCCTAATCTAGTTCACTTTCCTCAAACTCGAAGGCATCTTGAGAATAAGCTAGCTTTTAGGGCGACCAATTCATCCGCAGCACGCATATATTTTTCTACTACCGTCATATTTTGACTTTATTTTAATACGAGTTACGACTGTTGAAAAAAGCTGAGACGGTTTCCACTTAAATTTATAGATAGATATGCCAATGAAAAATGAATTATGAGACACAAAGGGCGGTAAAAAAGTCCACTTGCCTTAAAAAAAAAAAAAACTACTTAACATTCACGTGAGCAAAATGGCTCAATTTTTCAGTGAAAAAAGAAAAGATGGACGACACAATTTTCTTAGTTAAATGGAACAACAAAGTTTCTAACGGACCCTAAATGTGCTTTTAAAAGATGACAGCGTTTTTTCATATAATATCACCTAACCTCACTCTTGCCGATCCACAAATCAGTGAGACACTGTGCAAAAACTTTATTTGTACGCAACTTATTTTTCTCGGTAGAAGGACCAACCGTTTGCGCTGGTGTGGTGCTGCTTCAGCTTGTCCGCCAGAATCCATAGAAAAGACAAATTCACGTTTTAAATTTTTTTTGTTTAAGAAAATCTTGATTGTTCGCTTTTGTTTGCAACCCAATCACAGAGAAACTCAAAGTAAAAGTGACATTATTTATCCTTAACTCTTAAGTTGGGCAACAAGTTGACGCCGGCATGTAAGAACACCGGTACGGCCGCCCACACAGGCCACCAGCAAAGTTTTGTGTATTAACCCAAAAATTCTAACAATTATCTTCGTTAGATATTACTTCAGGTAGTAAATATCGCACCCTAAATACTAAAGGGTCGCAACTGAAAATTTTCCAAAATTTACTTTTTTTTTTAGAAGTTTTATTAAAATTAATGTGTAGAATTGTCTCTAATTTTCTAAACTCAGAAATTAAAACACGTTTATATTTTTAATTTAAATAGAAAATGGCTCTTTATTTAAGTCTGTACTCTTAGACTTCTCAAAATATATTGCCTATCTCATGATTTTATTAAAATTGTATAAAGTCAAACTTCAAGTTTACTTCAATGACAAGTCAATGTCAGTTAATATAACAAAGAGGAAAAGTAATAATTAGTACAAACATAAAGGAGTTAGCAATTACAATAATAGGGTTTCATGTATGTTTTATTCATACAATATTCGGGTATGTTTACAGTCGGCCATCCTGTTCAAAAAATCGACCTCGATTTAATTTACTTCTGCGACTTTTCTAGCAAACGTTTACTTCTGCGAAGAACACATGAACCATCGTCGGATAGCTGGGGATCGTCAACATCATCGTGACTATCGCTGATTTCATCATCTGGAGCTAATACTCGTTTAATCTGATCAACAGCTACCACACCATCATAAACTTTTTGTGTACGTTGTAAACCAGGAATATCAGAAACTCTGTAGCGGTCATTCGGCAAAACTTCTGTAATAATATATGGACCTTTATAATGTGGGAGTAACTTCGATGACTCTCCAACACCTGGCATTGTTACTCTTTTAATCATAACATAATCTCCAGGAATATATGTAGGGGCATTGCATCGAGCTTTATCATATACACATTTCTGTTTGTTTTGTTGTTCAATAATATTTGTTAATGCACGCTCACGCTCTTCATCAATGTTGTTGCTTTGTTGTTGTCGTACTGCATCTTCCAACACACCCGAAACACACTGACCATGGCATAGAAGATTACATTGATCTTTCGTTGGAATAACTCGAATGCACCTCCCTATCCCATCGTCACCCAAAATAACACAAAAGAAAATAGTTTGTGCTGTATCAAACAGCTTAATGTAAAACACAGATGTCCCCAATATAACACACAAATTTGATCTCTTTATCACTACATTACGCAACATTAACAAAACTTCTTCACCAACATAAGTAACATGTCCACACAACAAACTCAACATAATCACCCTTACTCTTCCAAACATTTCACCTTTCAATAATCGCATTTGTTCGTATGTCACACAAGCATTCCAAATTAAATTAAGACTCTCCACGCTTCAAGTTTACCAAGAAGAAACCTTCCCTCTGCTCCAACGGAGCGTTCTCATTCCCCAGAATACAAGATGCACTATACTCACGAATCGTTCTATTTAATCTACACATATAACCATCAATCTCACCACTAAAATCTCCATATCTCTCAGAAAAACCAGCATTAGTAAAAGCCGGAAAACTCACTATCACACTTCCAATCACGGGTTCCATAATTCTATTACGTCTCTGCTTTTTTTTCTGCAAAATTAAGTAGTATGCTTACAGTCGTATAAAATAGTATTATAAATATTGAAAGTAGTGTGTAGAAGAGTGAATAATATGTTTACACGTCATGGTGTCGTAGCTGACAAATTCCCATTGCCAAGGATTGATGACATATCTCAAGGTCTCTTTGTCCGCTTCGGAACCATTTATTTGTAATCCTGTCCTTATTAGTTAATTCTGAGTATTTTAGTCATGTGGTTGGTCTACATAGATACACAAGTGAATCAAGAGCTTCAGGATAAAAAATACTGCATTTTAGTGATATTGGTCTTCGCTAAAGAATATGGCTTTTGTGGCGAATTCTCCAATTGTCCCTGATCTTGGATTAATAATATCTCTCTGGGTTTGTCGTAGTTTTACTATCATAGATGGGGTAAAAGCCCATTGTCTCGCGGTCATAAATTCAAACCAATCATTCGAATTCCTGTCCGTCGGCTCAGATATCAGTTGAACTCGGGAAATTACCCCCTCAAGAGGAACTCCTAGTCCACCAAAAGCTTGGGCTGCATCTGCTCGATGTGCAGCAGCTTCTCGTCTTTGTGCTTCTTCATTTTGTGCTGCAGGGGTGAAGACCTTGGTTTCGGAGGACCCAAGGGATAGGACATATCCCACCCACTGTGCATTGCGGACTACGCCCGCTACATCTTTTTCTAAGAAGTAACGGGCATTAATGGAGCGCTGATTGTTAAAGAAGAGGCCGATCAAGTGCGCGAACGTGTGTACGGCTGGATTGATCCTAGCGGAATAGGCACTCCGTGTGACCAAACCCAGGTCAACTTGATATGGGAAATACGAGTGTACATTTCCTGATTCTTCTATTTTGGAAAACATCCTGGTCAGTTCGGCTCCTATCGTAACGTTCGAAATCCAATCCAATAGGTCAGCATGGTCGGTGAACCCTGCCATAATGGCTACATGACCCACTGCTAAAAGCGCCGAACAATCTTTGAATCGGGACCCCAATGTAGCCATCCTCAAATCTGCCCATTCGCTGTTTTCGAAGCGGAAATAGAACATGTCAATTGCGACGACCGTTTTCCGGTACTCTGGCGACATGGCCCATTTCGAATGGTGTCGCAATAAATTAGATAGAGCTGGGGGATCGTTGCACCCAAATTGCCTGATATTGGTCTTCGCTAAAGAATATGGCTTTTGTGGCGAATTCTCCAATTGTCCCTGATCTTGGATTAATAATATCTCTCTGGGTTTGTCGTAGTTTTACTATCACAGATGGGGTAAAAGCCCATTGTCTCGCGGTCATAAATTCAAACCAATCATTCGAATTCCTGTCCGTCGGCTCAGATATCAGTTGAACTCGGGAAATCACCCCCTCAAGAGGAACTCCTAGTCCACCAAAAGCTTGGGCTACATCTGCTCGATGTGCAGCAGCTTCTCGTCTTTGTGCTTCTTCATTTTGTGCTGCAGGGGTGAAGACCTTGGTTTCGGAGGACCCAAGGGATAGGACATATCCCACCCACTGTGCATTGCGGACTACGCCCGCTACATCTTTTTCTAAGAAGTAACGGGCATTAGTGGAGCGCTGATTGTTAAAGAAGAGGCTGATCAAGTGCGCGAACGTGTGTACGGCTGGATTGATCCTAGCGGAATAGGCACTCCGTGTGACCAAACCCAGGTCAACTTGATATGGGAAATACGAGTGTACATTTCCTGATTCTTCTATTTTGGAAAACATCCTGGTCAGTTCGGCTCCTATCGTAACGTTCGAAATCCAATCCAATAGGTCAGCATGGTCGGTGAACCCTGCCATAATGGCTACATGACCCACTGCTAAAAGCGCCGAACAATCTTTGAATCGGGACCCCAATGTAGCCATCCTCAAATCTGCCCATTCGCTGTTTTCGAAGCGGAAATAGAACATGTCAATTGCGGCGACCGTTTTCCGGTACTCTGGCGACATGACCCATTTCGAATGGTGTCGCAATAAATTAGATAGAGCTGGGGGATCGTTGCACCCAAATTGCCTGATATTGGTCTTCGCTAAAGAATATGGCTTTTGTGGCGAATTCTCCAATTGTCCCTGATCTTGGATTAATAATATCTCTCTGGGTTTGTCGTAGTTTTACTATCACAGATGGGGTAAAAGCCCATTGTCTCGCGGTCATAAATTCAAACCAATCATTCGAATTCCTGTCCGTCGGCTCAGATATCAGTTGAACTCGGGAAATCACCCCCTCAAGAGGAACTCCTAGTCCACCAAAAGCTTGGGCTACATCTGCTCGATGTGCAGCAGCTTATCGTCTTTGTGCTTCTTCATTTTGTGCTGCAGGGGTGAAGACCTTGGTTTCGGAGGACCCAAGGGATAGGACATATCCCACCCACTGTGCATTGCGGACTACGCCCGCTACATCTTTTTCTAAGAAGTAACGGGCATTAGTGGAGCGCTGATTGTTAAAGAAGAGGCTGATCAAGTGCGCGAACGTGTGTACGGCTGGATTGATCCTAGCGGAATAGGCACTCCGTGTGACCAAACCCAGGTCAACTTGATATGGGAAATACGAGTGTACATTTCCTGATTCTTCTATTTTGGAAAACATCCTGGTCAGTTCGGCTCCTATCGTAACGTTCGAAATCCAATCCAATAGGTCAGCATGGTCGGTGAACCCTGCCATAATGGCTACATGACCCACTGCTAAAAGCGCCGAACAATCTTTGAATCGGGACCCCAATGTAGCCATCCTCAAATCTGCCCATTCGCTGTTTTCGAAGCGGAAATAGAACATGTCAATTGCGGCGACCGTTTTCCGGTACTCTGGCGACATGACCCATTTCGAATGGTGTCGCAATAAATTAGATAGAGCTGGGGGATCGTTGCACCCAAATTGCCTGATATTGGTCTTCGCTAAAGAATATGGCTTTTGTGGCGAATTCTCCAATTGTCCCTGATCTTGGATTAATAATATCTCTCTGGGTTTGTCGTAGTTTTACTATCACAGATGGGGTAAAAGCCCATTGTCTCGCGGTCATAAATTCAAACCAATCATTCGAATTCCTGTCCGTCGGCTCAGATATCAGTTGAACTCGGGAAATCACCCCCTCAAGAGGAACTCCTAGTCCACCAAAAGCTTGGGCTACATCTGCTCGATGTGCAGCAGCTTCTCGTCTTTGTGCTTCTTCATTTTGTGCTGCAGGGGTGAAGACCTTGGTTTCGGAGGACCCAAGGGATAGGACATATCCCACCCACTGTGCATTGCGGACTACGCCCGCTACATCTTTTTCTAAGAAGTAACGGGCATTAGTGGAGCGCTGATTGTTAAAGAAGAGGCTGATCAAGTGCGCGAACGTGTGTACGGCTGGATTGATCCTAGCGGAATAGGCACTCCGTGTGACCAAACCCAGGTCAACTTGATATGGGAAATACGAGTGTACATTTCCTGATTCTTCTATTTTGGAAAACATCCTGGTCAGTTCGGCTCCTATCGTAACGTTCGAAATCCAATCCAATAGGTCAGCATGGTCGGTGAACACTGCCATAATGGCTACATGACCCACTGCTAAAAGCGCCGAACAATCTTTGAATCGGGACCCCAATGTAGCCATCCTCAAATCTGCCCATTCGCTGTTTTCGAAGCGGAAATAGAACATGTCAATTGCGGCGACCGTTTTCCGGTACTCTGGCGACATGACCCATTTCGAATGGTGTCGCAATAAATTAGATAGAGCTGGGGGATCGTTGCACCCAAATTGCCTGATATTGGTCTTCGCTAAAGAATATGGCTTTTGTGGCGAATTCTCCAATTGTCCCTGATCTTGGATTAATAATATCTCTCTGGGTTTGTCGTAGTTTTACTATCATAGATGGGGTAAAAGCCCATTGTCTCGCGGTCATAAATTCAAACCAATCATTCGAATTCCTGTCCGTCGGCTCAGATATCAGTTGAACTCGGGAAATCACCCCCTCAAGAGGAACTCCTAGTCCACCAAAAGCTTGGGCTGCATCTGCTCGATGTGCAGCAGCTTCTCGTCTTTGTGCTTCTTCATTTTGTGCTGCAGGGGTGAAGACCTTGGTTTCGGAGGACCCAAGGGATAGGACATATCCCACCCACTGTGCATTGCGGACTACGCCCGCTACATCTTTTTCTAAGAAGTAACGGGCATTAATGGAGCGCTGATTGTTAAAGAAGAGGCCGATCAAGTGCGCGAACGTGTGTACGGCTGGATTGATCCTAGCGGAATAGGCACTCCGTGTGACCAAACCCAGGTCAACTTGGTATGGGAAATACGAGTGTACATTTCCTGATTCTTCTATTTTGGAAAACATCCTGGTCAGTTCGGCTCCTATCGTAACGTTCGAAATCCAATCCAATAGGTCAGCATGGTCGGTGAACCCTGCCATAATGGCTACATGACCCACTGCTAAAAGCGCCGAACAATCTTTGAATCGGGACCCCAATGTAGCCATCCTCAAATCTGCCCATTCGCTGTTTTCGAAGCGGAAATAGAACATGTCAATTGCGGCGACCGTTTTCCGGTACTCTGGCGACATGGCCCATTTCGAATGGTGTCGCAATAAATTAGATAGAGCTGGGGGATCGTTGCACCCAAATTGCCTGAGTAATGTTGTTATATTCTTTATTAAAATGGTCTGGTAGTTGGCGTCGCTTGCCCGTTCCAACCTGTAAACGGAAAGGAGCATTAATGATATCCATTTGTCATCCTCAGGAGTAGCTTCTGTGGGCGGCACCTCATAAGGAGATGCATTTACCCCTACAACATTCAATAGATCGAAAGGCGAAATACTTGCACCGGCAGAGGCGATAACTCTCCCATAAGACTTCCACTCTACATCACATGTCATCTTCTTATCCATCAAAATATTGTAAAGGGTGGCTACTACCGACCGCCTCGGCTGTCACTTTGACATTGTTGGCGCTTGTTGCTACAAAGTTTCTTAAACCAGTAAGATTTTCCACTCTAGCAATATTAACCGAGGGCTTGTCTGTTCCATGGGCATCAAACCATTCTTGTGGAAATGAACAGGGTTTAACTTCAGATATAGTCGGAACGGTCACATAAGATCCGTTTAAAGTATTGAATCTCTTGTTCATTGTTGATTAATTGAGAATTTGGATATAAGTTTCAGTGTGATAGTGGTGATTCAATGAGAAAGGTTCGCTTTTCAAAATCAGCATCTGAAATACAGACTTCTTTTGCATGTAATTTATTATCAATGTAAAATCCTTGCACATCGGTGCTAGAGGAACTCCTAGTCCACCAAAAGCTTGGGCTGCATCTGCTCGATGTGCAGCAGCTTCTCGTCTTTGTGCTTCTTCATTTTGTGCTGCAGGGGTGAAGACCTTGGTTTCGGAGGACCCAAGGGATAGGACATATCCCACCCACTGTGCATTGCGGACTACGCCCGCTACATCTTTTTCTAAGAAGTAACGGGCATTAATGGAGCGCTGATTGTTAAAGAAGAGGCCGATCAAGTGCGCGAACGTGTGTACGGCTGGATTGATCCTAGCGGAATAGGCACTCCGTGTGACCAAACCCAGGTCAACTTGGTATGGGAAATACGAGTGTACATTTCCTGATTCTTCTATTTTGGAAAACATCCTGGTCAGTTCGGCTCCTATCGTAACGTTCGAAATCCAATCCAATAGGTCAGCATGGTCGGTGAACCCTGCCATAATGGCTACATGACCCACTGCTAAAAGCGCCGAACAATCTTTGAATCGGGACCCCAATGTAGCCATCCTCAAATCTGCCCATTCGCTGTTTTCGAAGCGGAAATAGAACATGTCAATTGCGGCGACCGTTTTCCGGTACTCTGGCGACATGGCCCATTTCGAATGGTGTCGCAATAAATTAGATAGAGCTGGGGGATCGTTGCACCCAAATTGCCTGAGTAATGTTGTGTAATGTTACGTGTATAGTATTTTGTAATGTAACGTGTATAGTATTTGGTTCCCTATAGTCCCTTGTTTATTTTATACAGCTGTTAGGGATACCAGCTTGAGAGTTAGGCGTTCGAAAGAACTGCCAAAAGATTCTTGAAACTTCAAAATAAGACAAGGCTGATGTAGCCAGTTTATGTTTTAAATTAAAGTCTGATTTTATTATAATTTGTTTATGCTTATATACTAGTTTTGAAAATTAATCTTAACCTTTCTAACTTATTATAACATACAATTATTTCTTCTTTCTCTTTCAATACTATGAAGTTTCATATTCACATTTCTATTTGACCAATCATTGTACTTTGTATTTACAATTGCACTCAAACAGAAATGTGTCACTCAAATAGTTCCTCACAAGCAACTTAGCATTGCACCATGCATACAACAAAAAGAAATATTATTGATACTTCATTTATTGTTTCGTTGTATTCATTGTGCAAGCAATTTCTTGCCGGCCCTTTTCTTCTGTTTTGGTTTTGGTGTTTTTTTTTCAGTAGTGTTGCCTCTGTGCACCCTCTTCTTATATTCTTCTAGAGATATTGCTCTAGGTCCTTCGGTGAGTGGAGTTGGGATATATTGTGGGATTGATGATGTGTCTCCTTCTGTTGTCCTGTCGGGCACATATTCTTCCGAATTATTTTCTTGCAAGTACTTTTCCCAGCGGGATATTTCGTTGATTTCCTCTTCTGACATTTGTTGAAAAAAAATCTATTCTTATCCTTGGCAGGGTTTGAAAAAAATTTTCTACTTTTTAATGGTCCGATATTGGCAGGATCGCCATGTAATGTTACGTGTATAGTATTTTGTAATGTAACGTGTATAGTATTTGGTTCCCTATAGTCCCTTGTTTATTTTATACAGCTGTTAGGGATACCAGCTTGAGAGTTAGGCGTTCGAAAGAACTGCCAAAAGATTCTTGAAACTTCAAAATAAGACAAGACTGATGTAGCCAGTTTATGTTTTAAATTAAAGTCTGATTTTATTATAATTTGTTTATGCTTATATACTAGTTTTGAAAATTAATCTTAACCTTTCTAACTTATTATAACATACAATTATTTCTTCTTTCTCTTTCAATACTATGAAGTTTCTTATTCACATTTCTATTTGACCAATCATTGTACTTTGTATTTACAATTGCACTCAAACAGAAATGTGTCACTCAAATAGTTCCTCACAAGCAACTTAGCATTGCACCATGCATACAACAAAAAGAAATATTATTGATACTTTATTTATTGTTTCGTTGTATTCATTGTGCAAGCATTGTAGACTTGTGTGGTACACTATAGTTGTTATATTCTTTATTAAAATGGTCTGGTAGTTGGCGTCGCTTGCCCGTTCCAACCTGTAAACGGAAAGGAGCATTAATGATATCCATTTGTCATCCTCAGGAGTAGCTTCTGTGGGCGGCACCTCATAAGGAGATGCATTTACCCCTACAACATTCAATAGATCGAAAGGCGAAATACTTGCACCGGCAGAGGCGATAACTCTCCCATAAGACTTCCACTCTACATCACATGTCATCTTATCCATCAAAATATTGTAAAGGTAGGCTACTACCGCCTCGGCTGTCACTTTGACATTGTTGGCGCTTGTTGCTACAAAGTTTCTTAAACCAGTAAGATTTTCCACTCTAGCAATATTAACCGAGGGCTTGTCTGTTCCATGGGCATCAAACCATTCTTGTGGAAATGAACAGGGTTTAACTTCAGATATAGTCGGAACGGTCACATAAGATCCGTTTAAAGTATTGAATCTCTTGTTCATTGTTGATTAATTGAGAATTTGGATATAAGTTTCAGTGTGATAGTGGTGATTCAATGAGAAAGGTTCGCTTTTCAAAATCAGCATCTGAAATACAGACTTCTTTTGCATGTAATTTATTATCAATGTAAAATCCTTGCACATCGGTGCTAGAGGAACTCCTAGTCCACCAAAAGCTTGGGCTGCATCTGCTCGATGTGCAGCAGCTTCTCGTCTTTGTGCTTCTTCATTTTGTGCTGCAGGGGTGAAGACCTTGGTTTCGGAGGACCCAAGGGATAGGACATATCCCACCCACTGTGCATTGCGGACTACGCCCGCTACATCTTTTTCTAAGAAGTAACGGGCATTAATGGAGCGCTGATTGTTAAAGAAGAGGCCGATCAAGTGCGCGAACGTGTGTACGGCTGGATTGATCCTAGCGGAATAGGCACTCCGTGTGACCAAACCCAGGTCAACTTGGTATGGGAAATACGAGTGTACATTTCCTGATTCTTCTATTTTGGAAAACATCCTGGTCAGTTCGGCTCCTATCGTAACGTTCGAAATCCAATCCAATAGGTCAGCATGGTCGGTGAACCCTGCCATAATGGCTACATGACCCACTGCTAAAAGCGCCGAACAATCTTTGAATCGGGACCCCAATGTAGCCATCCTCAAATCTGCCCATTCGCTGTTTTCGAAGCGGAAATAGAACATGTCAATTGCGGCGACCGTTTTCCGGTACTCTGGCGACATGGCCCATTTCGAATGGTGTCGCAATAAATTAGATAGAGCTGGGGGATCGTTGCACCCAAATTGCCTGAGTAATGTTGTTATATTCTTTATTAAAATGGTCTGGTAGTTGGCGTCGCTTGCCCGTTCCAACCTGTAAACGGAAAGGAGCATTAATGATATCCATTTGTCATCCTCAGGAGTAGCTTCTGTGGGCGGCACCTCATAAGGAGATGCATTTACCCCTACAACATTCAATAGATCGAAAGGCGAAATACTTGCACCGGCAGAGGCGATAACTCTCCCATAAGACTTCCACTCTACATCACATGTCATCTTCTTATCCATCAAAATATTGTAAAGGTAGGCTACTACCGCCTCGGCTGTCACTTTGACATTGTTGGCGCTTGTTGCTACAAAGTTTCTTAAACCAGTAAGATTTTCCACTCTAGCAATATTAACCGAGGGCTTGTCTGTTCCATGGGCATCAAACCATTCTTGTGGAAATGAACAGGGTTTAACTTCAGATATAGTCGGAACGGTCACATAAGATCCGTTTAAAGTATTGAATCTCTTGTTCATTGTTGATTAATTGAGAATTTGGATATAAGTTTCAGTGTGATAGTGGTGATTCAATGAGAAAGGTTCGCTTTTCAAAATCAGCATCTGAAATACAGACTTCTTTTGCATGTAATTTATTATCAATGTAAAATCCTTGCACATCGGTGCTAGAGGAACTCCTAGTCCACCAAAAGCTTGGGCTGCATCTGCTCGATGTGCAGCAGCTTCTCGTCTTTGTGCTTCTTCATTTTGTGCTGCAGGGGTGAAGACCTTGGTTTCGGAGGACCCAAGGGATAGGACATATCCCACCCACTGTGCATTGCGGACTACGCCCGCTACATCTTTTTCTAAGAAGTAACGGGCATTAATGGAGCGCTGATTGTTAAAGAAGAGGCCGATCAAGTGCGCGAACGTGTGTACGGCTGGATTGATCCTAGCGGAATAGGCACTCCGTGTGAGCAAACCCAGGTCAACTTGGTATGGGAAATACGAGTGTACATTTCCTGATTCTTCTATTTTGGTAAACATCCTGGTCAGTTCGGCTCCTATCGTAACGTTCGAAATCCAATCCAATAGGTCAGCATGGTCGGTGAACCCTGCCATAATGGCTACATGACCCACTGCTAAAAGCGCCGAACAATCTTTGAATCGGGACCCCAATGTAGCCATCCTCAAATCTGCCCATTCGCTGTTTTCGAAGCGGAAATAGAACATGTCAATTGCGGCGACCGTTTTCCGGTACTCTGGCGACATGGCCCATTTCGAATGGTGTCGCAATAAATTAGATAGAGCTGGGGGATCGTTGCACCCAAATTGCCTGAGTAATGTTGTTATATTCTTTATTAAAATGGTCTGGTAGTTGGCGTCGCTTGCCCGTTCCAACCTGTAAACGGAAAGGAGCATTAATGATATCCATTTGTCATCCTCAGGAGTAGCTTCTGTGGGCGGCACCTCATAAGGAGATGCATTTACCCCTACAACATTCAATAGATCGAAAGGCGAAATACTTGCACCGGCAGAGGCGATAACTCTCCCATAAGACTTCCACTCTACATCACATGTCATCTTCTTATCCATCAAAATATTGTAAAGGTAGGCTACTACCGCCTCGGCTGTCACTTTGACATTGTTGGCGCTTGTTGCTACAAAGTTTCTTAAACCAGTAAGATTTTCCACTCTAGCAATATTAACCGAGGGCTTGTCTGTTCCATGGGCATCAAACCATTCTTGTGGAAATGAACAGGGTTTAACTTCAGATATAGTCGGAACGGTCACATAAGATCCGTTTAAAGTATTGAATCTCTTGTTCATTGTTGATTAATTGAGAATTTGGATATAAGTTTCAGTGTGATAGTGGTGATTCAATGAGAAAGGTTCGCTTTTCAAAATCAGCATCTGAAATACAGACTTCTTTTGCATGTAATTTATTATCAATGTAAAATCCTTGCACATCGGTGCTAGAGGAGCTCCTAGTCCACCAAAAGCTTGGGCTGCATCTGCTCGATGTGCAGCAGCTTCTCGTCTTTGTGCTTCTTCATTTTGTGCTGCAGGGGTGAAGACCTTGGTTTCGGAGGACCCAAGGGATAGGACATATCCCACCCACTGTGCATTGCGGACTACGCCCGCTACATCTTTTTCTAAGAAGTAACGGGCATTAATGGAGCGCTGATTGTTAAAGAAGAGGCCGATCAAGTGCGCGAACGTGTGTACGGCTGGATTGATCCTAGCGGAATAGGCACTTCGTGTGAGCAAACCCAGGTCAACTTGGTATGGGAAATACGAGTGTACATTTCCTGATTCTTCTATTTTGGAAAACATCCTGGTCAGTTCGGCTCCTATCGTAACGTTCGAAATCCAATCCAATAGGTCAGCATGGTCGGTGAACCCTGCCATAATGGCTACATGACCCACTGCTAAAAGCGCCGAACAATCTTTGAATCGGGACCCCAATGTAGCCATCCTCAAATCTGCCCATTCGCTGTTTTCGAAGCGGAAATAGAACATGTCAATTGCGGCGACCGTTTTCCGGTACTCTGGCGACATGGCCCATTTCGAATGGTGTCGCAATAAATTAGATAGAGCTGGGGGATCGTTGCACCCAAATTGCCTGAGTAATGTTGTTATATTCTTTATTAAAATGGTCTGGTAGTTGGCGTCGCTTGCCCGTTCCAACCTGTAAACGGAAAGGAGCATTAATGATATCCATTTGTCATCCTCAGGAGTAGCTTCTGTGGGCGGCACCTCATAAGGAGATGCATTTACCCCTACAACATTCAATAGATCGAAAGGCGAAATACTTGCACCGGCAGAGGCGATAACTCTCCCATAAGACTTCCACTCTACATCACATGTCATCTTCTTATCCATCAAAATATTGTAAAGGTAGGCTACTACCGCCTCGGCTGTCACTTTGACATTGTTGGCGCTTGTTGCTACAAAGTTTCTTAAACCAGTAAGATTTTCCACTCTAGCAATATTAACCGAGGGCTTGTCTGTTCCATGGGCATCAAACCATTCTTGTGGAAATGAACAGGGTTTAACTTCAGATATAGTCGGAACGGTCACATAAGATCCGTTTAAAGTATTGAATCTCTTGTTCATTGTTGATTAATTGAGAATTTGGATATAAGTTTCAGTGTGATAGTGGTGATTCAATGAGAAAGGTTCGCTTTTCAAAATCAGCATCTGAAATACAGACTTCTTTTGCATGTAATTTATTATCAATGTAAAATCCTTGCACATCGGTGCTGCTTGTACTATTGCCTGAGCCATTTTTAACGAATCAGGTAGAGCTCTTTCTAATTTATCAGTGTAACGAATTTCATTTGCAAGCAGTAAAGCGAGTGTTAAGGGCCCCATAGTCTGTGTTAAACCGGTCCTGCGTTCAGGTTTAAATGTTATTTCTTTCAGTAATGGTGAGACTTCGTTATACAGACCAAAATGATTTTTTAATTTGTAAATCATGATTAACAATATTGTTTCCTTTACAATTTAAAATTTCCTTATTCATTGTTAATTGAATACAAGACATTTCTTGATCACATCACCAGTTTCTATTTTAAATTTTTTTTTTAAATTTCAGGACACAACCGTTTTCCAATTGAAAGAAATCCTTACTGCACCTACTTCTTTGTATTGTGTAGTGAAAATAATGTTTGTATTTTATGATATTGTATGATAAGCATGGCAGGATCGCCATGTGGTAAATACAGTTTTATACTTTTTAAGAAAAACTTAATTTATATTTAATTATATTTATGAATTCAATGTATTAATGGTAGATTAATAGTTTCTCCAACCGGCTTTTCTCATTTCTATTAGTTGTTGTATCAATTTTTGTTTCTGCTTTCCTTAGCTAATGCTAATTACTCGTTGTAGGTCTTTGCAGGCTTTTTGAAATTTTAATTTTTTTCCTCCTTTCTTCTTATTTGGTACCTGATTTCTAAAGTTTTGTAGTTGTTTGTTATTCCTCTGCCTAGCCTGATATTGTTAAATGGTGATTGGCTTAGGGCCAGCAGACTTTGGTGTAGGTGTGTATGTTGGTGGTTCTTCAGTTGTTGTTCCTTCTGGAACGTATTCTTCATCTAAAAATTTCTGCCACTTTTTAAAAATTTCGTCCACTTGTTGAGTCATTTGTGGTTTTTTCAAATATGTATTTAAATTTAGGATTTTTTTTTTTCAAATAAAAACTTTGGAAGGAAAAAATAAAAAATTCGGCAGGACCTCTCAAATAAGATTTTCAAATAAAAATTTTTATTTCTTAAAATAAAATTTTAGCAGGATTTTTCAAAAAAAAAATAAAAATTATATAATATGTTTGATATGTGTAGTTTTTAAATATTCAAAACAATTGCAAATCTATTACTATTGCATTAGCATAGAATCGCGACTACTGCAATAGAAAGCCTTGGTTTGTAGAGCGAGGCTTTAAAACTCGGCAGACGAGCAAATGATGCCCTTTATTTGAGTTCAGTGAAAAGAAGAATGAATTCTTGTGTCCAAACTGAGACTAGCCTTTATTTACAAATTTTCTAACTTATATACTAATTTACTAACTATCTAAAATTTATCTGACATATCTTGCATTTCACTCATACATCCAAAATGCCCAATGTAACATGGTGTTCAACTTTTTTGTTCATGTTACAAAAATGCATTTACTGATCGACTGACCAATCAGCACAGTCATTATTTTTAAACAAATTACATTTCTCCTATTTAAGGTATTTAAAATAAAAATAAAAAAGAAATAAAAAGAAATTTGATATTCGATTGTTACCCCTTAAGTACGGTCAAGTACCTAAAGCAATAAACTATAAGTGGAGCAAGTGAAAATACTCATGTTTCACTTCGCTGTAGGTATTTTGGTATACGTATGAAGTGCAAGCATTTGTTTACCACATGTGTCATAATGTTTGTGTGTCATTGATATGGTCGTTTACAATTAATATTTTCTGTTATTTTTCTTACAAAAATATTGTGTGATGCTTTTGTGGAAATGAAAAATAAGTGTACACCACAATTATTTTTATTATCCAGATTCTTTTTAGATTTGCAGGATTGATTTGGTCAGAATCCAAAGTCCGTTTGCAGGATCGCCATGTAGTGAAAATAATGTTTGTATTTTATGATATTGTATGATTCGCATGGCAGGATCGCCATGTGGTAAATTTAATAAAATTTAAGGTGTAGATTAAAAAAATTTTAAAAAAATTGTTCAGTATTTGCTAAGCTCTGCAGCCGTTTTTCTTCAGCACCAAACAGTGCCGATTTCAATTGAGAAATTTAAAAAAGCTTTGTTTTTAGCAGTTCGATAAATTCTAATTTTATTTACAAAAAGTTTCAACTTATATACTAAATTAATCTATGGTCAGCAATATTGTGGCCAACAACAAATCAATAATGAATTTGTTGTTCCCACGGGAATTTGCAATATTGACAAATTTTTCTTTTACTTATTCTAGTTTGTTGGTGTGTGTGATAACAATTATTACCGAAACATTCAATACAAAAATCGTATTACATCATTCCCATGCCATTTTCGCTGACAAGACAAAAAAATAAAGTATAAATTTAGTTCATTGGCTTTACAATGAAATTCTTAAAATATTTATCATAAACAGGAAAAAGTAAACAAAAATGAATTAAATTACAAGTTCAATGTCATATGCATGGAGTAACAAAATTCTTATATTGTTACAGTGCCCTAACTAAATATAGGTACACTACAATGTTAAATACACATCAATTGGCCCCTGCTACGTAATTGCTGTGAAGATTATCGTTCAGCATTAAAAATATATCCATAAACAGTGTAGGTGAATCTAAACCTTTAAAGCTACATAGCTTATTTAAATTGTCGTTGAAAGTACATTTAATGAAATATGATATAGCATAGGGTACATGTCTATCAACTAATGTTGTTGAAGAAATATCACCACACGGAATGCAAGTTTGAATATTTTCAAATATACATTCCGAATCTGCGTATATTACGAACGGTACATCTATACTATTACTATAATTACTAAATACTATTGTAGACTTATCTGCTTGTGGTGTATATGCAATTTGTTTTTTACAATGTTGCCTATGAATTTCTAATTGTTGTTCATGGTGAAAATTCTGTAGACAGTCATCACATAGGATAATGCTTCCATGATGATCCGTCTGTTGAGCTCTAATGAATCTGAAAAAATTACAAAATGGATGTATGAATAAATAAAAAATAGTATAATAAAGAAAACTAAAAAGAAATTTATAATTTTATTCGTAATCATAACACTTACCTTGATATATTTTTTATATAAACATAGTCTGAAACTATGTTCCCCTCAACTTTTTTCTGCATAAATAAAAGTTGGATATGTTTGGATTTTTTTCCTTTTGTTTTATAATAGGGGTGCACAATCATTTTCCATGTCATATCCAAAGACATTTACACTAATATTCGGATTATTAGTTTCAAAAATTTCTATATCTTTTATTTTTAGTGGGAAGCATAAGCCATTAAAATTTAATTTTAAATTTACGATTTTTCTTATTTTATTCTAGAGCTCACCAGGGAGCTCCTAAGAACGATGTTTATTAACAATTCTTTTCTTACCAAAATTACATTGACTTATATAGTAACTATGAGAATAATGCTTAGGGGTATCTTAACATAAGAAGGAAAAGAAACGATATACATTTAGTATTTAAAACATTCCTTTTTCTAGTTTCCCACGGTGGACGTGAGTTACACGTAAATAAAATTCACAGAACTTTGGTTTTGTGCTCTTTTATTTGTAAGAATCTTAAGACCTTTTGATTTAATAAAATGTTCTTTTCGTAAATAAAATACACAGAACTTCGGTTTTTGTGTTCTTTTATTTGTAAGTGAATCTTAAGACTAAGAAATTATTTTAACTTGAAACTAACTTAAGCTAAGCAACGCAAAGAATTTTTGCTTGCGTTGCTGTCTGGTAAGGTGTAGGAATGAAAATATAAATGTAACTTAAAACTTCTATGTTTCCCTACACTTAACCAGCAGTTACTATTAGTTTTGGTGTTTCGGACGTAACTCGTGCGGCGTGTGTCTCGTCAGTAATTTATAAAACTCAAACCGTTCACACATGTGCTCAACTAATATATTGTGTTTATATTTATGTATAAAAACATGTGGTTATTAAATAAGATTTATTTAAGTGCTTTATGCCGCGGCCTTTGATCAAACGTATGAGTGTCAATTGACCCTTATACAAAATATTTGTATTGCAGTTTGTCAATGCAATTTGACACTGCTGCGTGGTTTGGCATTGTTGGCTTTACATGTTTACTACACACTGTTGGTTATAGTGATAGTCAGACCGCGCTACACCGTTAAAGAAAATTAGTTGTTCATCAATGTTGACGCCATAACTGCTTGTTCTTTGAGAATTTCTATGGGTTGCTAAGGCTGATAGTATTGCCCATTTGAAGCAAAATTCATCATTGTTTTGTACATTTATGCATGCTTTTTTTAACTGTTCCTCAGCTTCCTTCATAAGCATCTCCGGTAGAAGACATTCTTCATTACTATTTTCATATTCTAGTGTTATAAGCCTCTTTTTAAAATTACTTTTTACTAGCTGTACAACACTTTTTTTTTGAGTTCGAAGCATGAGATCTTTCATGCTCCCTGAAATTTTCCTCACGTTGAAAAGCTGTTTTGACATTCTGAGCATTCTAGCTTGGTTGCTATTCTTTCCATAATATCACAATTTTTTTTTTTTTGGAAATTCACTAAAGATGTTTAAAAAAATTAATTTTTTTGTATAGTAAATATCACAATGTCGATCGAATTCTTGTGTATTCGTAGTGATAAAAATTAATATTAAAATCATTTTTACTAACCTGTTATGAATTCGAATTATAAAACACAAATTTAAAGTTTTTTCTTTTTAAAAAGTCTTACTAAAACACAAATTTAAAATCTTACTAAAACACAAATATAAATTTTTTTTCTTTTCTTTGGAAACAATCTTAATACATAGAATAATAAAAAAACACAAATTTAAAGTTTTATAAATCTTTTTACGTCGAATAATTTCACAGAAATCTTACTATGTTGTGTAATAATATAAATGCGGCATTTTGGTAATGCAATAATTTATTACTGTTATATAAATTGAAAAGACTTTCTTTAATTTTTATTTGAAATTTTAATTTATTTGGCTCAGCTTGGAGATCAAATATTATTGTTGGAGTAGCTCAGCTAGGAGCTACTTTTAGTTTGATAATGAATTCCCTTATTGCCAAATCATAGCTATTTATAAAGGGGCTATGAGAAGGCTGTAAGTCGTCTAGAGTGGAGTGAGATTAAAACTCACTCATTCTTAATTTCTACCCTTAACCATAGATATTATGTGAACTATATTAACTTAGCCAGGCAATCATAAATTTTAGATAGTATCACCAAAATTTATGATTGAGTTTTTCTTATTGATAAATGTATTGGTTAAATTAAATACTATAAATACTAATACTAATTCATATACAATATTATTTATTATGGGAACGAAAAGTGTAAAGTGATCTTATTTAAAATGTTTGTATTATTTCCACGCTAAAAGTGTTAATAACAACAACAACGTCGGGCAACATATTTTGGTGGTGCATTCTTTTGAAGGCCACTTGACTGTTGTGTGCGTAAGCATTGCACTTGAATAATTTGGGTTATTTGAAACCTCTTATTGTGACAATATGTTGTGTTCAATTGTAAGCATTAATATTTATATTTATAATAGGTTGGTTCCCTTACAAGTATTAACATTTGTTAATAGGGTGGTTCCACTACAGTCGGAACGGCAATTCTTTGAAATGAAGTAAACAGATAAACCAATGTATTGGTCTATCTAGATAGCGTTCGATGAGACGCAATACACCTCCAGATGTGTCAGTGTTTGCCACCTCACCGTTACTACAGACGGCAATTAAATTTTCAAGTGAAAGATTTTTAGATTTGAAAAATGCCCAATTTTGTAATGTGTTGCTCCAACTTCTTAATATATTTGCCATACTCGATATTAAAAGTGACGTGGCGTGCTTGGATGAGTCTTGGAGCTTTATACTTGCCAGTTCCCACTTTCTCGATCTTGGTAAAAGCGGTGATATGATGCCTAACCCTGGAAGTTCCGTTTTCGATGGCATTTGCATAGTCTGTATAATATCTTCGCTTACCGTTGTCAATGATGGTGTCACAGTATTCAATCCGAGAATATGGGATTGTTTTGATTTTGTTAAAGGAAAAATCTTTTGCTTTCTTTATTATTTATTTTTATTTTTGTAACTTAGAGCTCACTCTTGGAGCTTCCAAGTACAAGTTAATAGTTGAATCTTAAATACTAAATACATTAGCTTATATATTAATGATGAGAAGCTCTAGACGACTTGCATGAGCGTTTTCTAGAACTTCACTCAAAATTTATATTTCTATTCTTATAATATATTTATTTTATAGTTTACCAGGCAATCATAAAGTTTAGACAATACCCAAAACCTATGATTGAGTGGCTTCTTAATATTAATAATTAAAGTGTGGGAAGCCAAGGGACATATGATCGTTTAGTTATTTTAAACATCAGTTTGAGTTCTTTTAGTTTTCCAAGGGGGACACCGAATGTGTGGTATTGATTTGTAGTGCATGTGTGGCACACTACAAAATAAATAATGTGCGATTGAACTCTTTATAGTTAAGCCACATATGGATTGATCCTTAAAGAAAACTCATAAGAAGTGATCCTTGTGTAAAGACATATATTGTAGCGATGGAAAATACATTTCTATAAATTAAACAATCATTCACTCTATAAAGAGAGTTTAATTTATTCCCTTAAATCATGAATTTTCATGCATTCTGATGTTATTCCTTCGGCGATGTTGTTGAGGTAATGTCGGGTAAGAATTAAATTGTTTTTTACTATGAGTTTAATATTATTTTACCTTCCTTTGGCTTAATCAAGTAAAACACGTCTGTCTTTTACTATTGCCGGTCAAATATCAACTCGCTAATTTATTCAATGTTCTTATCGCTATCCTTATTTTATACATTGATGCAAATTTAAGTAGTATGCTTACAGTCGTATAAAATAGAATTATAAATATTGAAAGTACTGTGTAGAAGAGTGAATAATATGTTTACACGAATTGTCGTAGCTGACAACATATTCTGGTATCAGTGGTTTATTAATTTCTACCGAACTGTTATTTATAGTTTGCTCCTGTTTAATTTTGCTTAGGGGATTTCCCCAAATAGGCCCTACCATTGCTTGATAAAGTTATGTTAAAATGAATATCTGTCTAATGCATATATAATACTACAATATATTATGTTTTTTTATATATTTTTTTTATTTCTTTTTCTTTTCTTTAAATTGTTTTTTAAGTCATCTATTTCCTTCCAAAGTTTTTGGCTTTGGTCCCATGAAATTATACTCTCTTCATCCTTTACTGTTCTCAGCAAATCCGCTAGCTGCCTTTTCAATCTGGTCAATTCGCCTCCACGCTTCTTTTTCTTGTTAGGTATGTTTCTTTTTGGGATTGCTGTAAGGCGTTCTTCCGCTATCCTTGCTTGTCGTCTTCTGTAGTCTTCGATGGATATTGCTTTTGGATTTTGGGCTGATGGGTTGTTGTAAGGAATAGGATTGTTGTGTGCGACTAGTGTTATATTCTAATATGTTCAAATGTATTTATTTTGATTTGTCTGGGTTCCCTATAGTCCCTTTTTATTTTAAAACAGCTGGGGGAGTCCCAGCTAAAACTTAGGCGTTCAAAAGAACTGCCAAAAGGAGTTTTGAAACTTTAAAATTTAAACAAGGCTGAAAAGCCGATTTATGTTTATCAAATCAATTTATCAAAAAATTTATTGGTGTGTTCTTTCTTTTGTTATTCCGTCTTCTGTACTCCTCGATGGTAATTGCTTTAGGACGTGCTGTACGGGGAAGTGGTGTGTATACCGGTGCTGATTCTATTGTGTCCGATATGTTTGCAGGCTCGTATTCTTCGGATTTGGTTTCCTCGATGTATCTTTCCCAACGGGTGATGATTTCGTCTATTTCAGCCTCCGACATCAAGAATTATGTCACCAGGTTTTCTCTCTTTTTTTTTTTTTTTTTGTGGCAAGGATTAACTGTTGCAGGGTGTGGCTCGCAGGTTAGGTCCGCAGGATCTCCATGTTATATTCTAATATGTTCAAATGTATTTATTTTGATTTTTCTGGGTTCCCTATTGTGGAGGTTTAAAGTTATGGCATTCGTTGGTCTATATTTATGTTTGTTTACATAGTTTTTGAAATATTTGTTTATATTGTAAGCTATATATAAAAGAATAACTACTACTATTAGTGTGAATATATTCTCGGGTATTATTGGTTTATTTAGCTCTATTGCGCTGTTATTAATGTTTTGCTCATTTTGGTTTATTTTGCTAAGGGGATTACCCCAAATAGGTCCTACCATTGTTAGTAGAGATAAGATATGTTATAAATTTTTGTAGTATCTTCTTATGCTTTTGGTGCCTTCTTGGTATGCTTTGTTCTGATCTCCGTCTTTATTTCTTCTATTTCCTGCCAATACTCCCGAGATTTTTCCCACTCTAGCAGGTGTTTTTCGTTTCGTACCGTGTTTAGGAGGTCTGACAATCTTCTTTTTAACTTGGTTAGTCGTCCGCCTCTCTTCTTTTTTGTAATTTTTGTCTCAATTTTCGGTATAGCCGTCAAGCGGTTTTCTTGGAGCCGTGCTTGACGCTTCCTATAGTCTTCCAAGGTAATCTTCTTGGGACCCTGGGCTGTTGGCTTGTAGTATGGTGGAGGACTCTGAACAGCGTTCAATGGTTTTGGCACGTATTCCTCTGACATTAAAAATTTTTCTTCGTAGCAGGATCAATTAAAATGGTTATTGGTCCGTTCGCAGGATCGCCATGTGGTGGTTTAAAGTGTGTTTGGTTGGCAGGATCGCCATGTGGAGGATTCGTGTAAAGAAAGCAGAACCGTTGAGTCAAAGGACTTTTGTACATAAAAATTATGTAAAAGGTTTAGTGGTTTTGTAGCCGGCAGAGTTTGCCACTGGCTACGCTATCGCTTTTGCCGTTCTGTGCAGAATTGCAAGGGCAAAAGGAGAACTTTCAAAATAAAACTAAGGCAGATATTGCCGATTTAGCTTGTAGATTAAAAGTCTGGTTTATTGAATAATTTCAGCCGTTTATATACTATCTTATCAATACTTTCTTAACTTTTCTTACTTACACTAGCTTATTACAATCATACATTTCTTTCATTCAGTGACATGCAAAACAAAAAGGTTTTTGTTACAATTTTGTAAGTGACGAATCACAATGATTTTTAATGTAAACAAATATTCCACACTCAAAACTAATGCAACGTTTAAATTATGTCACTCAATTTTTGTGTGGTCATCGATTAGATCAATTGCATTGTTATCGTCATCCGTTAGGGTATTCAGTGTGTTAGGGTATTCAGTATGTGTACACTTATAGAGGTACACTACTCTACAAATGACAATTATTAATGGCATTCATATATTTTATTGTTGATTTATATTTATAATAAAAGAAACAGTTGAAATTCATAAAGCAATTCAGTATTGGAAAAGAAAATTCAAATAATTAATTTTTTTAAGGATGTTAAGTGTTCATTTTCTTGTTATGTGCGCGCACCAGTCCCGCCACGTAGGGGCTGGTGGATAGTATCATCTCCTTGTAAGTAAGCTCTCGGTTACAAGATTCAAATGTGTGCATAGGATCCATGGCATCCATGAAGACATCGAATATTTCCTGGATAGACACATTATTCTGGTATGCATATATAGCATATCTATACGGATCGAGCGTCTCAGCGGAGCACGAGACTACGGACTCCATTTTCCCGATCACCAGGGTGACCAACTTCCTCGGCGGTGCAATCCTCACTGACTTCTTTCCTTTTTAGTTTGTATTTTGTTTCACCGCTTCACCAAAAAAAGCTTCGCCAAACATTGTCCTTTGCAGGTAGATCTGCCCTGGTCTGCCTTCTGCTGGACCCTCAAGAATTCTCGGAGCCACGTCAGCCCCCAGGATTAGATCTATGGGTGTTGAAAGATACCACTGTGGGTCTGCTACGACGACGTGATGTCGGTTGCGCCTAATCCAGTCGCTACGAACGTCGGATGATGGGATGTCTCGGAAGACGTATTGTTCCAACGCGCACATCACCGTTAGCCTTTTATGGTCGTAGAGACGGTGGCCAAGCGTCACCCAAGTGCAGTTGCGTTGAACATTACAGCCGAGCTCTCGCGCCAGCGGCTCGTGGATCGATGTCCGGGCTGCACTAGGGATAATTTTTGCCCTGATTTGGTGACATCGCGACGACGCCTGGTGTGGGTAAATTTTTACCGTGGCCGTCATATGGAGCCACTCGTGGTCGGGGTTCACGGGGTGCAGCAACGTGTTATGCATTCTGTGGCACCGTTTGTACCGGTCTATGCTTGGACACCCGTCCATCGTGTGCGATTGCGCCAAGCAGCTCTTGCAGAGGCTGTGCTCCAATACGGTGCGTCGCTTCAGCTCGACTCGCATCGTTAAAAAACGCGAACATTGGCGAATCGCGTGAAGCCGGTGGCATAAGGGGCAGCCATAGTTGGTGTTGAACCATGATTCTGCCATTGTAAGCTGCAAGAGAAATTGGAATAGTACAGTATACAAGAAGTCAGTGGGCCAAGCATGTAAAACGTGTATCAATGAAGTAAATTTTAGCAATAGTTGTTTGGTAAAAGTACCAATTTATGAATTGGCCTCGTAATCGTGCCGTTTTGAGTTTTAACCCATTAAACGCCAAGACCATTAAAAAGGCAAGAAATAAAATTTCATTGGTTTATTTATGACTAAATGCTGACAAGAAACATAGAAAAAACTTAAAAATTAAAAAAAAATTCTGAAAAGTATGTTTTTAGAGCTGTACTCAGATGGGTACAGTGGCGTCATATGTATGCTAATTTTTTTATGTATGAAAATTTTTGAAACATTCTTTTTCAACACAAAGAGCTACATCGCAATGCTCACATAACCATCTTATTCTGTTATGACACTCACGACATCGTAGTTGATTTTTTATTCTTTTAGGAAAGTGGTTTCCTCCACTAGTTGCAACACCGGGAGCCAAAGACCGTTTGGAGATACTGACTTTTTGGGTATAGTTTCGCAAATAAAATCGTGTGATGTTGCGCTGAAATTCAAGCAAGTCCATTTGAGAATTGTTTGCAGTTTTAAACAGTTTCCAAGCATTTACTACAGTGGAATTCAACATTGCGGTAAATAGCGGCCACCACCATTTCTTTCCTCGGAAATTTATTCTATAGTTACTCACAGCTTGATCGTGGAGGTCAACGCCACCCATTCCAGTATTATACTCTGCGATCAATCTGGGTTGGCTCACACTAATTTTGCTTTTTTCAGCTGAACACCATCTGGAAACCATATGCATTGGCTCAGCACATTCAAAATTCGACCCTACGGTTACCGCGCTGTTGTCGTTCCATTTAACAAATATAATCTTGTTGGTCTTGTCATATCTGCTCTCAAAGTAGCCTCTCTTTTCTTTCTTGAAAAACGAATTTGTTTCAAGTGGACATTTTTTTGTTCTTGACTCACGAACGGTCCCAATTGCTCGAAATCCTCTTTCTTTCAATTCTACAAGAAGATCGTATGACGTAAAAAAATTGTCAAAAAACACAACATGATCTGAAGGGTTGGGAACATTGTCCAAGAAATCTAGTACAACCCGAGATCCAAGTGGCAGTTTTAATTTTTCAACACTTAGTCCTTTGGCCCCACAGTAGGTTTCAAACTGGTATAAATAACCGCAGCTACTCGTCAGCATCCAGTTTTTAAATCCAAATCTCACTGGCTTGCCTCTTATGAATTGTTTAGAAGAGTGGCTACCAAAGTATCGGACCATGGATTCATCGACTGAAAGCTTTTCATGCATATAACCAAATTGGCAAAATTTTTTTGTGAGAATTTTTGATAATGGTTTAACTTTGGCCATTTTGTCAGTAGCATCTAAATTGGTGTTATCAGCCAAATGAATGAAACGTTTTATTTCTCTAAATCTGTTGCGAGACATATTTTGGGAAATGATTGGGGCATGCGTATCCTCACAGAGCTGCCAATACATATCCTCTCGAGGCATAGAGTGATATCCACTATACAGCAAAATACCTATGAATACTTTCAAATCTGCAGAATTGAAGGAAAAATTGTGTTCGTTTGCTTGTGATGCATAAATGCAAGTTTGGTTAACGATTAAATTTACAACCTCTTCATCAAAAAGAGTTTCAAAAACATCAGCTGGAGATTTTCCTTTCAATTCAGCGATCATAGTGAAGTCATTCTCTATAAATAAATTGGTTTTCTGCATTTCAATATCGCATGCTCTCTTTGTCCACTTTGGACCGTTTTTGCTTGAACTTGAAGATTTAATTCTCTTTCGCAATTGTTCCAGAGGAATATCATCCTCGCTATCACTACTGAAAAATATTTCGACTTCACCAGGAACATCATTTGGAATGCGATCGTTGACAATATCATCAGCGTTTCCCTCCTCTTCATCGGTATTACAGTCCGGGTCTGGTGGAATGATCGCTATGTCAAAGTTCTTGTGAGAATCTATTCCTACAAAATCAAGAGCGCTGTTCAAATTTTTGAAAGTTCTGCCATAGAAACTTGACGGTTTGATTGTTTTAAATTCCATTTTGATCCAAGAAAAATTCTAAAAAAAATTATACATATCATGCCATTGTACTCGCTTGGGTACAGTGAATTTGGTACTCACTTTGCGCTGAGAAAAAAAATTTTTTCTCTTTGAGGTTTTAATTTAATAAATACACATACACTCTTCTATAGAAAAAAATAAAAAACTTTTGTTTCAACGAAGCACACTTTACTCTACTAAAGTCAATTGCTACTGACCTACGTAAAAATCACAAAAATGAAAAAGTGTTGTAAAAACAAAACAAAATACAAAATAACGGTATATTTTTCTTTACGAGTTTTTATGAGTGTGTTTTATGCACAATGTATTTAATGCAAACACATAATAAAAATTGACAAATTTCATTTGCAAACAAAATTATGCGTATTTGAATATTGCCTTTTTTCTGTACTCAAGCGAGTACAATGGCAGGGAATGGGTTAATGTCCACTACTCGAACTCGTGAGTCTTTGCGGGGGTACAATTTAACAATTCAGCCTAAACGCCAATCAGTAGGACAAAGAGGTTCATTTCGTAGGACCACTAGGTCATTTTCTTTTAAGTTGACTTGCGGGAATTTCCATTTCGTACGCTTGTGTAGCTCCTTCAGGTACTCATCTTTCCATCGACGACAAATTTCTTGTTGCATGGCTTTAATTTTACACCATCGATGGATAATGCTTGTCGCTGAACTGAGCTTTTCAGGCTCAGCCGGCGTGAGCAGCGCAGAACCAATCAGAAAGTGACCAGGCGTGAGCGCAGACAAATCTTCGGCGTCTTCTGACAAGGGGTCTAATGGACGGGAATTGAGACATGCTTCTATAGTAGCTAGCAGAGTTGAATTCCTTAAATGTGTATTTCTTTTTCCAGTAGCCTAGCCCAGCGTGCTTCGGCTTCTTCGAGCTGCTTCAGGATTTCCTCCCAGGATTGATCCATCCAAAAATAAAAAAAACAAAAATAGATTCCAACTAAGCATAAGCTCTGTATGTTGGTCTATTATCCTTTTCCTCTTATATTCACATTATAGCAGGTTTTTTGCTGTTCTATCTGAATTAGAGCAGAGTTAGAAGGATCGCCATGTAATGTTTTATTTGAATTAAACACAAGCGCTTAGTTTGATCAACTTAAAATAATTGATAATTTATTTAAAATTTGCTGTGCTTAAATACTAATTTATTGAGTGATTATTTAAATATCACTCAAGTTCTTATTTCTATGCTTAACATACGGTTGCTTTTCTATTTTACCAGGCGTTCAGAGTTTTTGAGTGTAATTTCTAAATACAATATTTGTGTTTGTCATTTGTGTTTGAATTCTATTTCTACCAATGGATCATCGCAGTCTTTAACCGTTTGGCAACTGTCCGCATTACCTACACCTACTACGTATTTTATGCGGAGTCGCTTCATGTTCATTGCGTTAGCCCCATATGCAGCTCGATTTGCACCGCCCTTCACGGCATCTACATTTGGTTGACAAATGAGAATTTTTCGGCATCCAAAGTTTTGATTTTTCTCAATCAGAACCTGAGCCAGGGCAAGTGGGAATTTAGTTGTTTTGCCAACACCTGCTGGCGCGTTGAGGTAGTACGCATATTGATCTGCGGCGAGTGGTTGGTCAACAAAATTTTCGGCACATCGTGTGAAGAAAGTCATGTGGTCGAGTTTGACTTCGCCAATGGGGGAGAAGTGGGCTACTGTAGAAACACCCGTTTGACCGGTGCTCACCCATTTGTGTGTGTAATATCCATAGTAATAATTTGTTAACTCGGCACAAAAATTGGTTCACTGTTCAACGACTCATTCTTATCAACAAGAATGTGTAAGCGAGCATTGACCGTTTATATAGAAAATATTGGATTACCAGAAAGAATATAAAATTGCCAAAACGTGGAGTAATTAAATTTAGTACTGACCTATCTTAAATTGTATTATTCAATTGTAGTGGCTTCTGTTTACATTTGTATACATGAGCTTGATTACTATTTTGTTTATGTTTAAAAATAAACTGAAGTCAATGAATACGCTACATTAGTTATACTGAAAATTCTATGGATACACTACAAATTATTGTTGTTCGATATCATCGTTATTTTAAGTTGAAGTTTTGTTTCTTCCTTTTAGACCGAAAATTATCGAACTTTTTAGGATTTTGGTACAGTTTACACTTTTTTTATGTTCATGGACACTGCGTACTATGTAATGTTTTAATTAATTCTTATATTAGTGGAATGTTCTTTACACTGCACTATGGTTTTTTGGTTTTTTTTTTTTTTGCATAAACTCAAATTTTAAGCTATTGAATTGAAATTTGGTTTGTATACATTTTTTACGCTCCCAAGATGACCTACCAAGTTTCATATGATTTGGGGCACTATTTCATATAGCTGCCATATAGCCGATCTGGCCGACATGCAACTAGGTTTTTGACGTTTCCATTAAAAAAATTATTTTTAAATTTTCTATTATATTTGATGAAAAAATAATAATAATTATACAAATTCAAATTTCAGTATTCATCTCCTATTATTGTCCGCTGATTAGTTCTTCATACTTTGATTTTACAAAATCTTAAATAAGTATGGTTATGTTACTTACTGTAGAAGATACTCAATTTTCTTCTAGTTCAAAATATTCATCTTCTGAATCAATAACCTCAAGTCCATCCTGTTGTAATGTGGTGCTTGTAATAGAGATATAATTTCTGCTGGTATGGGGTTTTTTTAATTGAATTTTGTCGTTCTTTTAAATAGGAAATATTCAATTCCTTTTGTTTTATTGTTATGATTTTTAGAAATTTCTAAAACGGGCTTATCAAGGTCACGTATTTATGTATGTAAATAAAAAGATTATTCCATCGTTTTTTCCGACGGTTCGTTGGAGATTCCCAACATCATCAGGGATATTTTATTAGATCTGGTAACCATAAAATAAATATATAATAGAAGAACAATAGCTTAATAACAAACATGACAATATAGTTTAATAAAATAAATTTAACTCACATAATTTTTTCGTCAATTATTCACATTTGTAGAAAAAACACACATTTAGTTTTACATAACATAAAACACAAATAATATTTAACAAAACAAATGTAAAAAAATTTGTTTTAGTTCCTGAGTTTTAATTTAGATTTAAGTACGGTCGGATATGCCGGGTTATATCACATCCGTAAATTTTTGCATTTCGTTGTATATTTAAACTACGGACTCCAGTGCGTGATAGCGGCGGACAATCCAAATTCTTGTTTCAGTGTCCCAGTTATCCATTTTTGTTAAATGTAAAAGTCAATCTGCAAAATAAAAAAAAAATTAACCAGATTCATTAAATAGAAAAAAAGTTATTCAATTTTTTTTGGTAGCGGCTTTCATCAGCCACCCTGTATAATTCCTTATTTAAAGGAATTATATTTATATCGCCTTCAATAGATGACAGTTCTCTGATAAACAAATGACAATCGTATGCCGAAAGATTATGGAAAAATGTAGGGATGAAGTTTGCGATTTGGTACTCTAAATTGCATTTGTTATGTGCGGGTCCCCTATATTCGCCTGTTAAATGACAATGGTCGGCCACCCGATCTTCAACAGATAAATATTTTTTACAAATGTGACAAATTGTATCCACATTTTGTCTTATCTGTTGAAGCGGTGTTAAGAAGTTCATTGGTTTAACTACACTTAAATAATTATTATATATATCTAGACTATCCTTAACTAAATTATCAAAAAAGTGTTTTAATGAGTTATCACCGCTATATATTCTAAATATATCTAAGCTAGAATTAAATGAACATTTAATATAATAACTATAAGCAAATGGAATATGCCTTTGTGTAGATTTCACATTAGCTGAATTTTGAACATTCACTGATTCTAAAATGCATTCAAAATCAGCGTACAATACAAAAGGTACATCCATTTGCTTTTTTAAATTATTAAAACTTACTAAACTATTTTCTGGACTAGGCATCTTGGTTACCTTCTTATTACATTGGTCATTGTGAGTTTTAAGTGATGAATCGGTGTGAAAATGAATAAGGCAGCTATTACATATATAAATTTTACAATGATGTTTTGTAAGTTGACTTTTAACTAATCTGTAATTAAATACAAGGAGTAGACATTTTTTTTATTTATAAAATTTTTAACATGAACAGTATAAATATCAGTAAGATACCTTGAAATATTTTTAATCCAAACGTAGTGAAATCGCTCGCCATCTTCCAAAAGTAATAAATTGATGTGATTTGCTTTTTCCTCTGTGGTATAGTAGTATGGGCCCACTACATTATCACCTTCTAAGCCAAACACACTTACACTGATAGGGTTGTTAGTTTCAAATATTTTAGTTTTATTCGTTGAAAGTGGGAAGTCCAAGTTTTTAAAATTTAAAACAATGTTGTTCTCCAGTGTAATAGCCTCATCTCTTATGTTTGCAACTTTATATGATGAGCAAATATTTGAGTTGTAAATGATTGGATACAATGCCGATATTATAGCCCACTTGAAACAATACTCATCATTATTTTGCACGTTGATGCAGGCATGTTTTCTTTGTATTGTTGATGGCAGAGGAATATATTGTGATCCTTTAATGGATTTGTATTCATTAATATTAATTTCAAGGCGTGATATTTCAATTAATGTCCATCCGCTATCACGCTCTTGAAATTCGCTCATCTTTTTCACAATAACATCGCACTGGTCACTGTAGTGTTGGAGCATATCGTCTGTTGTTAATGCAATACTGAGGATAACCATTTTAGTTTGATGTGATTTTATATCTATGGTGCACGCATCCTCTTCTTCTTTTATCAGTACGTATTCACAAAATAGTTCGCAATTAAATTTTATGGAGCAATGTTTTTGGATCATATTCTTTAGCAATTCAACCACTTTGGGTTTAATTTCACCCAAAAAGGTTTCAGGTGTTAAATTACCTTTATTGTTATTTTCGATCATATATGTGACGATTCGATCTCTGAATGTTGAGTTGATACATTTTAAGCCATTACTTGTTATCTTTGCACAATTCAATTTATGTTTATTTGTACGTATATGATAACGCCAAATTGTTTTTAGAACATATACTCCACAATCTTTGCAATACATATTACTTTCTCCATCTGTTTTTGAATGTTCTATTAAATGTGAATGTCGTTGCCATTCTACACAGTCCGAGAAGCGTATATTACATACATTACACATCATTGATGAACTTTGATGTTGCATCCTCACATGACGTTTTAAGGAAAAATTGCGATTAAATGATTTTCCACAGATATCACAAGTAAAAATAGCCATTGTTTTAGTTTTATTTATTTTTTTTTTAATAAAAGAGAATAAGGTGCTTGAATTTTCAAAACAGGAATGAATTATATTAATTTCTGACGAACTATTTATACTCTAAAGAGTAGGTGTGGTTTCAATGATTTAGTGATCAAGGTTTTCCTAATCAAAAAATTATCTATATACATTTATACATCCCTATACAAGTAAATATACGTGTTGATGAGTGCAATAGAAAGAGACAACAAGATAGACGGTAGAATATTACAGATATAAACTTTTTTCTTGTATCCTTTTTTAAACATTTCTGATCCTTTTTCTTTGAAAAGCTATAAAATATGAGTAATAAAAATATACCAATAGACAGACGATCATAAAAATTTTATTTTAAACAAATAAAATCCTATGCATTGTCCAAAATTGTCATCTTATTAAGTGCTATAAGAAAAAATATTGACACATGTGTTTAACAAGCGTTAAGATTTTTCCACACATGGCATGCATTCACATGCTGCAAATGCTTTATACACAGTTCTATCAATAACAATAGAAATTATCAATGCATACGAAGACACACAATATAATCAAAAATTAGGTGGGACTAACAAAAGATGCAGTCACTAATAGAATAATAAAATTTTCCAACTCACTCACCCACACTAGTCAATAGCAATAAAAATAGGAAAAAGACAAAATAAAGATTTTCATCCCTTAAAAAATAATCTTAAAAAGTAATTTTAAAAAGAGACAAATAAAATTTTCCAACGCACACTAACCAATGGCAATATATACAAAATAACACCACAGCAACACCCAGCATGATCAGAATTTTTGCATGCATTTCAATTGGATTTTACGTCCTTATGGAAAAAAATACAGAGATGGAAAACACATTTCTACAAAGTTAACTATAAGGAGGCATGTAAAAATACTGTGCATTAATACCAGATTCCCAGCTATGCATAATGTGCACTTTTACATGCCTCCTTATGGGAAAAAAATATACAGAAGTCCCATAAACATACTACTCCTGTATAATTTTGTGTCAAGATATGCTAGTTCCCCTTGATTTTCATCTTCGATGGTAAATTTTATTTTAGGGTGGTAACTATTAACCCATATAGACCTATAATTATTTTAATTAAAAAAATGTTTCTTTAGTTATTCTAATTAAGGGCGACCTAAAAAACGTAGAAAAAATATTTAAAAAAATATTTAGGAAATAGGTGGCTATATAGGGGCCGGCCGTACCATATAGGGTACAGTAGGACTACAGGCATACAAAAATACAAAATTTTTATATAAAGTTTTTTTTTTATTTATTTTAGTTTAAATTATTTTTTCTTCTTCCTTTGGCTAGGCGGACCCTCTCCTTTAATTATTTTTAAGATTACACAAACTAACTTTTGAATCATCTAAAATAACTTTAGAACAAATGTGACATATATTGGTCGAATGGTAATCTAAATTTTCTTCTTCTGTTAGGGGTAGCATGGGTTTTACTATAGATAAATAATTATTACTTAAATATGTTACGTCTTCAATTAAACTCTCTATAAACAGTGTAGGTGAATCTAAACCTTTAAAGCTACATAGCTTATTTAAATTGTCGTTGAAAGTACATTTAATGAAATATGATATAGCATAGGGTACATGTCTATCAACTAATGTTGTTGAAGAAATATCACCACACGGAATGCAAGTTTGAATATTTTCAAATATACATTCCGAATCTGCGTATATTACGAACGGTACATCTATACTATTACTATAATTACTAAATACTATTGTAGACTTATCTGCTTGTGGTGTATATGCAATTTGTTTTTTACAATGTTGCCTATGAATTTCTAATTGTTGTTCATGGTGAAAATTCTGTAGACAGTCATCACATAGGATAATGCTTCCATGATGATCTGTCTGTTGAGCTCTAATGAATCTGAAAAAATTACAAAATGGATGTATGAATAAATAAAAAATAGTATAATAAAGAAAACTAAAAAGAAATTTATAATTTTATTCGTAATCATAACACTTACCTTGATAGTCATCTCTGATGACAGTAGGTAGGGACATGGCCTCTGGGCATCTATCCAGGAGTTGAGTGTTTATTAGGTCAATATGGACCATTTCTGAGAATTGTAAGTATTTAAGAACAACATTAGCCATGGGCATAAATGGTCCATTCACTTTAGCCAGAGATTTAATTACTATAAAACATCCTCTACGAAAATTAAATAGTCCTGAGATCACCTTATTATATTCAATGCATGTAGCCACGTGTGGGTATATCTTTTCTCTACTCATGTATTCCGCAATCCTTGTAGTACCCATCTGTGCAGATAAGGCATTATATCTCATATCAAAATATTTGGTGGCGGTCATAGGGGACAGTTGTTTCCCTATGAAAATAAGACAATCCAAAAAAGATACCAGTCGCTGAAATCATAGAATGGGCTTCTCCGTTTATTATAGTGTCATAAAGACTTCTGAGATTTGGTTGGGATAAATACGGTTCTACAGATGCTGTAAAATAATCTTCAGCGGTAGTATCTACATAATTCAAACTAAATGCACGATATGCCAAAGAATTTTTTAGCTCTGATTTAGCTTCTCTATATCCTAGATTAACTATTAATGTAGAAAGGATATCCACATAGGTATCCGGAGTTACTTCTGTTTCGGGAGTACAGAGCATTCCAAAAGCAGAGAATGCTAAGTGGAAGCAAGATTTTATATCATCTCGAATTCTATGTTTCCGTTGGTGGAGTGTTGTTCGCGGTTATGGATGGCCGCACACGCATCCAACCACCCTTGTGCATCTCGATGCTAGTTGAAGACTGATTTCTTTATTATTATTGACATAATTATAAACATGAACTTATTAACCCATATAGACCTATAATTATTTTAATTAAAAAAATGTTTTTTTTAGTTATTCTAATTAAGGGCGACCTAAAAAACGTAGAAAAAATATTTAAAAAAATATTTAGGAAATAGGTGGCTATATAGGGGCCGGCCGTACCATATAGGGTACAGTAGGACTACAGGCATACAAAAATACAAAATTTTTATATAAAGTTTTTTTTTTATTTATTTTAGTTTAAATTATTTTTTCTTCTTCCTTTGGCTGGGGTGCCTTTTGGCTAGGCGGACCCTCTCCTTTGATTATTTTTAAGATTACACAAACTAACTTTTGAATCATCTAAAATAACTTTAGAACAAATGTGACATATATTGGTCGAATGGTAATCTAAATTTTCTTCTTCTGTTAGGGGTAGCATGGGTTTTACTATAGATAAATAACACTAGCCAACAAGGTTTTTGACTGGAGCAACCAAATACATTTCCCAGTGTAATTTGGTGCGCTGAATTCGAATCTGTAAATGGTTTTTCTCTATCACGTCAGGTTTTCGAGATATAAAAAAAAGCTTTTATTAGATTTTTCCATAAAAAGTTATTAGTTTATTTAAAAATCAATGAGTTTTCAAAAGTGAATGGCGTTATATGATTGTCGTTTGTATTTCGTTGGTTCGGTTTCACGTATTAGAGTCCAACAATAGTCTCCCAGCATACTTTTATCCCAAAATCCTTGATAGTTTCTTTCAATTTTCATTAAATCTTGATGGGCGCGTTCCCCTTGTTCGTCGCTAACAGCACCTAGGTTTTGTGGGAAAAAATCTAAATGCGAATGGAGAAAATGTATTTTGAGTGACATTCGTGCACCCAATTCATGATAACTTTTCAATAATTCAGCAACAATTTGTCTGTAGTTTTCACTCTTATTGTTTCCAAGAAAACTTTTCACGATGCACTTAAAAGACTCCCAGGCTGTATATTCTTTCTCCGATAAACACTGCGAAAAATTATGATCATTGATAAGCTTCCTGATCTGAGGGCCAACAAATATCCCTTCTTTTATTTTAGCATATGAAATTTTAGGAAAAACTTTTAACAAATATTTAAATGCTGCACCATCTTTGTCCAGAGCCTTCACAAAGTTCTTAAAAAGGCCCAATTTTATGTGCAGCGGTGGAAGAAGAACATCATTTGGATCAATTAATGGTTTATTTGAAATGTTTTGTTTTCCTGGTGAATATTCAGTCCTTTTTGGCCACTCTGTTCTGAGGTAATGATGAAGTGTGGCGCGACTATCCCATAGACACAGGAAACAGCAATATTTTGTGAAACCTCCTTGCATACCAGTCAACAAACCAATGACCTGAAACAGATTTAAAAATAAAAACTGTTATTTACGATCATCTATGTATAGGTATATTACATATGTAAAGAAATTTAAATCACATACCTTAAGATCACCACAGATCTTCCATTTATTATCATTGTATTTAAGTAATGTCAAAATTTCAGTCATTGACTCATAATTTTCCTTCGTATTAATGGCATGAGCAATTGGTATGGATGGTTTTTCATTGCCATTATGTAAAAGAAGTGCCTTTAAACTGTACTTAGAGCCATCAATAAATAATCTCCATTCAGTTTTGTCATATGGCTGGTTCATTTTTCGAAATAAACCATTAACATCAGTGCAGTACAGAATAGAGCCTTTCTTTTCAAAATATGCAGTCAATTCCAAACCTCTTTTTCTATAGATTGTTACTTTCGTCCCAGTTGCAAGATGTTTCCACTGCTGCATGCGTGAAGCAAGTATTTCTGCGTCTTGCTTCGTTAAATGCAAGTCCCGAATTAGATCACTCAGCTCAGCTTGAGTCACTAAATGGCGGTCATTATCAGCCTCGTACAAACTACAACTGCTGCCGAAAGATATTTCGGACTCACTGCTCGTAGCACCGGGAATGACTGGTAGTGGATCAGTTGATAGACGTTGAACTGGTTTGGAAACTGATAGGACATTAGGGTAGGTAATACTTTTTCGATTTTTCATATTGAATCCAGTAACTTTTGTTAAACAGAAATAACAATCAGTTTGGTGGTTACTTGACTCTCTCCAAAGTACTGGAATTGAAAAATCTAAATAGATTTTCTCGCCATTTGACCACTTGTATAAAATAGTTCTGCAACGATTGCAAAACATTGTCGGTGTCCACGGTTTGTCCAAGTTTCCGACAGCAAAACCAAAATAATGTAGATATGCATATTTTAGTGATTCTGATATTGCATATCCTTTTTTTCCAATCAGATATTCACCACACACAAAGCAAAAATAGCTCGGATTAGTAACACACGATCTCACTGACATGCTTATACTCTACCTTTATACAAATTTATAATGAATGTAGGCTTTTGTCAAATTAATAACTGTGAAATTGTAGCGTCAGTATTAACTATTTTACAGTATTGCCAGCATGCGATAAAAAACGAACTGGACGTGATAGCCCAACTTTGTTGCCAGATTCGAATTCAGCGCAGCCAGATTAGCTAAAAAACATACTTCGTTTCCCCAGTCAAAATTTTTTGCCTAATTTGTTGGCCAGTGTAATTATTACTTAAATATGTTACGTCTTCAATTAAACTCTCTATAAACAGTGTAGGTGAATCTAAACCTTTAAAGCTACATAGCTTATTTAAATTGTCGTTGAAAGTACATTTAATGAAATATGATATAGCATAGGGTACATGTCTATCAACTAATGTTGTTGAAGAAATATAGGGTGGCGCATAAGTAACGTTAAGATTTATTCAATGTTTAACTCTTTTCTTTCTGCTTTTATTTAACGTTGGCATTTATTAAAATTTAGAATATAGTTTGGAAATATGTTCACATTATGTTTTAAAGATAATATCTTTCAAATGTAGCCCATTGTTTGATTCTACCTGACGTGCTCTTTCCAAAGCATTTTCCATAACTTTTCTTAGAATTTCAGGTCCCAGCGCCCCCACTTCTTCTCGGATATTGGCCTTAAGTTGTTGGATGGTTCTAGGCTTATTGGCATATACCTTACCCTTTAGGTAACCCCAAAGAAAAAAATCGGGAGCCGTTAAATCAGGCGAACGTGGTGGCCACTTAAAATCAGAAAAACGTGATATTATTCGACTGCCAAAAATTTCGCGCAGGATAGCCATAGTTGGACGAGCTGTGTGAGCTGTGGCTCCATCTTGTTGGAACCACAAATCTGGATAGTTCTGCACCGCTGGCCTTAACAAATTTTCAATCATTTCCCGGTATTGAATGCCGTTCACATTAATCGCAACTCCTTCGTCGTTTTCGAAAAAATATGGTCCAATGATCCTCTCTGAAGTTATTCCACACCATACTGTGCATCTAAGTGGGTGCATTTGATCTTCAACAATTATTCTTGGATTTTCGCTGCCCCATATTCTGCAATTTTGTTTATTCACGTGACCATTTAGGTGAAAATGAGCCTCATCGCTCATTATGAGTTTGTGAATAAACTCGTTGTTTTCTAGGCACAATTCTTGAAAACGGCGACTATATTGAATGCGTTCTTGTGCATCATTTGGTTTTAACTCGTGAACCAATTGCATCTTATATGGGAAAAGATGTAACATATGTAAAATTCTTTGCAAAGACCGCCTAGACATCCCTAACTGCTGAGAACGTCGCCTGGTGGAAGTTTCGGGGTTTTCCTCAATACTTGCTTGCACTCGAGCAATGCTCACTTCATTTCGAACTGCACGAGGTCTTCCAGCACGCGGAAGATCACAGACAGCCCCTTGTTGCCCAAAACGCTGAACCAATCGGTAAATTGTTGGAGCGCTAGGAGCATTTCGAACATGAAAGAAATTTCGATATGATCTTTGTGTCTGAATAATCGAATGCTGACTTTCAAAGTAAAATTGAACAACTTTGGTTCTTTGTTCTGTGCTAAGCCTTTCCATCATAAATTTCCCAAGTATTATTTAGTTAATTCTGTAAAGAGACGAAAAAAAAGACTTAAATTAAAAAATGTATTCACTGATCAAATCTTAACGTTACTTATGCGCCACCCTTTATCACCACACGGAATGCAAGTTTGAATATTTTCAAATATACATTCCGAATCTGCGTATATTACGAACGGTACATCTATACTATTACTATAATTACTAAATACTATTGTAGACTTATCTGCTTGTGGTGTATATGCAATTTGTTTTTTACAATGTTGCCTATGAATTTCTAATTGTTGTTCATGGTGAAAATTCTGTAGACAGTCATCACATAGGATAATGCTTCCATGATGATCTGTCTGTTGAGCTCTAATGAATCTGAAAAAAATTACAAAATGGATGTATGAATAAATAAAAAATAGTATAATAAAGAAAACTAAAAAGAAATTTATAATTTTATTCGTAATCATAACACTTACCTTAATATATTTTTTATATAAACATAGTGTGAAACTATGTTTCCCTCAACTTTTTTCTGCATAAATAAAAGTTGGATATGTTTGCATTTTTTTCCTTTTGTTTTATAATAGGGTCGCACAATCAGGACTCCAGTGCGTGATAGCGGCAGACAATCCAAATTCTTGTTTCAGTGTCCCAGTTATCCATTTTTGTTAAATGTAAAAGTCAATCTGCAAAATAAAAAAAAAATTAACCAGATTCATTAAATAGAAAAAAAGTTATTCAATTTTTTTTTGGTAGCGGCTTTCATCAGCCACCCTGTACATACACATATACTGGTTAATCAGTGATTCTAACTTTTCTTTCCTAACTTTTGGATTTACAACCCTAGCTTGCTCTGATGATTCATCTGTGCTACTGAGCAATTTATTAGCCATTAATAACTTTTCATCGTCTGTAATGGTGGGATCAAAGAACGATGTAGTGCCATCTCTGATGACAGTAGGTTGGGACATGGCCTCTGGGCATCTATCCAGGAGTTGAGTGTTTATTAGGTCAATATGGACCATTTCTGAGAATTGTAAGTATTTAAGAACAACATTAGCCATGGGCATAAATGGTCCATTCACTTTAGCCACAGATTTAATTACTATAAAACATCCTCTACGAAAATTAAATAGTCCTGAGATCACCTTATTATATTCAATGCATGTAGCCACGTGTGGGTATATCTTTTCTCTACTCATGTATTCCGCAATCCTTGTAGTACCCATCTGTGCAGATAAGGCATTATATCTCATATCAAAATATTTGGTGGCGGTCATAGGGGACAGTTGTTTCCCTATGAAAATAAGACATAATCCAAAAAAGATACCAGTCGCTGAAATCATAGAATGGGCTTCTCCGTTTATTATAGTGTCATAAAGACTTCTGAGATTTGGTTGGGATAAATACGGTTCTACAGATGCTGTAAAATAATCTTCAGCGGTAGTATCTACATAATTCAAACTAAATGCACGATATGCCAAAGAATTTTTTAGCTCTGATTTAGCTTCTCTATATCCTAGATTAACTATTAATGTAGAAAGGATATCCACATAGGTATCCGGAGTTACTTCTGTTTCGGGAGTACAGAGCATTCCAAAAGCAGAGAATGCTAAGTGGAAGCAAGATTTTATATCATCTCGAATTCTATGTTTCCGTTGGTGGAGTGTTGTTCGCGGTTATGGATGGCCGCACACGCATCCAACCACCCTTGTGCATCTCGATGCTAGTTGAAGACTGATTTCTTTATTATTATTGACATAATTATAAACATGAACTTATTAACCCATATAGACCTATAATTATTTTAATTAAAAAATGTTTTTTTTAGTTATTCTAATTAAGGGCGACCTAAAAAACGTAGAAAAAATATTTAAAAAAATATTTAGGAAATAGGTGGCTATATAGGGGCCGGCCGTACCATATAGGGTACAGTAGGACTACAGGCATACAAAAATACAAAATTTTTATATAGTTTTTTTTTTATTTATTTTAGTTTAATACATAAGGAAACTTGAGGTTTTTATTTATTTTTAGTATGATACATGAGAAAACATTCAACGTGAACTCCAACATTACACTTGATACACCTTGTAGGACATTGTTTATGACATTGTCCGCACCTGGTTCGCTTTTCCTGCTTGGTGATGTAGTGTTCTTTTCCGTCATATCGAGAGTCGGAAGTTATAGAAGGTGGCCCACTAGGACCCGGCTTTTCGCGCTGTTTATTGCCCTTAATAATGGAATTTGCAATACGACCTCTGAAATTTAGTAGGTCCATATTGCCACCATTATGTCTGTAAAGTAACCAAGCATTTTGTACTGACATGTCAATGCAGTGGGGAATCAAAGGCATATACCACTTTTTACCTCGAATACTTGTTCGTAGTGCAGATATGTTTTGATCCGATAAATCTACTCCTCCCATGTTTTTGTTGTATTGCTGAATTAGATGAGGTTGGGATACTGATATCTTCTTTTTTTGTTGACGAGAATAGCGTTCAGTATTGTGGGCAGGATTTATACCAATTGCATTGGAACATACCGACACCATGCTATTATCATGCCACTTGCAGACTATGATATCTTCAGATACACGATAATCGCAGAAGCCTCTCTCTTTTTTTAGAATCTCATCTTTGTCGTTAATTTCAATAATAGCCAAAATATCATCTACATATTTAGCTATGTATTTAATGTGAATTTTTTTTTTTTTAGTTAAGCCAAAGCCACGTCTAGTAAGCTATCTAACAGGATGTCTGCAATTGTTGGGGAAAGAGGGTTTCCCATAGGCATACCGTAGATTTGGTTGTATATTTTGGATTTGTATATAAAATAATTGTTGTCATATAGGCAGAATTTTAGTATGTCTAAGAATTTTGAGCGTGGAATTGTAGTATTTTCTTTTATAGTTGACCATTTATTCATTATATTATTTATGGTTGATGTCTCTTTAGCATACCATAACAACAACAACACATGAAAATAATAATGTTAACTGATCCGTCTTCCTCTCATTTTCTATTCCTTCGTAAATATTTTTTAGCTGATTGTACATTTCATTGAAGTTTTTGTTTACATCATCGATTGTTTTCTTTAGAACATTCAGAGTTGAATCAATTACAGATGTTTGTTGTTTAATTAATTTATTTAAGTCCTCTTGATTGGTAAAGATGTTTCTCATATTATTATGGGAACGAAAAGTGTAAAGTGATCTTATTTAAAATGTTTGTATTATTTCCACGCTAAAAGTGTTAATAACAACAACAACGTCGGTCAGCATATTTTGGTAATGCATTCTTTTGAAGGCCACTTGACTGTTGTGTGCGTAAGCATTGCACTTGAATAATTTGGGTTATTTGAAACCTCTTATTGTGACAATATGTTGTGTTCAATTGTAAGCATTAATATTTATATTTATAATAGGTTGGTTCCCTTACAAGTATTAACATTTGTTAATAGGGTGGTTCCACTACAGTCGGAACGGCAATTCTTTGAAATGAAGTAAACAGATAAACCAATGTATTGGTCTATCTAGATAGCGTTCGATGAGACGCAATACACCTCCACATTTATTATATTTATTTATATATTATTTATATATTATTTATATTTTTATTTTTATAACTTAGAGCTCACTCTTGGAGCTCCCAAGTAAAGGGTGGTTAAATTTCAAGGGCCGATGTTAATTTTGAATAAAACACAAACTATTTAGGAAATTATTGTAATTTTATTTTATTATGATGTATTGGTATTACTCAATTATGTATGGAACAAAATATCGGCCAAATGGGCGCCGCGACCTCGGCGGCACACCTCCATCCGATGGTCCAAATTTTCGATGACGCTGAGGCATAATTGAGGTTCTATGCCGTTAATGTGCCGAATTATCTGATCCTTTAGGTCTTGAATTGTTGCTGGCTTATCGACGTACACCTTTTCTTTCAAATAACCCCAAAGAAAAAAGTCCAACGGTGTCAAATCACATGATCTTGGCGGCCAATTGACATCGCCATTACGTGAGATAACACGGCCATTGAATTTGTTGCGCAAAAGAGCCATTGTTTCGTTAGCTGTGTGGCAAGTGGCACCGTCTTGATGAAACGACATATCGTCCACATCCATATCTTCCAATTCGGGCCATAAAAAGTTCGTTATCATCTCACGATAGCGAACACCATTCACAGTAACTGCCTGACCGGCCTCATTTTGGAAAAAATACGGCCCGATGATGCCGCCAGCCCATAAACCGCACCAAACAGTCACTCTTTGTGGGTGCATTGGTTTTTCGACAATCACTCTTGGATTCTCATTCGCCCAAATGCGGCAATTCTGTTTATTGACGAATCCACTGAGGTGAAAATGTGCCTCATCACTAAAGATGATTTTCTTCGAAAATTGATCATCCACTGTTGCCATTTCTTGCCACCATTCTGCCCATTCACGACGTTTGGAATGGTCAAGAGGCTTTAGTTCTTGAGCCAATTGCACCTTGTAAGCGTGTAAATGCAAGTCTTTATGCATAATGTTCATCAACGACGAGCGTGAGAGGTGCAATTGTTGGGAACGACGACGAGTTGAAGTGGACGGCTCTTCAGCCACACTATCGCGAACAGCAGCAATATTTTCTGCAGTACGAGCTGTACGAGCATGCACTGGTGTTCTCACATCTTCTACAGACCCGGTTTGCTCGAATTTTTCCACGATTTTTGCGATTGTACGCACATTTGGACGATTAAATTGACCAAAAAAATTACGAAGTGCACGATATGCATTTTGATTTGAACGCCCATTTTCATAATAAGTCTGGATAACTTTAACACGTTCTTGGATTGTGTATCTCTCCATGGTTCAAATTGAGTAAGTCTGAAATAGAGAAATGTCAAATAAAATTCGGAAAAAAACTTGGCGTTTAGGTGTGGTTCACATTCAACATCGGCCCTTACGTTGAGTGCCACGTGCACCGCCGGCGGTGCACACTTTTCTTTTATTAGAGTGCCACGTGTACCGCCGGCGGTGCACAGGTACTTTAGAATTCAATTCAATATATTTTCTGCGGCACCACAGTAAAGTAAATAAATATTATGTTATGGCACCGAGAAAAAGACATTTTTTTTTAACTTTGGGAATTTTCACCGTATCTTTTATTTTAAATGAATTGGAAAGGAACAAAAAAATATAATTTTATTACAACTTCAGTACTTTAATTCATTAAATAAAATAAGAAAATAAAATATAACTTCACTTTTAGCTTATAAATAATAATAAAAAGGAACTTCAAGTTTCATAAATAAAAAGGAACTAATGATTTTCATTGAAACAATCCAGGCAAAGAGCTGGATTATCCTTACAGCCATTGCAAAATGTTGTAACCCTTTTGGTTTTTTTTATTGCTTCTTTTCGGCCGTCTGTCTGTTTTATTTTACCATAACATTTGGTGCACCGTTTTCTGATAATCCTATTTCTGCTATCTCTGACATCATAAATTTGTAAAGTATGAGTTTTAGAGCGGGAGGATCCTGATGCTTGATCTGTTGCTTCACATAGAAACTCGCAAATACTTTTTCTAAAATCAGCTATTTTTGTATTGGGCTTGTATTGTTTATATATTACCAAACTGTTTACAACGGCAGTGCTCAAAAGGAACTCGAAAGCTATCTTGTGGTACCATCGAATAGTTTTACGTAAAGGAGAGAAATAACTAGCCATTTGGTCTGATAAATCGATTCCTTGTTTTGCTGAATTGTAATCAATAATCATTTGAAGCTTCTTGATCTCCTCATTGTTCCTATTCTTTTTCCCAGTGGAAACTACAGTCAAATCATGTCTGGTACTTAGCATGAGTACTTCTCTCTTATCTCTCCATTTCATTACCACAATCCCTGAACACTCACGTCCGATAACATCACCCTTCTTTAGTTTTGCTCCAGTAACATCTTTAGGGTTTCCAACTCTGTTCTTTCTTAGGGTTCCAAGTAAATGCGTTTTGCGAGCCAACAATGCATTCGCTAAAGAAATAGAAGTATAAAAGTTATCCGTGACCATTGATCGTCCCTTATCAAGATAAGGCTCAGCAAGATCCAAGACGATTTGCGTACTATGAGAAACACCAGGCGTTGGTTTTCCTCTTCTGACAAAATCATCTGTTTTACCACAATATACGGAACTGGTATAAGTATAACCAAGTGGGTCACAAAGTTTGTATAATTTGACTCCATACTTATGTGATTTTCCCGGATTATATTGCCGGAATTGAAGTCTACCGCGCCACGGAATCATACTTTCATCCACCACCAACATTTCAGCAGGTTTTCTGGCTGCAGTAAAGTTTCGTTCCAGTATTTCTAGTAATTGATTAACTTTATGCAAGCGATTATTTCCCCCGGTTTCCGCAGAAAAATGAATGAATTTTAGCAATAACTGAAATCTGTTCCTTGACATAATTTTTGGGACAAAGCAATTTTTGTAAAAATTATCCTTGTGCCAATACAAGTGGATTGAAGGAAGCTTTACAATTCCCATATACAATACAAGTCCCAGAAATTGTTTTATTTCGGAAACATTCGTGGCTTCCCATTTCTTCATGCGAGACGTGCGAGTCACACGAGAAGTTTCAATTTTTTTTAGTGGCATTCAAGTTTGTTTGCTCCACTATTAGCTCGTAAACTTCTTCCGTAACCATAAGTTTGAAAATATCTGCTGGCTTTATTGAACTGAAGTCCATATCGCTTATTCCTGGTGAAGCAGCGGCGTCAGTAAATAGAACTGTTTTTAGCGAACTTCCACTAACCGTTCTCCAGACATTTCTTGGGACAATATCTCCCTCCTCTTCACTAGAAGATGCAGTATTTTCTGAAAGAGCATTAGGATCGTCTGCATCTTCATCTTCGGCAGCATCGCTCGATGTGAAATCACTACCAGGAATATATTCGTCTGAATCTGACGGCTCAAAATCAGCTTCATCACTTTCACTGTCATCAGTCCGTAGACGCTTCCCATAAAAAGAATTAACATCCATTTTATACTAGTACGAACTACAAAATAAATCAAAAATTCAAAGAAATGTAAAATATTGACGAAATAATAAAAATAATAATGTGTGACTCCCGGCGGTACACATGGCACCTGAATAAAATTATATTAACTGTGTGCCACGTGTACCGCCGGCTGTCACACATAATAACGGTAAAAATAACACACTTATACCAAAAAGGCTTTTCACAAACTAATTTTTATCACAAAAATATCAATTTAAACCTGTTATTACATATTGCGGTTTTTCTAATATATTTTTTTCCTATATGGTGGCACTCAACGTGTTAACCACCCTTTATAAGTTAATAATTGAATCTTAAATACTAAATACGACGACTTGAATGAGCGTTTTCTAGAACTTCACTCAAAATCTATATTTCTATTCTTATAATATATTTATTTTATATTTTACCAGGCAATCATAAATTTTAGACAATACCCAAAACCTATGATTGAGTATTGGCTTCCCTTAACAGGACTGCCTTTTCCCTTTTTAATTTATTTGAGGCGCCACCTCTGCGTTTAGGCTTAGTTGTTTTTGTTTTGTCGGTTTGTGCTGCCGTTTCTTGTAGCTCTCTATTGTTAGAGGCTTCGGCCCGACTTTCGACATTTAATTGTAAAATATAATTTATTAAGATAATTTTTTTTTCTTTCAAATTAAGTGCCTCGAGCGGATAACGCTTACAGGCCCTAAGAGTGCGCAATGTTGCACGCACCTCTTTTACAACAAAAATTTAAATTTATATTATTTTTTCTTCTTCCTTTGGCTGGGGTGCCTTTTGGCTAGGCGGCGGACCCTTTCCTAGTGTAATGTAATGTATAGTGTTTGGCAGGATCGCCATGTAATGTAATGTCATGTATTTGGTTCCCTATAGTCCCTTGTTTATTTTATACAGCTGTTAGGGATTGTTTTATTGTCAGTAGTGTTGCCTCTGTGCACCCTCTTCTTATATTCTTCTAGAGATATTGCTCTAGGTCCTTCGGTGAGTGGAGTTGGTATATATTGTGGGATTGATGTGTCTCCCACTGTTGTCCTGTCGGGCACATATTCTTCCAAATTATACTCTTGTAAGTACCTCTCCCAGCGGGATATTATCTCGTCGATTTCCTCTTCTGATGACATTTATTGGAAAAATCTATTCTTATGCTTGGAAATTCCCTATTGTTTATTGGTCCGATGTGGGCAGGATCGCCATGTAATGTAATGTTATAGTGTTTGGCAGGATCGCCATGTAATGTAAAGTTAAGTATTTGGTTCCCTATAGTCCCTTGTTTATTTTATACAGCTGTTAGGAATACCAGCTTAAGAGTTAGGCGTTCGAAGGAACTGCCAAAAGAAGTTTTGAAACTTTAAGAAAAGACAAGGCTGATGTAGCCAGTTTATGTTTTAAATTAAAGTCTGATTTTATTATAATTTGTTTATGCTTATATACTAGTTTTGAAAATTAATCTTAACCTTTCTCACTTATTATAACACAATTATTTCTTCTTTCTCTTTCAATACTATGAAGTTTCATATTCACATTTCTATTTGACCAATCATTGTACTTTGTATTTACAATTGCACTCAAACAGAAATGTGTCACTCAAATAGTTCCTCACAAGCAATTTAGCATTGCACCATGCATACAACAAAAAGGAATATTATTGATATTTTATTTATTGTTTCGTTGTATTCATTGTGCAAGCATTGTAGACTTGTGTGGTACACTACACTAGTCTTTAAGTAGAGCGATTATTCCGGCAATGAATCCGCAACAGGCTCTACAGTTGGTGGGGGCGCTGCTTGAGTGGGTGGGGCCGGCGTCACGGCTTGGGACATTACATTGGCCGGCGGTGGTGTAGCAGCCACACCAGAGGCAGCTGGCGATAAAAAAGTCGCATATTCATCATCCCCTAGCACATCGGCGACGACCGAGGGGTTGTTTACGGTCATGGTTCCAACTATCCAGGCGGCCAGAGTCAGACGGGAAAGTCTTAGCTTTTGGCTTTCCATGAAATAACACTCACCCTTCTTTTTTACAATATTAATTTGAAGGATGCTTTGCCGGCACTCAGGACACGATAAAACACCCCACTTTTTTAGACATTCTCCACATAAAAAATGTGGACAATTAAGGAATACTATTTTCTTCCCTGCATGTAACATAAAACATATGTTACATTTATATTCGGAAGAAAATAGTATCCTTAGTGGAAAAGGAGATGAACTATTCAATAGTTTTTCTTCATTCTCCAAAAATTTAAGCATTTTATTTTTTAAACCTATTTCTTTCTCCTGCAGTTTTTTTATTTTTGACTGCAAGGAGCTATGCTTTCGCATATAATACTCAAATTTCTCCTCCTTCCTCTTAATAGTCCTCCGTTGAGTTGAAAGGATTTTTTGGAATCGGGCTTGCAACTCCCTATCCTCCTCCAGACCTCTTCTTTCAACTGATGGTGCTGCCAATGAATCCAAATCTTGGCCTGGATTAAGTTGAGTTTCCTCATCGTCATTGTTGATGTTGAAATTAATGTTGTGATGGTTATTCATTGTACTCCTGCCGTTGTTTCAAACTGTAGTAGATAAAATCTTTTTTGCTAGAACCCTATTTTATACTAAAATTTCTACCTATTCAAAACTATAAAAAAACTTGGTGGCTATTTAATCACATACATTTTTTGTTTCAATATCACAACTTTATAAAATTATAAAAATTGATTCTATTAATCGGAAGTGGAAAATTCAAGTTTTTGAAATTTAAAACAATCCCGTTTTCCAACACAATTACTTCATCTTCTATATTGGTTATTTTGTACGATGTGCATCTATTTGAATTTAAATCAACTGGATTCAATGCTGATATTAGTGCCCATTTAAAACAATACTCATCGTTATTTTGAACATTAATACAAGCAAACTTCCTCAGTATTGAGGGTGGTAAGGGAATATAATGCGAGCCTTTTATACACTTGTATTGGTTAATATTCACCTCCAAATGCATAATTTGAATCAATGTCCAACCACTATCTCGCTCCTGAAATTCGCTCATCTTTTTCACTATAACATCACATTGTTCATTGTAAATATCTAGGGCATGTTCTCTTGTTGAATACATTCCAAGAATAGTCATTTTAGTCTGATGTGTGTGTGGGACGATGATGATGAAGTTTTAAAATAGTCTGAAGGGTGAATGTTATCCATGAAATAACACTCACCCTTCTTTTTTACAATATTAATTTGAAGGATGCTTTGCCGGCACTCAGGACACGATAAAACACCCCACTTTTTTAGACATTCTCCACATAAAAAATGTGGACAATTAAGGAATACTATATTCTTCCCTGCATGTAACATAAAACATATGTTACATTTATATTCGGAAGAAAATAGTATCCTTAGTGGAAAAGGAGATGAACTATTCAATAGTTTTTCTTCATTCTCCAAAAATTTAAGCATTTTATTTTTTAAACCTATTTCTTTCTCCTGCAGTTTTTTTATTTTTGACTGCAAGGAGCTATGCTTTCGCATATAATACTCAAATTTCTCCTCCTTCCTCTTAATAGTCCTCCGTTGAGTTGAAAGGATTTTTTGGAATCGGGCTTGCAACTCCCTATCCTCCTCCAGACCTCTTCTTTCAACTGATGGTGCTGCCAATGAATCCAAATCTTGGCCTGGATTAAGTTGAGTTTCCTCATCGTCATTGTTGATGTTGAAATTAATGTTGTGATGGTTATTCATTGTACTCCTGCCGTTGTTTCAAACTGTAGTAGATAAAATCTTTTTTGCTAGAACCCTATTTTATACTAAAATTTCTACCTATTCAAAACTATAAAAAAACTTGGTGGCTATTTAATCACATACATTTTTTGTTTCAATATCACAACCTTATAAAATTATAAAAATTGATTCTATTAATCGGAAGTGGAAAATTCAAGTTTTTGAAATTTAAAACAATCCCGTTTTCCAACACAATTACTTCATCTTCTATATTGGTTATTTTGTACGATGTGCATCTATTTCAATTTAAATCAACTGGATTCAATGCTGATATTAGTGCCCATTTAAAACAATACTCATCGTTATTTTGAACATTAATACAAGCAAACTTCCTCAGTATTGAGGGTGGTAAGGGAATATAATGCGAGCCTTTTATACACTTGTATTGGTTAATATTCACCTCCAAATGCATAATTTGAATCAATGTCCAACCACTATCTCGCTCCTGAAATTCGCTCATCTTTTTCACTATAACATCACATTGTTCATTGTAAATATCTAGGGCATGTTCTCTTGTTGAATACATTCCAAGAATAGTCATTTTAGTCTGATGTGTGTGTGGGACGATGATGATGAAGTTTTAAAATAGTCTGAAGGGTGAATGTTATCCATGAAATAACACTCACCCTTCTTTTTTACAATATTAATTTGAAGGATGCTTTGCCGGCACTCAGGGCACGATAAAACACCCCACTTTTTTAGACATTCTCCACATAAAAAATGTGGACAATTAAGGAATACTATATTCTTCCCTGCATGTAACATAAAACATATGTTACATTTATATTCGGAAGAAAATAGTATCCTTAGTGGAAAAGGAGATGAACTATTCAATAGTTTTTCTTCATTCTCCAAAAATTTAAGCATTTTATTTTTTAAACCTATTTCTTTCTCCTGCAGTTTTTTTATTTTTGACTGCAAGGAGCTATGCTTTCGCATATAATACTCAAATTTCTCCTCCTTCCTCTTAATAGTCCTCCGTTGAGTTGAAAGGATTTTTTGGAATCGGGCTTGCAACTCCCTATCCTCCTCCAGACCTCTTCTTTCAACTGATGGTGCTGCCAATGAATCCAAATCTTGGCCTGGATTAAGTTGAGTTTCCTCATCGTCATTGTTGATGTTGAAATTAATGTTGTGATGGTTATTCATTGTACTCCTGTCGTTGTTTCAAACTGTAGTAGATAAAATCTTTTTTGCTAGAACCCTATTTTATACTAAAACTAGCGGATACCCGGCGTGTGCTACTACGCAAAGAAAGGAAAAAGTTTTGTAAATTTAAAGGAAAAAATGAACTTTGTTTATTTGAAAACTGTTTTTATCTTAGTGCTAAAGGATAAACAATATTTTTAGTTTTATTGTGAGGTGTGTAGACATAAAGATTTTTCGGCGTTCCAACTCTGGAGCAAGCCACATACAATTGACCATGCGAAAAACAGGAATTTTCTAAGTTCAAACCAGCAACACTCAGCGATTGGCCTTGAGCCTTGTTGATTGTTATGGCGAAAGCCAGACGCACTGGAAACTGCAATCTCTTGAAATTGAATGGTAAATCAGTTGAAATAATTGGAATTCGTGGTACCAAGACTTCTTCGCCTTTAAATTTGCCGCTGATGATTGTAGCTTCAATTAAATTCTGTGATAATTTTTTCACAGCAAGTCTTGTTCCGTTGCACAATTTCGGTGGATCTAAGTTGCGAATAAGCATCAACGGTGAACCAACTTTTAAATTTAAAATGTGTGGTGGCATTCCAGATGGTTCCAAAGAGTTAAGAAACTCTATCGGATAGTTGACAGCTTGTTCTTCATCTGAAACTGTGTCAATCGATTTGTACTTGACAACTTCACCGGTTAGCTTCAGTTGAATCTGATTGTTTATTTTGTTAACATCGTCATTCTTTGGAGCCAAAATGGCTCGTTCGCACAACCAATTATGATTTCTGAAATTGTCGGCAATATTGGGGAAAACTTTTTGCACAACATTTTGAATAGATGACTCCATTTGACAAAAGTTTTGCGGAAACGTTATTTCATGTGTAGCCGGATCAAACGGAAGTTTTCCATCACCCATATCCAAAAGTTGTTTAGCGAATATTTGTGCAGTAGCATCCTGAAGTAAATGCACACGCGTATTTGTTGACAATGTAAGTTTCTGTACATGTCTCCAAAGAAATGACTTTTTCAAGCATGCATTAAGTTCATCTGCTGGAGTTGATCTTGGAACCACGGGTAAAGTTTGACGAAAATCTCCTGCAAGTAGCAATAAAGCTCCACCCATTGGTCGGTCATTTTCTCTAAAATCTTTTAAAGTACGGTCAAGAGCCTCAAGAGATTTTTTGTGCGCCATAGTGCATTCATCCCATACAATAATAGAGCTTGTTTTTAATACTACAGCCATGCCAGAGTTTTTACTGATATTACATGTTGGTGCTTCGGTATGGTTTACGTTCAATGGAAGCTTAAGCGCTGAATGAGCTGTACGCCCACCATCCAATAACGTCGATGCGATTCCAGACGATGCTACAGCTAGAGCAATTTCATTTCTCGATCGAATTCCTGCGAGTATCAAATTGAGCACGAATGTTTTCCCAGTGCCTCCAGGGGCATCAAGAAAAATAATACCACCACTTCCGTTAGCTACTTGCTGCATAACTTTTTCAAAAACAAAATTTTGATCGGCAGTCAGCAGTTGTTTTTGAGTATGAACAAAAAGACGCAATTCATCGGAATTATATTGCCGCTCACGTAGCAAATCTCTATCGAGAACATTATTCCGATCACGTATGGGCGCTGGTAGTCCAAGTTGGCAAAGAATTTTATTGTTGATCGAAATACATCTATCCTCAAGTAGTATGAGTGCTTCATTAAAAATGTCATCCGAAAACTGGATTTCAACATCCGGATTCGTGCTACGTGCTCGTCTTAGTATATCCTCACTCATACTTTCTTTATGATTTTCCCAAAGGTTTTTCGGATCGGAGGGTGCGCAAGTCGTTAAAATAATAGCAAAGAGCGTACGAATACGTGACGGAGAACACGTGAGTGCTGCTTCAGACAATGTCATATACCAGTGCTGATCGTTTTCAAGTAAGCCGAGTCGATAACATGCTGCTCTATAGGTTTCACAGATTTCTTCATTAACCGTTTTCAAATCTTGGAACGATGTTGGCCCTTTGACTGTGTGAAACAACATTCTCAAATAGTAACATTCAGCGTTATTTGGATGTACAGTGTACACTCGACCCAATGAATTGGATGCGCAAACACCAGCGTAGTGTGGAACAGCAGCACCCCGCTTCCTTCTACAAAATCTTTTGCTTGTTGTGTTCCAAGTGTAATATTTTGGAACTTCATGGTACAGCAATGTTTTCGCAAAATTATCAACTTGACACAATTGAAAAAAAGCTGTCAGTGTAGTGTTTTGTGGTTGTGCTGCTCGTTCTCGGGCATTTTCTTCAGTAAAGTAAACACGTTGACCGTTTTCTAAATGAACAGCAAGATGAAGAACAGTTGGATAACGTTCGTGAATACTAAAACCAAGAATTCGCCAGACGGCTTCATTACTGCTGATGTAGCGACCCATCTGAAATTGAGTTATTTCATCGTGTTGATTTGAAAGACCGAACACTGCCATGTCACTGCCTTTGTTAACATATTTGCATATGTATTTAACAGATTTCACAGAGTTGCAGTACTCAACATTGATGTGAGCTAAAAAAATTTTTGACAGTAGTAGGGAACAACCCACCTGTTATCAATTTCAATATCAACGTTTCTTACTTTAATGGTGGTAGTGAATCCTCCATCTTCTGGCTTTCGCCGTCTGTATTTGGGATATCCATCCTGACCAGTTTGTGTTTCGTTAATTAAATCGCGTGGATATTTTTTCGTACATCTGGCGTCTTTCATGCAAGGTGAATTCATATTCAATGCTCCGCACGGTCCGTGAATCATGTTCTTACAGACAACGTCAAAAAGTATCGGATCTTCTTGTTGATTTGGCAATTCAGCAGATATAATGCTATCAATTTGAGTTGGAACAATTTTTTCTTTCAACCAAATTAGAATATGAGCGTGCGGTAAGCCCCGTTTTTGCCACTCAATCGAATACATCCAGCATTGCACTTCGCCGTAAAGACGATTTTTTGTTAACAGATCCATGAGTTTAATTAGTTTTTGTTTGAAAACTCTTGCTGTCAGATCATGTCTATGACGCGAGGACTGACCAGGTAATAGCAAATCTGTGATTTCCACCCAAGAAGGATTGCACGTGAAAGTTATGAACAAATCTGGTCGGCCGTATCTTCGGACATACGTCAAAGCATCTTGAGCATACTCATGCATATGTCTAGGGCTTCCAGTGTACGAAGCGGGGAGTATGCACATTTGACCAATGTTGGCAGAATTTCCATCGTTCGTAATTGCATCGCGCAAATGTATATACTCCTCGACGCGCAATTTCTTTTGGTTTAAACGAATGAACAGAAGTCGCTCACTTTCAATTTTGGCGTACATGTCAACAACGAACTGATGAAAGAGTTCACGGCATTTCAAAATGTGATTTGATTGTTGAGTTCTTATCATAATTCGGAACGCATAATAATCCATAGCAGAAACCTGTAAAACGAATATTTTTTTTCTAAAAATTTGTTCCAATATATAAGCAGACAAACTCAAATGTATATTGAAAGCAATATTAACTTCAAAGTAAAACACAAACCTTTTTTGTTGTTGCAGCGCCAGTGTCAGAGTTAATTTGCATGACGTTGAAATGGTAACCATCTTCACCTTGCCAAAATAATACCGGATATTGAAGAGCATCATACGATCGGTGTGTTTCAGAGACGCGTTGCAAATTTGTATTTCGCCTTTGAATTATGATGTCTCGCCGATTGAATTCCGTACCAACCATAACGACTGCCACTTCGTTGATCGTTGGAGCGTTAAAGCGTCGTTCATGTTCACCGGCCGGTGCTCTATCTGCTCTTATAATTACTTTGTAATCATCTGATGGCATTCGATCCAAGGCGACTTTGAATAGTTTAATCAAATGATTATGCTGGTGGAAAAAACTTTGCAAATTTGAAATAATTTCACGTCTTGTACCGTTGATAACAGCGCAACGTTGATTAACTTCTTCTTCGATATCTCCTGTGAAATAAATTTGCAAAAACTTTGAATCTTGATCAGGTGCTGGAAGAAGCGACCCGATGTTGTGGTAAATTTGTCCTTGTAATTTGAATGTAGGCATGAAACCTGTAAAAAACAAATATTCAAAAAAGAAAGAAAAAACGGAAAAAGCAGTAAAAGCGGAAAAACCTGTATTGGTAACAATGTTAGTAGCTCCGAACGAAGTCATTTGGAAACTTGAATTGTATTTCCTAATATTTTCCAAAAAATGCTTGGATATCGCTGTGGTACCAGAAACGTAGCTTTTAAGTGGTTCAAGTGGCTCAACCAGGGGTGCCAACTTGACTTTACCATTCGAACAACACATACCGGTTGATTCCTTTTGAAATTTCAGTGCGTGACAGTACAAACAAAGATTTCTCATATGTCCAATTGCAACGTTCGGATGAATACTGTAGTCGCAGTCTTTGTCATAATTGAATCCCGCCAACTCAAAATCGATCCTTTGCCTTGAGTGAGCCGCTTGTAATCGGTTTGCGTGCTGCAGAGGAGTTTCAGCCGCTCTTGCTGTAGAAACTATTTCGAGCTTGATCCAGGCGTGCTTCATGTTGAGCAGGTGTTTCAGCTGCTCTTAACTGCCGAACTCGAAAAATATTAGAGTTCAATCGCCTTTCGCGTTGTTCGGGTATTTCTGCAGCTCTTGACTGTTGGTCTCTCATCCGGTTTGATTCCAACCGAACTTCATGTTGTTCGGGCGTTTCGGATGCTCGTGTGACTCTCATTCGTTGTGCAGATGCTGTATTTCTTCTAAGAGCAGATCTTTTCGGTGGCATTTTCAAAATTTAGATTTTAATGCTGAGATAAATTAAATCGATCACTTTAACATAAAACCACAACAGAATTTCACGAAAATAAAAAAATTATTACTTAGAATGAGGTTTTGAATCTTGGGCGATTTTTGCAACACACAGCGAAGTAATATTAATAATTTTTGGTTAGACCATTTTTCTTTAAAAAAATAAAATAAACTTGAATGAACACTTACAATTGCAACCAATACTAAAAAACACCACAAAAATACACGAAAACTTTTCCAACTATGTATACAATTTAAAATTACAATTTTTTGTACTGCAACTACTATGAAAAATTTTAGTGTTTTTTTTCATTTAAAAAGTGAGATTCACTTACAATTGAAACCAAAGCTCAAAATCACTCCGAAATTACACGCAATTGATATTTAACAAAAAATTTTCTAATTTTTTTTTTTTTTTTGTAATACACAAAAATATGTGAGGGATAAAATTTTATCTGGAAATTTAACAAATATGGTTCAAAGAATTGACAAATATGGTTTTTACCTTGGATAGAGAATTTCTCACAGATTTTAAATCTGTTATTGGAATTAAAGTGGACTTAAAAACTTTTTTTTTATCTCAATTTATTCGACAAAAACATTAATTTTTACGTAAGCGTCTTGGGCTAGAATTGATATAGCGCCACATATATTTTTCAGATTGGAAAGGAGGTAAGCCTAAAACCATCCTCTATAAATTCCCTTTTGAATGACACCAGTTTGGACCAAATCAGATATACCCGGTGCGCTTCGCTACCCCCTCTTTATAAAATAAAATTCCTATTGTGAAAATTTAATGACAATCGGTTCAGTAGTTAAGACTATATTACGACTTTTCATTTTTTAAAAAGGGGCGTGGTCCCACCCACTTTTCTCCTGGCACGTAATCCAAATTATGCCAATACCATATGTACCAAATATCATCGATGTAGGTAAAAAAATGCCCAAAATATGGCGATTTGAACTTTTGGGTTATATGGGCGGTGCCACGCCTCTTTGTCCAATCAAAACTTCATATAGCCTATTATTCCTTCCAGAGGCACAGTAACATGCTGTGAAAATTTTAGGAAGATCGGTCCAGGGGTTTGGTTTTCCTAAAAAGGGGCGTGGTCCCACCCACTTTTCTCCTGGTAAGTATTCCAAATTATGCCAATACCATATGTACCAAATATCATCGATGTAGGTAAAAAATGCCCAAAATTTGTCGATTTGAACTTTTGGGTTATATGGGCGGCGCCACGCCTCTTTGTCCAATCAAAACTTCATATAGCCTATTATTCCTTCCAGAGTCACAGTAACATGCTGTGAAAATTTTAGGAAGATCGGTCCAGGGGTTTGGTTTTCCTAAAAAGGGGCGTGGTCCCACCCACTTTTCTCCTGGTAAGTATTCCAAATTATGCCAATACCATATGTACCAAATATCATCGATGTAGGTAAAAAAATGCCCAAAATATGTCGATTTGAACTTTTGGGTTATATGGGCGGTGCCACGCCTCTTTGTCCAATCAAAACTTCATATAGCCTATGTCACCCGCCTGAATATTCTGAAGATTCTCTGAAAATTTCATCAAAATCGGCCCACCCGTTTCCGAGTCTATAGCGAACATGGGTACAAACATTTTTGTATTTTATATATATAGATATATATATATATATATATATATACCTGTATGTCTGTATGTAAATATATGACCGTGTGACTGTACTGCCTACTCTTATACATACATACTATGTACCAACCTGAACAACTGAATAGGTATGTATATAATTAAATGCTAGCGGGATTTTTTCTTGGGTTTTTTCTTGTTTTACCGTTGAACCCTTTAACGGAGATGTCGCACTTAACCGATAAAAATTAGTTTATGTGATTCGCACTTTTTTTGTTTTATTTGGTTTATTTTTGAACACTATACGATTTTAAAGCTTTACGTTAAGCACGCGACGTGGATAGACTGATGCTTTGTCTGATTTTTCTTGTTTTTTAACTTTACCTCATAATTTTTGGTGATTGTGAAATACTTCTATTTAGTTGTTTGGTTTGGTTCAATTCCACTTGTTCTGTAGGAACAATCCGGCTCGAAGGACCACGTTTTAAATTTTTTTTGTTTACCCTTTCACCCCGGAGTTTTTTCTAGAAATCTGGTAGTTTTTTTTAAATTCTGACGGCGAATTCATTTATAAAGCAATAATATAAGATGTTGGGCATACATGAGAAGTCGGAGATCCTTACGGTAATCCTGGGACATATAATCCCAATAAGTTTTTACGGTGGGATATTATATCCCAATAAAGCTAAATTGAGCAAAAATTACTTTGGCCAACTACATTTTTTTAGTTTTATTTATATTTTTTCTATTGAAAAAAAGAAAAATTTAGAATTCAAAGCTTATAAGTAAAGGAACTTAAAAAAGAAAATAATGGCACTTTGCAAATTGAAAGTATAAATATTAGAAATGGTTTTATTGGTGGAATGGTGCAAAACAGGAGGGACATAAAGCATTGTTGCATCCAGAGCACACGAATTTGGTTCTTCTCTCCTTTTTCATCGAAGTGCATCGAACGCAACGATGTCGCAATGTGCTTTTGACCGGTAAATGGTCGCCAATATTCAAGAGCTCCTTCTTAGGCTGCTTAGAAGGCCTGCCGCCTGTACGACGGGTTTTTATACGTTTATTTTTTGCTCCCTTGGCTATAAGCGCTTCAGCCAATGGAACTATGAATTGAATTAGCGGCATCTTTCGGTGATGATGCTCCAAATATAGTATCCATGCGTTTACAACACAAAGCATAAGTATTTTGAAAAACACTTCCACCACTTTCTGGATTGTCTGTTCATGTCGTATACAGCTGTTTTTTGATCGGCGAGATCGACCCCTCCCATCATACGATTGTAGTCGCTAATGATCAAAGGGCAGTTTACATTCTTCCTGGTGCCATCCTTTTGCTTTCTCAGCACTTGAACTAACTCTGGTTTGTGGCAATTTGACATGCACAGTACTTCTTTTGAGTCCATCCATCTTGCAGCTGACATGCCGTCAGCACTTATTTGAAATTTACTTTGCCCGCGATCCAATCGTCCTTTGAAAACTTGTGTTTCTCTCCGATTTTTCATATAAGTTCCGAACGCTCCGACAGAATATTGTGCAGTTTTGCCAAAATATCGCAATAACAGAAAATTGAACAATAATTTTAACGATTTGGAAATAATTCTACTGCTAATGTCGCCAACACTTTCGCAGCATTCAAGCGAACAATTTCTCAATCATAAAAATAAGAAACTAAATCAAGGAACATTAGGCAAGAGCTGTTTCGATCGCATCTCAGCCAATAAAATAGAATGACGGTCAAATTTCAAGAGAAATTCTTGAACGTCTCGAATAGGGACATCGGGTTGGAAGCAATATTGCAGTATTCCTTCTTTATCAACCGGTTCCACATTCAGAATCGCAGCAGTGACATCGCTGAAGTTGACAGGATCAACAATGTCAAATAGAAAAGCATCAGTAATCAATCCATAGTACAAGGCCAAAAAGAAATTTTTTATAGCCTTAGTCATCGGAGTTAAAAATCTATACATAAGCAAGAGTTTAATTAGATATTCATCAACCAAATCCAAATTACCATTTCTAATATAAATCGACGCGAACCATTCCAAAATAAGATCGTTTTTACCAAAAGAAGCACCACGAGATGCCCTAACAATTAACTCAGTAAGAGTTTTTATCACTATACAGTAACAAGTCGGCATCGAACAAATAATCTGCTCATCACCAGACGATCTGCCCGGCCAGACGATCACATCGGATTTATCCTTATGGGCCTGAACAGTTATTCCACTATGGGACAAACGGTGGAAAGTAGACACATTCCAACGACGTCCCGTCGCACAATCAAAAGTGACATTACATTCATTTGTTAATTTGTGAAGTTGTTGTTAAAATTATGGAAGAATTCAAGCGAACAATTTCTCAATCATAAAAATAAGAAACTAAATCAAGGAACATTAGGCAAGAGCTGTTTCGATCGCATCTCAGCCAATAAAATAGAATGACGGTCAAATTTCAAGAGAAATTCTTGAACGTCTCGAATAGGGACATCGGGTTGGAAGCAATATTGCAGTATTCCTTCTTTATCAACCGGTTCCACATTCAGAATCGCAGCAGTGAAAGTTGAAAGGATTTTTTGGAATCGAGCTTCCAACTCCTTATCCTCCTCCAGACCTCTTCTTTCATCTGAGGGTGCTGCCAATGAATCCAAATCTTGGCCTGGATTAAGTTGAGTTTCCTCATCATCATTGTTCACGTTGAAATTAATGTTGTGATTGCTATTCATTGTTGTCAAAGTTTTTAAGTATACTCCTGCCGTTGTTTCAAACTGTAGTAGAAAAAATCTTTTTGCTAGAACCCTATTTTATACTAAAATTTCTACCTATTCAAAACTATAAAAAAACTTGGTGGCTATTTAATCACATACATTTTTTGTTTCAATATCACAACCTTATAAAATTATAAAAATTGATTCTATTAATCGGAAGTGGAAAATTCAAGTTTTTGAAATTTAAAACAATCCCGTTTTCCAACACAATTACTTCATCTTCTATATTGGTTATTTTGTACGATGTGCATCTATTTGAATTTAAATCAACTGGATTCAATGCTGATATTAGTGCCCATTTAAAACAATACTCATCGTTATTTTGAACATTAATACAAGCAAACTTCCTCAGTATTGAGGGTGGTAAGGGAATATAATGCGAGCCTTTTATACACTTGTGTTGGTTAATATTCACCTCCAAATGCATAATTTGAATCAATGTCCAACCACTATCTCGCTCCTGAAATTCGCTCATCTTTTTCACTATAACATCACATTGTTCATTGTAAATATCTAGGGCATGTTCTCTTGTTGAATACATTCCAAGAATAGTCATTTTAGTCTGATGTGTGTGTGGGACGATGATGATGAAGTTTTAAAATAGTCTGAAGGGTGAATGTTATCCATGAAATAACACTCACCCTTCTTTTTTACAATATTAATTTGAAGGATGCTTTGCCGGCACTCAGGACACGATAAAACACCCCACTTTTTTAAACATTCCACACATATAAAATGTGGACAATTAAGGAATACTATTTTCTTCCCTGCATGTAACATAAAACATATGTTACATTTATATTCGGAAGAAAATAGTATCCTTAGTGGAAAAGGAGATGAACTATTCAATAGTTCTTCTTCATTCTCCAAAAACTTAAGCATTTTATTTTTTAGAATTATTTCTTTCTCTTGCAGTTTTTTTTATTTTTAACTGTAAGGTGCTATGCTTTCGCATATAACATTCAAATTTCTCCTCCTTCCTCTTAATTGTCCTCCGTTGAGTTGAAAGGATTTTTTGGAATCGGGCTTCCAACTCCGGCTTCATGTGCCGCTTTAAGTAGCTCGCAGTTTTCCGACTCATTTGATTCAAACGCTCTAATATTATTTTGGTTTCTTCTATAATTATTGTTATATCTTTGTCTATTCCGGTTATTATTATTATAATAATTATTATTATTACGATTGTTGCTATCGTTTCTATTATTGGTTATGTTTCGTTTGTAATTATTTTTACTGGAGTTTCGATAACCTCCGCGGTAACTATTAAAATTTGTTCCTCGTTTGTAGAACAATATGGCATTTTGCTGCCCAGTTGCTTCTGTGCAACTATTAACGAATTTGCTGACCGCTTCGTTCATGTTGTTAAATTGTCCGGCTTCCATTATGAGTTTAACTCTATCAATTGTGCAGTTTTTAGTAATGGTTTTAACCGCTGCTTGTGTGGAATATTTTGTAGCTAATTCACTGGACAATCCGTCTGAAATATAAGCATTTTCCAATGCTTTGGCTAGATTTTCTATCTCCACTATATATATTAGCTGTTTTGTTATTTTGTTATATATTCATCATTTTGGCGGTTATTACTTCCACAGATTCACCTTTAACCGTGTTCTTGAGTTTATTAATTACAGCGCTTATTGTGTTTTCATTAGTGATAAGGTTTCTAGCTGTCCCTTTTAGTTTAGTTTTTATTATAGAAATAGCTACCTGTTCATGAGAACCTTTTATTGAGTCTACTAACACTAGGGAATCAATGAATGAACTCAAGTTTTCTGATTTTCCGTCAAAATCAATTAGTAATTTTGAAGCTGTGTTCAAAAATTCTACTGTTGTCTGTGCCATTGTTCTTTGTTCGGTTTTGGTTGTGTCAGTTAGAAATTCAGTCCTTATATATTACACTTTCCTGTAATGTTAGCGGTAGGTTTATTTTTACCCTCTTCTTCGATGCTATATGCAATAATTTATTGCGTATATCATGGAAAAAGGCTTCGGCTGCTACTTTATGTGCTTGAGTTAACCTATTGTAGTTGACGTTTAAAATTATTCTAATTTCTTCTAAGTAATTTAAAAGACCATTTAAATGTTTATTTATTGTTTCTGTTTTTGTTGGTCTATCTATATTGAGACATTTATAAGATTTTTCAAATTCTTCTTTTATTTTTCTACAACGTTCTAATATGCTAGTCCAATCCATTAAATTTTATCAAGATCATTTGCTTTGCTTGAATATTTTTTCTTTAATGATTTATGATGCATTTTATGAAAAGTTAGTATAGACTTTAATCCTAGTAGTACTACTATTAAGTATAAGCAAATTTCAATTTTTGTTAAGTTAATTTCTTCCAAAACTTCTATAGTATTAACTACATTAGCGTTTGGGTTTTCAATTTTAGAGTTGGGTTTTCCCATTATTAAATTTGTAAATTTTTATAATTAATTTAAATTAAAACGCTTATTATATTTCTCTCTCGCAATGTTTTCTGACCATCTTATTAATCTCATTGTCTCTTCTTCTATTCTAGATCCTAAAACTTCTTCTTTAGTTGGGAATCCTTCTATTCCGACTAAATCCCATATCATTAATGTTAATGGCAATAAATCCTCATATGTATATTCTTTCTCTATTTCGTATCTTTCTATATTATTTGAATTTTCCATTATGAAAGGGTCATTCATACAAAATTAATTTTATTAAAAACTTTTTATTTAAGGAATTTATTTTAGTTCGGTGGTGTACATAATTTTAATTTTTATTTTTATACTCATCTAATAATTTATTTAGCCTAGTAAGTTCATCATATATATAATTAGAACGCTCCCAACTTGGAGGAGGTTGTAATTTTAGTTCTCGTAAGAGATTTGATTTGGTTCTCTTTAATTTGGTGGTGAAGCCACCTCGTCTTTTTGGCTTGGTAATTTTTGGTATTACTATATTTAATTCGTTTTGCGGCTTGTTCTTTTGCCGTGCCCTATATTCTTCTATAGTTAATTTTTTAGGGCCAGGATTGTTCATTATTATCACTGTATGTATTATTGTTTTTTTTTTTTTTTGAGTAAATTCTACTTTGCCTCGAGCGGTTTACGCTTACAGGCCCTGGAGTGCACCGCGATAAGTGCACCTTCTTAAAAGGAACAAAATAATTTTTTTTTTTTTTTTTTATACTTAGTTTGGTGTTGATTTGTTGCTTATTGCTTGGCTGTTATTTGGTTGTCTTCTGTTGGGCTGTTATTTAGTTGTCTTCTGTTTGGCTGGAGTTTATTTTGGGCTTTTTGCTCTGCCTCTTGGCCAGGCAGGACATTCCTTCAGACGCATCTGGCGGCTATTGGCTTGTCCGCCAGGACATATGATGAAAAAATTTTATATATATATTTATATATATATAAGGGTGCCTTTGGGCAGTCTCTCAAAATGTTTCCTTTAATAAATTCTAGCACTTCCAATCTGGCAGGATCGCCATGTAGAGGATGGAATCCAGATTGGAAAACGATTTAACTAGAGAGCCTCGCGATAAAGGCTCAAATCTAGCAATTTATTAGTTGAAGAATTATTCATCATCTCTTGTTGGTTTACAATTGTATCAGCTTATATACTATTAAGGTTGAGTGATTTTAACAAAAAGCACTCAACCCCTTAATTCTTACATTGCTATCTTTTACATATAAAATTATTAAGTTATACCAGGAGATCATAATATTTGAGTGATTATGATTGAGCGGTATAACTCAAGAAAAATATTGTATTGACTTACGGCTAATACTTAAAATTAATATTTAGTATGTGTGAGAAATTTGGGTGTAATTAGATCACCCTTACTGTAGTGCAATTGTTTCCCACAGCAAGAATTCAACGTGCCCAGTCATAAGTGTGTATTGTGTGTGTGGCCCACTTGAAATGCGGTGCATTAAAAGTGCGGCAACAACAACAACATTGCTTGGCATGCCTTTCATGGTATTGCCTATGCAAGTGTTTTCTACTACGGCCTGCTTGGTGACCGTCAAGTGTGAGTAAAAATATTTTGGTGATATTTGATATTCTTTTATTTATTATTTACTCGCATGGTACCGGCAATGATGCTACGCTACACTGTGTTGGTAATAGTGACTATGGGACTACGCTACAATCCATCTTGTTCAGTTTGTCAATGGTGGACTGGATCAGGTTCTTATGCTTGGTCATCTCGTTAAAATGGTCATTCTGCATCTGGACAACCGCCTCCACACCGTTCTGTATCTTAGTATAACGACCGCCATACTTGTAGTTCAAATTTTCCACAATCTGCTTAAACTTATCAACGGCCTTAGCAATTTCCACAGATACAGCATGATGGACGTCATCAGTGAATGGGACCTGTTTTATTTTCGAAAGATCAATAGACAAGCGGTCGGCAATCTTTTTAACATCGGAGTCCAAAGCACCCACCGCGTTGTTCAAATCACCACCTTCATGGATCATTTCTTTTAGCAGGCGTATTATCTCTTTCCGCTGCTTGGCATCACAGTTAGTCACTTTACAGATTAAGTCCAATGGTCCAGAGATGCGGCCATCCAATGGTTGTTCAGGGTCCTTGGCAAGCATCTCACGGCAGCGCAATTCACATACTGTCACCCTGCCAGCAGCCATTTTTCCTACAACAGAGTAGTCTGTAGCACATTTAAATTGTTTGGAGTAATTAACTCCAAGCTCACAGGCAGCACGTTCGGGGTCATGGCACACGCGAGATATCTCGAGATACCACTTCTCGCAATCAGCTTCGGTTGAACACTCAACCCCGGAGTTTTTGACGCACTTTAAAACGTCAGTGGCAGTGCGACCAAATCGCTGCCAAACGCCCTTATCCGGGGCGGACGTAACCAAAGGCAAGAATAAGGCAATCACAAGGCCTACCAGCATCCCGCCGGTCATGGTGCTAACCATCTTCTTTGCACTTCCCACCACGGAAGGCTTTGGTTGCACATTAGGGCGGTTGCCCTTCTTACGGCGGGTCTTAACCTCCACCGTGGGGGCCATGCTATTCATAACCCCAGCCATACAGCTATCGTGCTGCTTGGCAACATCAGATAGAGCTTTCACCTGAGCCTCTATCTTGGCCGATGTTCCGGCCACTACCGAGGATAGCACTCTAGCCTCGGCCAACTTACGGGTGTTGGAAACCACTTTAGAAACATCATTATTCGATGCCATTCTACCACCAATTTTAATTTTATTTTTATTTTTGTAATTAAATTACTAGCTTAAACGCTGGACACGGTTTTGATATTGTTGAACCTTCCCTTGTTAATCGCTTAGTTGATGAACTTAATACAAAGTATCAAATTCAAAATTTAATTTTATTTTTAGTTTTATTTAGACTTCTATTGAAGTATTCGCACTGATGAATCAGCTATTAAGTAAGTTTGATGAAAATCTCTAAATTTTATAGAGCGAAAATCACAAAATACACTTGGAAGACGCAAAAAACTTTGGAGCATAAACCCGTTGTTTTTTATTTTGACTTTTATACGAACGCGTCTTCTGTATAACACCAGCACGATCAATATTATTACGCCTATGATAACAATTACTACCGTGGAGTAAGCAATGTTATTAAAAACATTCTGTTGAAATTTGAGTTCCTTGATCGTGTTGATGTTGTTAATCTGCATTATGTGAAGTTTCTCAAGGGTGGGTTTGACTGCGGTGGTGACACTTCTATTGTTTCCTAATATTAGAAACTTCTGCGTTACATCTATGACATGGCTATTGAAACTTTGTCCTCCGATTGTTATGCTGCAATTGAAAAATGAGAAAAGGAAATTCCCTGAGAGGTTTGACCGTCGGTCATCGCAGTTAGTTGACATTGGGATTTTATCTGCGTTGCTTACTATAAGCGTACCTTCCTCTATTATTTTTAGTGTTTCCGCTTCATGTAAGATCAGGTTGCACTTCCCTCTAAAAATACAGCTTTGCGATGGCCTCAAACTTCTAAAATCCCTCTCACCGTTATAACAAAAACTCTTATTGGCAGTACGCACCACATATTCTCTTTCAGCATCTATTTGGTAGTGGCTGTCATTTGGAATTGGTATTATTAAGGATTTCTTTAAAAATATAGTTTCGATAGGTATCCTGATAACGAACATCACTGTATTTTGTCTGTGTAATGCCACTCCCATCTGCATCTCTTGTATGGTTTCAATATTAATTCTGATTCACAACAACTCCAACATTACACTTGATACACCTTGTTGGACATTGTTAATGACATTGTCCGCACCTGGTTCGCTTTTCCTGCTTGGTGATGTAGTGTTATTTTCCGTCATATCGAGAGTAGGAAGTTATAGAAGATGGCCCACTACGACCCGGCTTTTCGCGCTGTTTATTGCCCTTAATAATGGAATTTGCAATACGACCTCTGAAATTTAGTAGGTCCATATTGCCACCATTATGTCTGTAAAGTAACCAAGCATTTTGTACTGACATGTCAATGCAGTGGGGAATCAAAGGCATATACCACTTTTTACCTCGAATACTTGTTCGTAGTGCAGATATGTTTTGATCCGATAAATCTACTCCTCCCATGTTTTTGTTGTATTGCTGAATTAGATGAGGTTGGGATACTGATATCTTCTTTTTTTGTTGACGAGAATAGCGTTCAGTATTGTGGGCAGGATTTATACCAATTGCATTGGAACATACCGACACCATGCTATTATCATGCCACTTGCAGACTATGATATCTTCAGATACACGATAATCGCAGAAGCCTCTCTCTTTTTTTAGAATCTCATCTTTGTCGTTAATTTCAATAATAGCCAAAATATCATCTACATATTTAGCTATGTATTTAATGTGAATTTTTTTTTTTTTTAGTTAAGCCAAAGCCACGTCTAGTAAGCTATCTAACAGGATGTCTGCAATTGTTGGGGAAAGAGGGTTTCCCATAGGCATACCGTAGATTTGGTTGTATATTTTGGATTTGTATATAAAATAGTTGTTGTCATATAGGCAGAATTTTAGTATGTCTAAGAATTTTGAGCGTGGAATTGTAGTATTTTCTTTTATAGTTGACCATTTATTCATTATATTATTTATGGTTGATGTCTCTTTAGCATACCATAACAACAACAACACATGAAAATAATAATGTTAACTGATCCGTCTTCCTCTCATTTTCTATTCCTTCGTAAATATTTTTTAGCTGATTGTACATTTCATTGAAGTTTTTGTTTACATCATCGATTGTTTCCTTTAGAACATTCAGAGTTGAATCAATTACAGATGTTTGTTGTTTAATTAATTTATTTAAGTCCTCTTGATTGGTAAAGATGTTTCTCATATTATTATGGGAACGAAAAGTGTAAAGTGATCTTATTTAAAATGTTTGTATTATTTCCACGCTAAAAGTGTTAATAACAACAACAACGTCGGTCAGAATATTTTGGTGGTGCATTCTTTTGAAGGCCACTTGACTGTTGTGTGCGTAAGCATTGCACTTGAATAATTTGGGTTATTTGAAACCTCTGACAATATGTTGTGTTCAATTGTAAGCATTAATATTTATATTTATAATAGGTTGGTTCCCTTACAAGTATGAACATTTGTTAATAGGATGGTTCCACTACAGAGGCACCAACTGAGTCTCAAAGTCCTTCTTTCCGTAGGTCATTGTGTAACCACCATGTTCGATGCTCCACTTCTTCTTCATGTCCAAGCAGTCCACATCGATATCAGACGGCTTGAACACATCACCGGAATTGCAGGTACCTGATGATTCAACATAATGGTAAGCACATAAGTACTTAGACAGCCTGTAGGAAATCATTTGCGGCCACTTACCGGGGGTCGTCTGTACATTATAAATGCTGACAGGGGAAATGGTATCTATGGAAGACGTTGTCAAATGGCCGATGCTCTCAAAACCTATTCCATGGAACTTTACAGTTAAGTCAAGGTGTGGAGCACTGGACACGACGGTGTACAGGTCGACGAATGAAGAGATGGCACCATAGGAGAAGCAGACGTCAAGCCGAGTGGCAACGCGACCATTCAAGAAACAATGATCGCCAATCCAGTCAGCTTCAGAGTCTTTGAATAGCTTACGCAACCCAGGAACACATGTTTTATAACACTCTGATTCCAGAGCGTAAACACCGTCAGAAAGACCACCAGCGCAACCCCAGTCGAATACTTGGCACACAGGCTTAATTTTATATGGGATGGCGCGCAAGAAGTTGTAAATGTGGTATAGACGGATCGACACCACTTCCACCGTAGCATCGCCTGCCACGAAACACTGACCGGGGCGGACTCTTAAGTGTTCATAAGGAACACCTAGTTTCGAGATTCCAGCCGCAGCAGTCGACGGCACCATATTCTCAACACTGCAAGCACCGTCAACAGATATAATGAGCCAAGCCAAATAGCACACGAGGAGAGCAATGCCGACAGAACGACGGACACAGAAGACAAGGAAGATGGTAGCAAAGAACATTAAATGTTCTACGACGAAGAATTTATCCTTCAACGTATGCAATTTCGCCATAACAAGGTCCCAACCACTTGGGGCCATTCGCCTCCACACCGTTCTTAGTATAACGACCGCCATACTTGTAGTTCAAATTTTCCACAATCTGCTTAAACTTATCAACGGCCTTAGCAATTTCCACAGATACAGCATGATGGACGTCATCAGTGAATGGGACCTGTTTTATTTTCGAAAGATCAATAGACAAGCGGTCGGCAATCTTTTTAACATCGGAGTCCAAAGCACCCACCGCGTTGTTCAAATCACCACCTTCATGGATCATTTCTTTTAGCAGGCGTATTATCTCTTTCCGCTGCTTGGCATCACAGTTAGTCACTTTACAGATTAAGTCCAATGGTCCAGAGATGCGGCCGAGGGGTTGTTTACGGTCATTGTTCCAACTATCCAGGCGGCCAGAGTCAGACGGGAAAGTCTTAGCTTTTGGCTAGGCGGACCCTTTCCTTTTGCTGTATTGGTTGGGGTGCCTTTTGGCTAGGCGGCGGACCCTTTCCTAGTCTTTAAGCAGAGCGATTATTCCGGCAATGAATCCGCAACAGGCTCTACAGTTGGTGGGGGTGCTGCTTGAGTGGGTGGGGCCGGCGTCACGGCCTGGGACATTACATTGGCCGGCGGTGGTGTAGCAGCCACACCAGAGGCAGCTGGCGATAAAAAAGTCGCATATTCATCATCCCCTAGCACATCGGCGACGACCGAGGGGTTGTTTACGGTCATGGTTCCAACTATCCAGGCGGCCAGAGTCAGACGGGAAAGTCTTAGCTTTTGGCTAGGCGGACCCTTTCCTTTTGCTGTATTGGTTGGGGTGCCTTTTGGCTATGCGGACCCTCTCCTTTGATTATTTTTAAGATTACACAAACTATGTGCAGCGCCTCTATACTTCCCACTCATATGACAATGATTCCTAACTTTTGAATCATCTAAAATAACTTTAGAACAAATGTGACATATATTGGTCGAATGGTAATCTAAATTTTCTTCTTCTGTTAGGGGTAGCATGGGTTTTACTATAGATAAATAATTATTACTTAAATATGTTACGTCTTCAATTAAACTCTCTATAAACAGTGTAGGTGAATCTAAACCTTTAAAGCTACATAGCTTATTTAAATTGTCGTTGAAAGTACATTTAATGAAATATGATATAGCATAGGGTACATGTCTATCAACTAATGTTGTTGAAGAAATATCACCACACGGAATGCAAGTTTGAATATTTTCAAATATACATTCCGAATCTGCGTATATTACGAACGGTACATCTATACTATTACTATAATTACTAAATACTATTGTAGACTTATCTGCTTGTGGTGTATATGCAATTTGTTTTTTACAATGTTGCCTATGAATTTCTAATTGTTGTTCATGGTGAAAATTCTGTAGACAGTCATCACATAGGATAATGCTTCCATGATGATCTGTCTGTAGAGCTCTAATGAATCTGAAAAAATTACAAAATGGATGTATGAATAAATAAAAAATAGTATAATAAAGAAAACTAAAAAGAAATTTATAATTTTATTCGTAATCATAACACTTACCTTGATATATTTTTTATATAAACATAGTGTGAAACTATGTTTCCCTCAACTTTTTTCTGCATAAATAAAAGTTGGATATGTTTGCATTTTTTTCCTTTTGTTTTATAATAGGGTCGCACAATCAGGACTCCAGTGCGTGATAGCGGCAGACAATCCAAATTCTTGTTTCAGTTATCCATTTTTGTTAAATGTAAAAGTCAATCTGCAAAATAAAAAAAAAATTAACCAGATTCGTTAAATAGAAAAAAAGTTATTCAATTTTTTTTTGGTAGCGGCTTTCATCAGCCACCCTGTACATACACATATACTGGTTAATCAGTGATTCTAACTTTTCTTTCCTAACTTTTGGATTTACAACCCTAGCTTGCTCTGATGGTTCATCTGTGCTACTGAGCAATTTATTAGCCATTAATAACTTTTCATCGTCTGTAATGGTGGGATCAAAGAACGATGTAGTGCCATCTCTGATGACAGTAGGTAGGGACATGGCCTCTGGGCATCTATCCAGGAGTTGAGTGTTTATTAGGTCAATATGGACCATTTCTGAGAATTGTAAGTATTTAAGAACAACATTAGCCATGGGCATAAATGGTCCATTCACTTTAGCCAGAGATTTAATTACTATAAAACATCCTCTACGAAAATTAAATAGTCCTGAGATCACCTTATTATATTCAATGCATGTAGCCACGTCTGGGTATATCTTTTCTCTACTCATATATTCCGCAACCCTTGTAGTACCCATCTGTGCAGATAAGGCATTATATCTCATATCAAAATATTTGGTGGCGGTCATAGGGGACAGTTGTTTCCCTATGAAAATAAGACAATCCAAAAAAGATACCAGTCGCTGAAATCATAGAATGGGCTTCTCCGTTTATTAGTGTCATAAAGACTTCTGAGATGTGGTTGGGATAAATACGGTTCTACAGATGCTGTAAAATAATCTTCAGCGGTAGTATCTACATAATTCAAACTAAATGCACGATATGCCAAAGAATTTTTTAGCTCTGATTTAGCTTCTCTATATCCTAGATTCACTATTAATGTAGAAAGGATATCCACATAGGTATCCGGAGTTACTTCTGTTTCGGGAGTTTTGTTGGAGCTATTTTCCTGAAATCTTTAATGTTGATTTCCTTATTGGTGAACATGATGGAATCATCACCATTTACTATTATCTCAAAGCATGCGTCATATGCTGGTAGAATTTTGGCAGAGTGCCTATTGGTATAGGCGGCGAGGGTGGTGATGGGCCCTGGGGGGTAGTAGTAGTATGCATTAGGGCAGAGAAGGCTCGGTAAATACCGTAAGCCACTCCGAACCCTACTAACCCCACACCCATAGCCTGAAGGAAGATCGGAGGTGAACTGAACGATATAGAGGGCGCTTTCAATGACGGCGCGTTGAGAAAACCCGGTGTGCGTTCATATAGCTTTTCTTTAACAGTGAACGGCCAGTACCAGGGTCTATAAGCCACTATAGCGTCCATATCTCTATTGTGCGCCAGTGCACCGTCAGCCTCCTCTACCGTTGATATTCTGTATGTTTTCGTTATTCTACAGTTCATGAAGTATTGCAGATAATAAGGCATAATTGATTAAGGAATTGCCAAAAGATGTATCCACATCTCCTGACATTCGAGTTCCCTTGATGTGCCAGCGCTCACCAGCAAACGTTCGTACAGTGTTGTTAATCGTTCTTTTAAACAGCCGGTGCAACTCACCATTGTTCGGATAACAAGCTTTATAAAACTTGTGGGTGAGGTCAAGCATCTCGGGAGTGACATGAGCGTCGAATTCACGATGGTCGGCTTCGGTGGAATATTTAAATCGTTTTGCATGTGCAGTTTGGTATAAGAAAGTATCGTCATCTTCAACATGTCTATAGTGCATACCATATACATCTAGAGCTCTCTTTGGATTGTAGAACATTGTTAGTTCTCCATTGGGTTTGTATACAAGTTTAGTCTTGCAGAACTCAGTTTGGTGTATGTTGGTTGTGGATGGTTTGACTTCTGTGTCCATGTTGTATGTTTGGGCTATTTTCCTGAAATCTTTAATGTTGATTTCCTTATTGGTGAACATGATGGAATCATCACCATTTACTATTATCTCAAAATCATGAATGCCCAGTTCATGAAGTATTGCAGATAATAAGGCATAATTGATTAAGGAATTGCCAAAAGATGTATCCACATCTCCTGACATTCGAGTTCCCTTGATGTGCCAGCGCTCACCAGCAAACGTTCGTACAGTGTTGTTAATCGTTCTTTTAAACAGCCGGTGCAACTCACCATTGTTCGGATAACAAGCTTTATAAAACTTGTGGGTGAGGTCAAGCATCTCGGGAGTGACATGAGCGTCGAATTCACGATGGTCGGCTTCGGTGGAATATTTAAATCGTTTTGCATGTGCAGTTTGGTATAAGAAAGTATCGTCATCTTCAACATGTCTATAGTGCATACCATATACATCTAGAGCTCTCTTTGGATTGTAGAACATTGTTAGTTCTTCATTGGGTTTGTATACAAGTTTAGTCTTGCAGAACTCAGTTTGGTGTATGTTGGTTGTGGATGGTTTGACTTCTGTGTCCATGTTGTATGTTTGGGCTATTTTCCTGAAATCTTTAATGTTGATTTCCTTATTGGTGAACATGATGGAATCATCACCATTTACTATTATCTCAAAGCATGCGTCATATGCTGGTAGAATTTTGGCAGAGTGCCTATTGGTATAGGCGGCGAGGGTGGTGATGGGCCCTGGGGGGTAGTAGTAGTATGCATTAGGGCAGAGAAGGCTCGGTAAATACCGTAAGCCACTCCGAACCCTACTAACCCCACACCCATAGCCTGAAGGAAGATCGGAGGTGAACTGAACGATATAGAGGGCGCTTTCAATGACGGCGCGTTGAGAAAACCCGGTGTGCGTTCATATAGCTTTTCTTTAACAGTGAACGGCCAGTACCAGGGTCTATAAGCCACTATAGCGTCCATATCTCTATTGTGCGCCAGTGCACCGTCAGCCTCCTCTACCGTTGATATTCTGTATGTTTTCGTTATTCTACAGTTCATGAAGTATTGCAGATAATAAGGCATAATTGATTAAGGAATTGCCAAAAGATGTATCCACATCTCCTGACATTCGAGTTCCCTTGATGTGCCAGCGCTCACCAGCAAACGTTCGTACAGTGTTGTTAATCGTTCTTTTAAACAGCCGGTGCAACTCACCATTGTTCGGATAACATGCTTTATAAAACTTGTGGGTGAGGTCAAGCATCTCGGGAGTGACATGAGCGTCGAATTCACGATGGTCGGCTTCGGTGGAATATTTAAATCGTTTTGCATGTGCAGTTTGGTATAAGAAAGTATCGTCATCTTCAACATGTCTATAGTGCATACCATATATATCTAGAGCTCTCTTTGGATTGTAGAACATTGTTAGTTCTCCATTGGGTTTGTATACAAGTTTAGTCTTGCAGAACTCAATTTGGTGTATGTTGGTTGTGGATGGTTTGACTTCTGTATCCATGTTGTATGTTTGGGCTATTTTCCTGAAATCTTTAATGTTGATTTCCTTATTGGTGAACATGATGGAATCATCACCATTGTAATGTTACGTGTATAGTATTTTGTAGTGTAACGTGTATAGTATTTGGTTCCCTATAGTCCCTTGTTTATTTTATACAGCTGTTAGGGATACCAGCTTGAGAGTTAGGCGTTCGAAAGAACTGCCAAAAGATTCTTGAAACTTCAAAATAAGACAAGGCTGATGTAGCCAGTTTATGTTTTAAATTAAAGTCTGATTTTATTATAATTTGTTTATGCTTATATACTAGTTTTGAAAATTAATCTTAACCTTTCTAACTTATTATAACATACAATTATTTCTTCTTTCTCTTTCAATACTATGAAGTTTCATATTCACATTTCTATTTGACCAATCATTGTACTTTGTATTTACAATTGCACTCAAACAGAAATGTGTCACTCAAATAGTTCCTCACAAGCAATTTAGCATTGCACCATGCATACAACAAAAAGAAATATTATTGATACTTTATTTATTGTTTCGTTGTATTCATTGTGCAAGCATTGTAGACTTGTGTGGTACACTACACCCTCACCCTTAAGAGAAAAATTAGGGAGGAATTTTTCTAATCAACTTCATAGTACTGTTACAATATTTCTTATAATTTACTTATATATATAATTAATTTGTATATTTTATGTCTTATTTTTACGTACATATATATATTAGGATTTTTATTCTATAACTAGCGAACCCCCTGCACACTTCGTAGTGCAAAAAAGAAAATAAAAAAATCAATTCGAATTCATTTAAATCAGTGATAAATTGCTTTTATTGTAATGCTCTGTGGTAAACAACATTTGTTGTTTTTCCATTTTCGGTGTAAATATGCAAAACCGATGGTTTGCCAACGCGTGAACAGGCTACATACAACTGTCCATGTGAGAAAACTGGATACTCTAAATTCACTCCACAAATTCCTAAGGATTGGCCTTGCGCCTTATTAATGGTAACCGCAAACGCAAGGCGAACAGGAAACTGAAGTCGTTTAAATTCAAATGGCATATCAGTTGGAATCATTGGGATGCGTGGAATGAATACATCTTCGCCTTTGAATTTTCCAGTTAAAATAGTAGCTTCGATTACATAAGCCATCAACGTTTTAATAGCAAGTCTTGTACCATTACACAAACGGGGTTGATTGATATTGCGAAGCATAATAATAGTGGCTCCAACTTTCAATTGGAGATTATGCGGAGGCAATCCTGGTAAGTCCAACGAATTCAAAAATTCTGTTGGATAATTCACAACATCTTCTTCATTGGTAACAGTATCGACAGACTTGTACGACACCAATTCGCCAGGAATCTTTGATTGTATAGCCATGTTTAATTCAGTAACATCTTTGTTCTTTGCCGCTAAAATTGCTCTGTCACTCAACCATGCATGGCATGTATACTGTTGTGCTATGTTAGTGAAAACACATTCAATCAATTCCTCTTTTGACTGTACGAAATGGCAAAAATCATTTGGAAATGTTATCAATCCAGTGTCATCAACAGGCATTGCACCATTCCCAATTTTCAGCAATTGGTTAGAGAACTTATCAGCAGATGGATCATTCTGCAACTGAACACGAACGTTGGTAGTGAGTTTCAATGTTTTAACAAATCTCCATAAATATGATGACTTTAAGCAAGCGTTAATTTGATCGGCAGCTGTCGATCTAGGAATGACAGGCAATGTTTGTCTAAAATCGCCTGACAATAAAATCAACGCACCACCAAACAACTCTGAATTGTCTCGGAGATCTTTCATTGTTCTTTCCAAAGCTTCAACAGATTTCTTATTCGCCATAGTGCATTCATCCCAAATAATGATACCGCAACGTTTCAATAATTTTGCCGTTCCAGATGTTTTTGAAACATTACATGTGGGAGTTTCATTAACTTGGTAGTTCAATGGCAATTTTAAAGCAGAATGTGCTGTCCGACCACCATCTAACAAAGTGGCTGCAATGCCAGAAGACGCCAATGCCAATGCAATTTTATTCTGGGAACGTATCGTTGCCAACAACAATGAAATTAAAAACGTTTTTCCGGTGCCTCCTGGTGCATCCAGAAAATAAAATCCACCGGCTTCACTATTGACAGCTTGCATAATAGTATCGTACGCCTTTTTTTGCTTCGCATTCAATTTCGAATGATTTGCGTGAACAAAAGCATTTAATTCGTTGCGATCGTATTGTTGTTCACGTTGCAGTTCTAACTCAAAAATGTCATGCATTGCACGATTAGGTGATGGCATTCCCAATTGTGCTAATGCCTTATTAGCAATCGACAAACAGAAATCTTCAATACAAATCAATGCTTCATTGTAAATTTCCGGCGTGAAATCCATTGCAGGATTACGATTTTCTTGACGCACTCGAAACAGAATATCTTCCGATAGACAGTCTTGAAATTTTGTCCACAATTCAGATGGATTCGATGGAAAACAGGTAGACAAAATAATTGCAAACAAAGCTCGAATTTGATAAGGATGAGCGACAACTGCTGCATCTGCAAGTGTTTGTTCCCAATGAATATCATTTTCCAACAAATTGAGCTGTTGACACGCTTGTCGATATGTCGTACACAAAACTCCATTGACTGTCCTTAACTGTCGAAATGATGTTGGCCCACGTACGTTTATTAACAGCAAACGTAAATAAAAGCACTCAGCATTATTTGGGTGCACAGTATAAATACGTCCCAAAGCATTACTTGAATATAAATTTTGATGTCCATCAACACGATTTCCTTGCTTGCGCCGTTGGAACTCCTTTTTTGATGCATTCCACATAAAATACGTTGGCACTTCTGCATACAATAACGTTCTGGCAAAAGGATCAACTTCACACAATTTAAAAAATGCAGTTAGAGTTGTATGAGGTGGTGATAGAGCTCTCTGTGCAGCATTTTCGGAAGTGAAATACACACGTTGGCCATTTTCAAGATGAACAGCTAAATGAACAACAGCTGGATATCTCTCGTGAATTTGAAATGAAAAAATACGCCAAATCGCTTCATTACTGCTAATGTAACGCCCCATTTGATACTGATGTATTTCGTCGTTTCTATTTGAATCAGTAGCTCCATATATGGCCATATCACTACCTTTATTTACATACTTGCAAATGTATTTAATGGACTTGACAGAATTGCAGTATTCGACATTAATATGAGCTTTAAATACTTTCGACAATAAAGGTGAATAAGGCACAATCCAACGATTATCGACGTGAACGTTTTGATTTTTTACTCTTATGGTAACTGATCTACCATTGTCTTGAGTTGATCGACGACGATATAATGGGTAACCATCATTTCCAGTGACTGTATCCGAAACCAAAGCTCTTGGATAACGTTTACTACATTTGCCATCAACTATACATGGGGAGTTAATGTTGAATGCTCCACATGGACCGTGTATCATATTTTGCACAACAACATCATATAATTCAGGATCACTTATTTGGTCTGGAATTTCAGCACATATCACATTGTCAACTTCATCCGGTGTGATTTTATTCACCAACCATATTAAAATGTGAGCGTGTGGCAAACCACGCTTTTGCCACTCCACAGAGTACATCCAGCACTTGACTTCACCAAACACTTTAGATTTCACGATAAAATCTATAAGCGCTTTCAATTTCTGCTTAAAAACACGGGCAGTGATATCATGGCGGTCGGTTGGACTTTGGCCAGCGAATAAATTATCTTTAATGTCACTCCATTGCGGATTACACGTAAATGTTATAAATAAATCTGGTCGACCGTAATGACGCACATAAGTCATTGCATCCTGCGCGTACTCATGCATATGACGTGGGCTGCCTGTGTACGTTGAAGGCAAAATGGTCATTTTCCCAAGATCATTAACATTACCTTCATTATTTATAGCATCACGCAAATGGATATACTCCTCCGAACGTAATTTCTTCTGATTAAATCGTATGAAATTTAGTCGTTCACTTTCAATTTTGGCGTACATATCAACAACAAATTGATGGAAAAGTCTACGACAATGCAAAATATGGTTAATATCATTTTGACGGACCATAAGACGATATGAATAGTAATTCATTGCGCTAACTTTTTTATTTGATTCCGCTCCTGGAATGAAGAATTATTCGAAAAACGATTAAAATTAAATACAATTTAAATGCACTAACCGGTAGAAGGATTGATCATTTTAATATTAAAATGATAACCGTCTTCTCCTCGACAAAACAACAATGGATACTGTAATCCATCATAACAGCGATGAGTTTCAGATACTCGTTGCAGTTGCATATTTCTGCGGCGCAGCACAATGTCACGGGAATTGAATTCATCGCCTACGATTACAATAGCGACGTCATCCATTGTGGGCGCATTAAATCGTCTGACATGTTGCCCAGGAGGCGTTTTATCAGCTCGAATCACAATTGCATATTCATCAGATGGCATTTGATCGAGAGCAGTTTGAAAAAGTCGCACTAATTCATTTTCAGCATGCAACATATTCTGCAAACGCTCGATAATATCCCTCCGCAAATTTGATGAAATATCACAACGACGATCGGTTTCAACATTTGAGTTACCCACAAAGTATATTTGCAAAAATTGATAGCTTTGATCAGGAAAGGGTAACAAAGAACCAAGTCGATGGTAAACTTGTCCTTGAATCTATTAAAGATTGAAATTTTCATAATAGTACGTTTCACGATTATCTAAATAAATATCAAAACGAACAAAAATACCTTGAACGTTGGCATAAAATTGTCCCGAATAATATTTGTCGCTCCGAATGAAGTCATTTGAAATCCGGAGTTATACGCTTGTATGTTTGCCAGAAAATGCTTTGAAATTGGTGTGCTACCAGTTATCAAATTATGCAAGGGCTCCGGTGGTGGATTCAATTCTGGTAATTTAACTTGTCCGTTTGAACAACACAATCCAGATACCTCATGTTTAAACTTAAATGCCTTGCAATGACTGCAAACAGTACTCATTGGTCCAATTAAAACCTTGCCATGAGAAACGTAATCAAAGTTTGCATCATAATTGAATGCAGCACGCTCCAAAGTACGTCGCACATACGGACGTGGAGCTGGATTTCGCAGAGCCCTACCACGTGCCATGACATTTCGAGCAGCCAAAGTATTATTTGCACGCTGTTCGTCACTTTGAGATGCTCTATATGCCGTAACATTTCTAGCATTACTTGATTGACGCCCCAAATTACTGCGCGCACGTACCATTTTGTATTAAAAAATTAAATACACCAATTAAATATGAAGTAATTGAAATTTTATTTATTCTCGAAATTAAAAAATTGAGACACGTTAGTTGAATAATACAATTATTAAGAATATAAATAGATCAGCTGATCATGAAATGTCAGTCATAGCATGCACTCAAAAGCTAGCGACCTTGGAGAAAAAGTCCGTTACAGCATTACATGTATATATTAGCTGTTTGATTTAATGTTTGAAATATCCGTTAAGTTAACGTATAAGAAAGCTCATTGCTGTGCTTAATGTATTTAAATATTTAAGTTTTTAGTGATGTGTTTGTATGTAATTTATTTCATAGATCCCCGAAGATGTGATTTACAATAGTAGCTAAGTTTATAAATTAAATTAATGGTTTGAGTAATTGTGAAACAGGCAGACAACGTATCACGTTAAAATTTCTTTTAAAAACACCGTATTCTTGTTCAAAACGGGGGGAAAACTAAAATTAACGCAATTGAAGCAATGTTTGATAACCTTAGATTGTAAGAATATTATGCACTGGTATCATATATGCAGTCAAAATTAAAAAATATAATAATTGCAAGCATACAATTCAATTTAAAGTTCGGTATAAAATTTGATAGTTAATAGGAAACTTGCTAGAAGTTAAATGAATGATTACATATTAATGAATAAAAAATGTGAATGCTCACAATGGAAACAATGTAAATAAAAACCAATAAAAACACAGAAATTAAATAAGTCAAAACTGGAAACTATCGCTTTTACCGTTCTCAAGATATGCAGTAATCAATATTTACTAAGTATGGAAGATGCCATATCCAATTATGGCATTCCGCCCACATTTTGACTGATGATTTGTATTGAGCACATAGTTGTTTGGACCAAATTTAGAAACTTTCACAATTACCGTTCTCTAGATATACGAAAATCAATATTTAATATGTATGGGAGGTGCCACACCCACTTATTCAATTTCGAGCTTATTTCGACCAATGATATGTATTGACTACAAAGTTATTTAGATTAATTTTAGAAACTTCAACTATTACCGTTAAAAGATATAAAAAAAATCAATATTTACTTTGTATGGATGGTGCCACTCCCACTTATCCAATTTAATATGTATGGGAGCTGCCACACCCACTTATTGAATTACGCCCATATATCGACTGATAATGTGCATTGACTACGAAGTTATTTAAACCAAATTCAGAACCTTCCACTTTTACCGTTCCAAAGATATACAAAAATCAATATTTACTTTGAATGGGAGGTGGCACTCCCACTAAAATGGCTATAACTCGTGAACACATACACATACAGAGACCGTTTATACACTAAAACCTTGGTATTGACGTCACCTTTCATACGAACTTTGCAGAAACAAAATCGGTTCACGCATTCCAGAGAACATCAATTACAAACACAATGCAACTTATTTTTATATATATAGATTTTGTCTTTAAATAAATTAACTGGCATTTTCCCTTGGGATAATGTACTAAGCTTGTTTTGTAATTCTGGTATTGTTTTAGTGGTTTTGTACCTGTTTTCTAGCAATTCTTTTAGTGCTTCAAAGCTTTCTGGTTTGATATAACTTCCTATCGCTGTTCTAACGTTAGATGTTAGTTTGGCATAATAAATGTATTGTAGGAAATCTATTTTTGCTGTGTCTGATAATGTTTTGTTTATCAGCTCTGCTGTTATTAAAAAACTTTCAAGCTCTATATAATTACCAGCAAACAATGGTAAAGCTTTTGAAACGGTTTCTAAACTAAATGATGCCATTGTGATATTTTGTTCTATCTCAAATTCTTTCTCGTGTTCTGCTAAATATTTTTTGATATTTGTATAAATATTTTTGAATTGTATTTTTAAGGCTATTACTAGATCAGTGTCTTTCTGTTCTTCCGCTGCTATAATAAAGTCTTGGTTTATATTTTCAATATATTCTAATTTTTCATTTATAGTTTTCTTTGTATATGTTCTACCTGGATTTTTCTTTAGAGTTTTTAGAACTTTCAATTTTTCTATATTTTCTTCCATAGTTTATTGACAACATTTTGTTAATTTTAAAATATGTATATACTAGCGAACCCCCTGCACACTTCGTAGTGCAAAAAAGAAAATAAAAAAATCAATTCGAATTCATTTAAATCAGTGATAAATTGCTTTTATTGTAATGCTCTGTGGTAAACAACATTTGTTGTTTTTCCATTTTCGGTGTAAATATGCAAAACCGATGGTTTGCCAACGCGTGAACAGGCTACATACAACTGTCCATGTGAGAAAACTGGATACTCTAAATTCACTCCACAAATTCCTAAGGATTGGCCTTGCGCCTTATTAATGGTAACCGCAAACGCAAGGCGAACAGGAAACTGAAGTCGTTTAAATTCAAATGGCATATCAGTTGGAATCATTGGGATGCGTGGAATGAATACATCTTCGCCTTTGAATTTTCCAGTTAAAATAGTAGCTTCGATTACATAAGCCATCAACGTTTTAATAGCAAGTCTTGTACCATTACACAAACGGGGTTGATTGATATTGCGAAGCATAATAATAGTGGCTCCAACTTTCAATTGGAGATTATGCGGAGGCAATCCTGGTAAGTCCAACGAATTCAAAAATTCTGTTGGATAATTCACAACATCTTCTTCATTGGTAACAGTATCGACAGACTTGTACGACACCAATTCGCCAGGAATCTTTGATTGTATAGCCATGTTTAATTCAGTAACATCTTTGTTCTTTGCCGCTAAAATTGCTCTGTCACTCAACCATGCATGGCATGTATACTGTTGTGCTATGTTAGTGAAAACACATTCAATCAATTCCTCTTTTGACTGTACGAAATGGCAAAAATCATTTGGAAATGTTATCAATCCAGTGTCATCAACAGGCATTGCACCATTCCCAATTTTCAGCAATTGGTTAGAGAACTTATCAGCAGATGGATCATTCTGCAACTGAACACGAACGTTGGTAGTGAGTTTCAATGTTTTAACAAATCTCCATAAATATGATGACTTTAAGCAAGCGTTAATTTGATCGGCAGCTGTCGATCTAGGAATGACAGGCAATGTTTGTCTAAAATCGCCTGACAATAAAATCAACGCACCACCAAACAACTCTGAATTGTCTCGGAGATCTTTCATTGTTCTTTCCAAAGCTTCAACAGATTTCTTATTCGCCATAGTGCATTCATCCCAAATAATGATACCGCAACGTTTCAATAATTTTGCCGTTCCAGATGTTTTTGAAACATTACATGTGGGAGTTTCATTAACTTGGTAGTTCAATGGCAATTTTAAAGCAGAATGTGCTGTCCGACCACCATCTAACAAAGTGGCTGCAATGCCAGAAGACGCCAATGCCAATGCAATTTTATTCTGGGAACGTATCGTTGCCAACAACAATGAAATTAAAAACGTTTTTCCGGTGCCTCCTGGTGCATCCAGAAAATAAAATCCACCGGCTTCACTATTGACAGCTTGCATAATAGTATCGTACGCCTTTTTTTGCTTCGCATTCAATTTCGAATGATTTGCGTGAACAAAAGCATTTAATTCGTTGCGATCGTATTGTTGTTCACGTTGCAGTTCTAACTCAAAAATGTCATGCATTGCACGATTAGGTGATGGCATTCCCAATTGTGCTAATGCCTTATTAGCAATCGACAAACAGAAATCTTCAATACAAATCAATGCTTCATTGTAAATTTCCGGCGTGAAATCCATTGCAGGATTACGATTTTCTTGACGCACTCGAAACAGAATATCTTCCGATAGACAGTCTTGAAATTTTGTCCACAATTCAGATGGATTCGATGGAAAACAGGTAGACAAAATAATTGCAAACAAAGCTCGAATTTGATAAGGATGAGCGACAACTGCTGCATCTGCAAGTGTTTGTTCCCAATGAATATCATTTTCCAACAAATTGAGCTGTTGACACGCTTGTCGATATGTCGTACACAAAACTCCATTGACTGTCCTTAACTGTCGAAATGATGTTGGCCCACGTACGTTTATTAACAGCAAACGTAAATAAAAGCACTCAGCATTATTTGGGTGCACAGTATAAATACGTCCCAAAGCATTACTTGAATATAAATTTTGATGTCCATCAACACGATTTCCTTGCTTGCGCCGTTGGAACTCCTTTTTTGATGCATTCCACATAAAATACGTTGGCACTTCTGCATACAATAACGTTCTGGCAAAAGGATCAACTTCACACAATTTAAAAAATGCAGTTAGAGTTGTATGAGGTGGTGATAGAGCTCTCTGTGCAGCATTTTCGGAAGTGAAATACACACGTTGGCCATTTTCAAGATGAACAGCTAAATGAACAACAGCTGGATATCTCTCGTGAATTTGAAATGAAAAAATACGCCAAATCGCTTCATTACTGCTAATGTAACGCCCCATTTGATACTGATGTATTTCGTCGTTTCTATTTGAATCAGTAGCTCCATATATGGCCATATCACTACCTTTATTTACATACTTGCAAATGTATTTAATGGACTTGACAGAATTGCAGTATTCGACATTAATATGAGCTTTAAATACTTTCGACAATAAAGGTGAATAAGGCACAATCCAACGATTATCGACGTGAACGTTTTGATTTTTTACTCTTATGGTAACTGATCTACCATTGTCTTGAGTTGATCGACGACGATATAATGGGTAACCATCATTTCCAGTGACTGTATCCGAAACCAAAGCTCTTGGATAACGTTTACTACATTTGCCATCAACTATACATGGGGAGTTAATGTTGAATGCTCCACATGGACCGTGTATCATATTTTGCACAACAACATCATATAATTCAGGATCACTTATTTGGTCTGGAATTTCAGCACATATCACATTGTCAACTTCATCCGGTGTGATTTTATTCACCAACCATATTAAAATGTGAGCGTGTGGCAAACCACGCTTTTGCCACTCCACAGAGTACATCCAGCACTTGACTTCACCAAACACTTTAGATTTCACGATAAAATCTATAAGCGCTTTCAATTTCTGCTTAAAAACACGGGCAGTGATATCATGGCGGTCGGTTGGACTTTGGCCAGCGAATAAATTATCTTTAATGTCACTCCATTGCGGATTACACGTAAATGTTATAAATAAATCTGGTCGACCGTAATGACGCACATAAGTCATTGCATCCTGCGCGTACTCATGCATATGACGTGGGCTGCCTGTGTACGTTGAAGGCAAAATGGTCATTTTCCCAAGATCATTAACATTACCTTCATTATTTATAGCATCACGCAAATGGATATACTCCTCCGAACGTAATTTCTTCTGATTAAATCGTATGAAATTTAGTCGTTCACTTTCAATTTTGGCGTACATATCAACAACAAATTGATGGAAAAGTCTACGACAATGCAAAATATGGTTAATATCATTTTGACGGACCATAAGACGATATGAATAGTAATTCATTGCGCTAACTTTTTTATTTGATTCCGCTCCTGGAATGAAGAATTATTCGAAAAACGATTAAAATTAAATACAATTTAAATGCACTAACCGGTAGAAGGATTGATCATTTTAATATTAAAATGATAACCGTCTTCTCCTCGACAAAACAACAATGGATACTGTAATCCATCATAACAGCGATGAGTTTCAGATACTCGTTGCAGTTGCATATTTCTGCGGCGCAGCACAATGTCACGGGAATTGAATTCATCGCCTACGATTACAATAGCGACGTCATCCATTGTGGGCGCATTAAATCGTCTGACATGTTGCCCAGGAGGCGTTTTATCAGCTCGAATCACAATTGCATATTCATCAGATGGCATTTGATCGAGAGCAGTTTGAAAAAGTCGCACTAATTCATTTTCAGCATGCAACATATTCTGCAAACGCTCGATAATATCCCTCCGCAAATTTGATGAAATATCACAACGACGATCGGTTTCAACATTTGAGTTACCCACAAAGTATATTTGCAAAAATTGATAGCTTTGATCAGGAAAGGGTAACAAAGAACCAAGTCGATGGTAAACTTGTCCTTGAATCTATTAAAGATTGAAATTTTCATAATAGTACGTTTCACGATTATCTAAATAAATATCAAAACGAACAAAAATACCTTGAACGTTGGCATAAAATTGTCCCGAATAATATTTGTCGCTCCGAATGAAGTCATTTGAAATCCGGAGTTATACGCTTGTATGTTTGCCAGAAAATGCTTTGAAATTGGTGTGCTACCAGTTATCAAATTATGCAAGGGCTCCGGTGGTGGATTCAATTCTGGTAATTTAACTTGTCCGTTTGAACAACACAATCCAGATACCTCATGTTTAAACTTAAATGCCTTGCAATGACTGCAAACAGTACTCATTGGTCCAATTAAAACCTTGCCATGAGAAACGTAATCAAAGTTTGCATCATAATTGAATGCAGCACGCTCCAAAGTACGTCGCACATACGGACGTGGAGCTGGATTTCGCAGAGCCCTACCACGTGCCATGACATTTCGAGCAGCCAAAGTATTATTTGCACGCTGTTCGTCACTTTGAGATGCTCTATATGCCGTAACATTTCTAGCATTACTTGATTGACGCCCCAAATTACTGCGCGCACGTACCATTTTGTATTAAAAAATTAAATACACCAATTAAATATGAAGTAATTGAAATTTTATTTATTCTCGAAATTAAAAAATTGAGACACGTTAGTTGAATAATACAATTATTAAGAATATAAATAGATCAGCTGATCATGAAATGTCAGTCATAGCATGCACTCAAAAGCTAGCGACCTTGGAGAAAAAGTCCGTTACAGCATTACATGTATATATTAGCTGTTTGATTTAATGTTTGAAATATCCGTTAAGTTAACGTATAAGAAAGCTCATTGCTGTGCTTAATGTATTTAAATATTTAAGTTTTTAGTGATGTGTTTGTATGTAATTTATTTCATAGATCCCCGAAGATGTGATTTACAATAGTAGCTAAGTTTATAAATTAAATTAATGGTTTGAGTAATTGTGAAACAGGCAGACAACGTATCACGTTAAAATTTCTTTTAAAAACACCGTATTCTTGTTCAAAACGGGGGGAAAACTAAAATTAACGCAATTGAAGCAATGTTTGATAACCTTAGATTGTAAGAATATTATGCACTGGTATCATATATGCAGTCAAAATTAAAAAATAGAATAATTGCAAGCATACAATTCAATTTAAAGTTCGGTATAAAATTTGATAGTTAATAGGAAACTTGCTAGAAGTTAAATGAATGATTACATATTAATGAATAAAAAATGTGAATGCTCACAATGGAAACAATGTAAATAAAAACCAATAAAAACACAGAAATTAAATAAGTCAAAACTGGAAACTATCGCTTTTACCGTTCTCAAGATATGCAGTAATCAATATTTACTAAGTATGGAAGATGCCATATCCAATTATGGCATTCCGCCCACATTTTGACTGATGATTTGTATTGAGCACATAGTTGTTTGGACCAAATTTAGAAACTTTCACAATTACCGTTCTCTAGATATACGAAAATCAATATTTAATATGTATGGGAGGTGCCACACCCACTTATTCAATTTCGAGCTTATTTCGACCAATGATATGTATTGACTACAAAGTTATTTAGATTAATTTTAGAAACTTCAACTATTACCGTTAAAAGATATAAAAAAAATCAATATTTACTTTGTATGGATGGTGCCACTCCCACTTATCCAATTCCGCCCACTTTTTGAGCGATGATTTACATTGACTACAAAGTTATTTGGACCAAATTTAGAAACTTTCACTACTACCGTTCTCTAGATATACAAAAATCAATATTTACTTTGTGTGGGAGCTGCCACACCCACTTATTGAATTACGCCCATATATCGACTGATAATGTGCATTGACTACGAAGTTATTTAAACCAAATTCAGAACCTTCCACTTTTACCGTTCCAAAGATATACAAAAATCAATATTTACTTTGAATGGGAGGTGGCACTCCCACTAAAATGGCTATAACTCGTGAACACATACACATACAGAGACCGTTTATACACTAAAACCTTGGTATTGACGTCACCTTTCATACGAACTTTGCAGAAACAAAATCGGTTCACGCATTCCAGAGAACATCAATTACAAACACAATGCAACTTATTTTTATATATATAGATATATATTATTTTTTTTTTATGTTTTTGTTATTTTGCTACATTAATTATTTTGATAGTTTTTTTTTTTCATTAAATTTTAGACGTTTGTACTAGCATTATCTATACTGCGCGTGTTTTTGTGCTTGTGTACATAATTTTTAAAGTAATTGTTAATCTTATATGCTACATATAATACTATTCCTATTACAATTAGTGTTATTATATATTCCGGTACAATAGTTGCAGTATTCTTCCCTTCTCCATTGTTTATAATGTTTTCCTGTATTTCCACTTTACTTTGTGGTTTACCCATTGTGTGTTCTATCTTGTTGCCCCAAATGGGACCTACCATTAGTGTATCTTATTAAATTGAATTTAATTTATTTATTTTTATATATTTTGTTAAATTTTTTATATTCTGTTTGTTTTTAGATTGTTAGTAAATTTGGTATTGGTTTTGGTGTTTTTTTTTTCAGTAGTGTTGCCTCTGTGCACCCTCTTCTTATATTCTTCTAGAGATATTGCTCTAGGTCCTTGGGTGAGTGGAGTTGGGATATATTGTGGGATTGATGATGTGTCTCCTTCTGTTGTCCTGTCGGGCACATATTCTTCCGAATTATTTTCTTGCAAGTAGTTTTCCCAGCGGGATATTATTTCGTTGATTTCCTCTTCTGACATTTGTTGAAAAAAATCTATTCTTATCCTTGGCAGGGTTTGAAAAAAATTTTCTACTTTTTAATGGTCCGATATTGGCAGGTTTTACGCAGTTTGCAGGATCTACTGATTTTAAATGTTATTATGGTCCGCAGTTTTGCAGGATCGCCATGTAATGTTACGTGTAGTGTAACGTGTATAGTATTTGGTTCCCTATAGTCCCATGTTTATTTTATACAGCTGTTAGGGATACCAGCTTGAGAGTTAGGCGTTCGAAAGAACTGCCAAAAGATTCTTGAAACTTCAAAATAAGACAAGGCTCATGTAGCCAGTTTATGTTTTAAATTAAAGTCTGATTTTATTATAATTTGTTTATGCTTATATACTAGTTTTGAAAATTAATCTTAACCTTTCTAACTTATTATAACATACAATTATTTCTTCTTTCTCTTTCAATACTATGAAGTTTCATATTCACATTTCTATTTGACCAATCATTGTACTTTGTATTTACAATTGCACTCAAACAGAAATGTGTCACTCAAATAGTTCCTCACAAGCAATTTAGCATTGCACCATGCATACAACAAAAAGAAATATTATTGATACTTTATTTATTGTTTCGTTGTATTCATTGTGCAAGCATTGTAGACTTGTGTGGTACACTACACTTTGCATCTGCATTAGAGATCTTTGTTTTTGCATCTATGTTTACAAAGTCATCTTCAGAGTCCGTAAGCAGCACTGACGATTCATTTTGTTTAGAGTGTTGTATTATTTCTTCATCGGAAAAATCCAATGAAAATTCATTTGCACCAGTTGCCCAATCATTGATATCTTCTTCAGTTACTATATCATTACTACAGAAATTCATAGCTCCAATCATATTTTGGATGGATTTTATGTCATCATACATGCTATCAGACTGCAGTTCATGACGCAGAACCTGAAGCGGTATCATATCTTCATCATCCCAGCTCGATGCAGTTCTTGGCCACAATGCAGACCAGCTTTTCTGAATATTTTCTTCACTAATGCTTTGCCATGCTAAGTCCAAGAAATAAACAGCATCTTTAAGGTTAAACATTTTTAAAACTTTAACCACGTCGACACCATCATCATCATTTTCTGATAAAATATGGCGCAGTAATTGTTTTCTGTAAGTAACCTTTATATTTTGTATTAGATTTTCATCCATAGGCTGTAATATTGCCGTACAATTTGGTGGTAAAAAAAGAACTTTGAAATTTGGGTCAAAATTAATTTCATCCGTTTTAGGATGTGATGGAGCATTATCTAGTATCAGTAATGCTTTGAGTGCTCTGTTAACCTGTGTTAGAAACCCTTTTACTTCTGGAATAAAATGGTTTTTGAACCAGTCGAAGAAAAGGGACGTTGACATCCATCCTTTATTAGTTGCTTTATATACCACTGGAATCTTATAGCCTTTAAAGGCTCTTGGATTAGCAGATTTGCCAATGACCAAAAGAGGCAGTTTATGTGTTCCTGCAGCATTTGAGCATGGCATAAATGTCACACGATCTTTGGAAATTTTTCTCCCTGGGGCTGATTTTTCCTTTGTATGTACCCATGTGTTACCAGGCAACACTCTCCAGAAAGCAGCAGATTCGTCTGCATTATAAACTTGCTCTTCACTCAAATCCATCTCAGCAACAATGTCGGCAAACTTTTTTTTAAAAGGCTCTACGGCGCTTTCATCGCTGGAAACTTTTTCACCACAAATTTTTAGATAACGAATACCATGCCGTAACTTAAATTTATCTAACCAGCCTGAGCTCGCTGAAAAATCGTCCTTCCCCGTCATCTTTTCATAAAAGAATTTGGCCTTTGCTTTTAAAATTTCTGATGAAACCGGGATATGATTGTTTCTTTGCTGCAAAAATCATGTGTAAAGCGCTTCCTCTAACTCTGGATTTTCTGCCTTTTTCATAACTTTTCGATTTCCTAAAAAAAAAAATGGTTTCTTACATGATGAAAATGGTTTCTTACATGATTGTGGTTAAAATGTTACCGGGGCCATTATAGGTATTCGAAATAAATTGTTTTATCTTCTCCTTATTTTTTTTAATGTCGCAAATCGTTGATTTAGGAACATGGAATTTTTCGGCAACCTGCCTAATAGTTTTTTCCTCATCAAGACTTTGTAAAATATCACACTTTTCCTTTAAAGTTAGTGTTTTATGTTTGCGTTTATTATTTAAAGACATGGCACTTGGTATGAAATTAGACAAACACGCTTGCGAAAGAATGAACCGAAACTGAAGTAATGATAGTGCAAAATGTAAACCGAAGTATGAATAACAAAACATGAGAGTTAAACACGGGAAACCCCGGGATTTAATTTTTGTTCTTGCATAAAAAAAATTTGCCCGGATTGTAGAGGTAAAAATTTTAACTTGTCCGAAATGTAGAAGCGTCCGAATTATTGGAGTGTCCGGACTAGCGCATGTCCGGATTGTCGAAGTTGTACTGTATACAACAACCGGTACGGAAAATTTTAAAAATGTTAACAACCGGTACGAGCGTACCGCCCCGTACCGGCTGAATATCACCACTGGTTAGAATTATGTTTTAATACATTGTATTCTGAAATGTTTTCGGTTTTAATTTTGTTTTGATTAATTCTAGTAATATTGTTGTTAGTATTAATAATACGAATGAAAGCTTTATTTGCTGTTACTAATGTATTTGCAATAAAAATACCTGGTTCTATTTCTTGGTTTGGAATTAGTAGTTCTTTATTTGTAGATGATAATTTCACTTGGCGTATGACTTCGGATCTCGGAGGGAGAAGTATGTCATCAGTAGTTACGACAACATTTGATTTCTTCATTTTAACTCTGCCTTTTGGCCAGGCGGTAATCTTCCTCTGACGGATCGTTTTAGGCTGGTCCGTCAGGAACCATTAAATTTTAAGGAGTTTTTTTTTATATATATAAATCTTCCTTTATTTTGGTGCAACTAGTTGTTGCACACTGGCAGGATCGCCATGTAGTATTAAAACAGTAAAAGATTTTTAATTTATTTTAATTTTTACTTTTATTTATTGAACTGAGCAACTCGTGCGTCGCTCTAGTTGTTATTTTCTTTCTGTCTTTCTGTTGGGTAAATCTCCTTCTTTTATACAAATTTTGAAAAGAAAGATTAACCCCCTAATTCTATTGTACTTTGGTTTCTTATAATTACTTAAAATTAGTTCAGCGGGAAAACAAAATAAATGTGTTTCCCACCGATGAAATGTGAGGCGGCATAGAACACACACAAACAAACATGAAGTGTATTTCAAGTGCAGCGACAGAGTTTTAGACACATTGTGTGTGCAATGTCACAACACTGGAATTTATTACTCTATTTTATATATTATGTCTTGGATTATAATTCTTAAATCAATAATTAATTATTTTTATTTCTAAGAATTAATAATAATTGTTCAATATGGGATATTTGTTCCCATATTTTCTTTGATCTTTCCCAGCTTGGCGGTGGATCACTATTTATTTCTCTTATTAGTAATGCCCTATCTCTTTTGAGCTTATTTGTATAGCCACCTCTACGTTTTGGCTTTTTAACTAATTTTATTTTTGTGGCCTTTTCCTCTTGTTGTCTATTCTGGCGTTTTTTGTATTGCTCAATTATTAGTGGTTTTGGTCCCACTGGTGCCATAATAAAAATTTAAAATAAAAAAAAGTTTTTTTTTTGCCACGAGCGGTTAACGCTTACTGGCCCTAGTGTGCGGCTTTAGCGCACTACAGTTAAGATAAAATTAGTTGTGTAAATAGTTAAGTACAATTGTGTACAGGACAAATATAATTCATCTAATTTAGAGCTTCATAGGTTTGGTTTAATTCGTCATGGGTGTAGGAACAGGCTCTTCAAAAGGTATCCATCTAGTGTCTATTGGCCAGACACTCTTCCGACGGAAACTTGGCTGTCCGTCAGGTTTAAAATTTATTTAACACATTGAGTGCCATGGCTACACGTTTTCGTGCGACACCTATTCCTTCATGGGGTGCCACGTCGTACGAAAACGTGCGACAGGCATTGTCTGGCCTTAGATATTGTCGTGCGTTTCTGGTTGACTCTACAGGGTTTTTTTTAATGTGTTTCTAGTACCCTAATGTTTGCCCTAAATTTTGGTCCAATTTTCATAGAGATTTCTTAATTTTTGCGGTTTTTATGATAAAAACTCGGAGATTCTTTTTAATTTTGAAAATTTATTGGAATTCATTCGATATTTCGGAAAAAAGTATAAAAAAGGTACAAAAATATTAAAATTAGAATATGATAATTTCAATTTACATTAATTTTTCAGATGTGCATATTTCGGAAAGCAATCAATGCACAATTGGGGAGTGTTGGGGCATTGCGGACAGTACGTAGTTGTCCTTTTGATATTCGATCTTGCTTCCTTTCGACTAAATTTTCTTTTTGCTTCAGCGTAGCATAAAACGCAAGCACGTCGGATGGTTTTATTATTTTCATCTACTCTTTTTATGATAATATGTTTCGATTGCGATACAGGCTGCGGGGATGTGAGATTTAGTAGGTCCTTAGCAACGCGTTCACGGAATGTTCGTATATTAATGTTTTTATTCGTAGCTGCTTTATACACAGTAAAGGCATTTACCACGGAAAGTCCGAGTAAAAGTTCAATTCCCAGTTTTCGATACCATTTTAATCCTTTGCGAAGGGTATTTGAGTAAGAAGCCATTTGGTCGGAAATATCAATGCCTGATTTTCCCTTATTATATTCTACCACAGCCAATGGCTTTTCTGTAGCTCGTCTTTTACGTCTTGCTCTAGCATTGAACGAGCCAATTGATAGCTTGTGTAAAAGTTGTCTACATACAAAGTTCGACCTTGACCTTTCAAATCAATGATAAGATCCTCGCAAACACTTTTTGCCAAACCGACTTCTCTCAATCCACTTGATGACTTTCCGGAGTATATTTTCACTGACCAGGTGAATCCTTCAGTAGAGCAGAGCTTAAAAAGCTTTATCGAGCATCGAATCCAGCAATGCTTACAGCATTATAGTCACCAGTCGGATGACTAGTCAGATCATATAAATTATTAGGAAATCCATAGTCGAAGTAGATAATTCTCTCCAAACATGAATCGCAAGTACCTATAACAATCCAAGAGTACAGATGACCCATCAAGGCCACCTGATCACCGTCGCCACACGTGGCCAAACGGGATAGTACCAGAAGAACAAGCCTTAAATTCAAGGAACACTTCCAATTATTCATTCTTAGGCGGTATAAAAACATAGCATAAATACATTGCCCGTTCGTTCGGAATTGAAATCCCCGCGAAAACGAAGCAAATCCCATGGCATACACAGGAGTAACTGCGGATGACAAGAAGCGATTAATAGTGTCATAAATTTCCCTTGAACTGGAGTCACCCCAGACCCCGTAAGGAAAATAGTGGTATCGGACGCTCTCTTTTGAACGCATTAAATCGTGCATATGATTACTGACTGTTATCATTTCAGCAATCTCTTGGGTGGTTAACGGATGATCAACGCTCGCGTAATTACGAGGATGAGCTTTATTTGGTATATATTGTCGGAATAATAGTCTGCCTCGCCATGGAATAAGGGTCTCATCAATTACTATGTTTGCACCTGGTACGTACATTCTTTGGTATCTCATTTGTAACATGTCCAATAGTGGTTTTATTTTACCAAGCCTATCACCTGGTACAATTGAGTTATTGTCTGAGAAGTGCATGAAACTAAGCAATAGTTGAAAACGATTGCGTGACATTATTTTCCCCGGAATTGAAAAGTTGTAGAGCGAATCAATAATTAATTATTTTTATTTCTAAGAATTAATAATAATTGTTCAATATGGGATATTTGTTCCCATATTTTCTTTGATCTTTCCCAGCTTGGCGGTGGATCACTATTTATTTCTCTTATTAGTAATGCCCTATCTCTTTTGAGCTTATTTGTATAGCCACCTCTACGTTTTGGCTTTTTAACTAATTTTATTTTTGTGGCCTTTTCCTCTTGTTGTCTATTCTGGCGTTTTTTGTATTGCTCAATTATTAGTGGTTTTGGTCCCACTGGTGCCATAATAAAAATTTAAAATAAAAAAAAGTTTTTTTTTTGCCACGAGCGGTTAACGCTTACTGGCCCTAGTGTGCGGCTTTAGCGCACTACAGTTAAGATAAAATTAGTTGTGTAAATAGTTAAGTACAATTGTGTACAGGACAAATATAATTCATCTAATTTAGAGCTTCATAGGTTTGGTTTAATTCGTCATGGGTGTAGGAACAGGCTCTTCAAAAGGTATCCATCTAGTGTCTATTGGCCAGACACTCTTCCGACGGAAACTTGGCTGTCCGTCAGGTTTAAAATTTATTTAACACATTGAGTGCCATGGCTACACGTTTTCGTGCGACACCTATTCCTTCATGGGGTGCCACGTCGTACGAAAACGTGCGACAGGCATTGTCTGGCCTTAGATGTTGTCGTGCGTTTCTGGTTGACTCTACAGGGTTTTTTTTAATGTGTTTCTAGTACCCTAATGTTTGCCCTAAATTTTGGTCCAATTTTCATAGAGATTTCTTAATTTTTGCGGTTTTTATGATAAAAACTCGGAGATTCTTTTTAATTTTGAAAATTTATTGGAATTCATTCGATATTTCGGAAAAAAGTATAAAAAAGGTACAAAAATATTAAAATTAGAATATGATAATTTCAATTTACATTAATTTTTCAGATGTGCATATTTCGGAAAGCAATCAATGCACAATTGGGGAGTGTTGGGGCATTGCGGACAGTACGTAGTTGTCCTTTTGATATTCGATCTTGCTTCCTTTCGACTAAATTTTCTTTTTGCTTCAGCGTAGCATAAAACGCAAGCACGTCGGATGGTTTTATTATTTTCATCTACTCTTTTTATGATAATATGTTTCGATTGCGATACAGGCTGCGGGGATGTGAGATTTAGTAGGTCCTTAGCAACGCGTTCACGGAATGTTCGTATATTAATGTTTTTATTCGTAGCTGCTTTATACACAGTAAAGGCATTTACCACGGAAAGTCCGAGTAAAAGTTCAATTCCCAGTTTTCGATACCATTTTAATCCTTTGCGAAGGGTATTTAAGTAAGAAGCCATTTGGTCGGAAATATCAATGCCTGATTTTCCCTTATTATATTCTACCACAGCCAATGGCTTTTCTGTAGCTCGTCTTTTACGTCTCGCTCCTCGACTAGTGGAAGGCTCTTCAGGATTACGTGCTCCATCTGTTGAGGATACCATTATCGGGGCATGTTTCGTAGATAGCATTCTGACGTCGCGTTTATCTTTCCACTTCAGAACAACTATACCATTGGGATCTTCTCTAGCCACTACTTCGCCTTTCTTTATAGGAGCAACCATAACTTCTTTTGGGAAATGTTTCTTGTTGGCACGGAGTGTACCGACAACATGTGTTTTTTGCTCTAGCATTGAACGAGCCAATTGATAGCTTGTGTAAAAGTTGTCTACATACAAAGTTCGACCTTGACCTTTCAAATCAATGATAAGATCCTCGCAAACACTTTTTGCCAAACCGACTTCTCTCAATCCACTTGATGACTTTCCGGAGTATATTTTCACTGACCAGGTGAATCCTTCAGTAGAGCAGAGCTTAAAAAGCTTTATCGAGCATCGAATCCAGCAATGCTTACAGCATTATAGTCACCAGTCGGATGACTAGTCAGATCATATAAATTATTAGGAAATCCATGGTCGAAGTAGATAATTCTCTCCAAACATGAATCGCAAGTACCTATAACAATCCAAGAGTACAGATGACCCATCAATGCCACCTGATCACCGTCGCCACACGTGGCCAAACGGGATAGTACCAGAAGAACAAGCCTTAAATTCAAGGAACATTTCCAATTATTCATTCTTAGGCGGTATAAAAACATAGCATAAATACATTGCCCGTTCGTTCGGAATTGAAATCCCCGCGAAAACGAAGCAAATCCCATGGCATACACAGGAGTAACTGCGGATGACAAGAAGCGATTAATAGTGTCATAAATTTCCCTTGAACTGGAGTCACCCCAGACCCCGTAAGGAAAATAGTGGTATCGGACGCTCTCTTTTGAACGCATTAAATCGTGCATATGATTACTGACTGTTATCATTTCAGCAATCTCTTGGGTGGTTAACGGATGATCAACGCTCGCGTAATTACGAGGATGAGCTTTATTTGGTATATATTGTCGGAATAATAGTCTGCCTCGCCATGGAATAAGGGTCTCATCAATTACTATGTTTGCATCTGGTACGTACATTCTTTGGTATCTCATTTGTAACATGTCCAATAGTGGTTTTATTTTACCAAGCCTATCACCTGGTACAATTGAGTTATTGTCTGAGAAGTGCATGAAACTAAGCAATAGTTGAAAACGATTGCGTGACATTATTTTCCCCGGAATTGAAAAGTTGTAGAGCGAATCAATAATTAATTATTTTTATTTCTAAGAATTAATAATAATTGTTCAATATGGGATATTTGTTCCCATATTTTCTTTGATCTTTCCCAGCTTGGCGGTGGATCACTATTTATTTCTCTTATTAGTAATGCCCTATCTCTTTTGAGCTTATTTGTATAGCCACCTCTACGTTTTGGCTTTTTAACTAATTTTATTTTTGTGGCCTTTTCCTCTTGTTGTCTATTCTGGCGTTTTTTGTATTGCTCAATTATTAGTGGTTTTGGTCCCACTGGTGCCATAATAAAAATTTAAAATAAAAAAAAGTTTTTTTTTGCCACGAGCGGTTAACGCTTACTGGCCCTAGTGTGCGGCTTTAGCGCACTACAGTTAAGATAAAATTAGTTGTGTAAATAGTTAAGTACAATTGTGTACAGGACAAATATAATTCATCTAATTTAGAGCTTCATAGGTTTGGTTTAATTCGTCATGGGTGTAGGAACAGGCTCTTCAAAAGGTATCCATCTAGTGTCTATTGGCCAGACACTCTTCCGACGGAAACTTGGCTGTCCGTCAGGTTTAAAATTTATTTAACACATTGAGTGCCATGGCTACACGTTTTCGTGCGACACCTATTCCTTCATGGGGTGCCACGTCGTACGAAAACGTGCGACAGGCATTGTCTGGCCTTAGATATTGTCGTGCGTTTCTGGTTGACTCTACAGGGTTTTTTTTAATGTGTTTCTAGTACCCTAATGTTTGCCCTAAATTTTGGTCCAATTTTCATAGAGATTTCTTAATTTTTGCGGTTTTTATGATAAAAACTCGGAGATTCTTTTTAATTTTGAAAATTTATTGGAATTCATTCGATATTTCGGAAAAAAGTATAAAAAAGGTACAAAAATATTAAAATTAGAATATGATAATTTCAATTTACATTAATTTTTCAGATGTGCATATTTCGGAAAGCAATCAATGCACAATTGGGGAGTGTTGGGGCATTGCGGACAGTACGTAGTTGTCCTTTTGATATTCGATCTTGCTTCCTTTCGACTAAATTTTCTTTTTGCTTCAGCGTAGCATAAAACGCAAGCACGTCGGATGGTTTTATTATTTTCATCTACTCTTTTTATGATAATATGTTTCGATTGCGATACAGGCTGCGGGGATGTGAGATTTAGTAGGTCCTTAGCAACGCGTTCACGGAATGTTCGTATATTAATGTTTTTATTCGTAGCTGCTTTATACACAGTAAAGGCATTTACCACGGAAAGTCCGAGTAAAAGTTCAATTCCCAGTTTTCGATACCATTTTAATCCTTTGCGAAGGGTATTTGAGTAAGAAGCCATTTGGTCGGAAATATCAATGCCTGATTTTCCCTTATTATATTCTACCACAGCCAATGGCTTTTCTGTAGCTCGTCTTTTACGTCTCGCTCCTCGACTAGTGGAAGGCTCTTCAGGATTACGTGCTCCATCTGTTGAGGATACCATTATCGGGGCATGTTTCGTAGATAGCATTCTGACGTCGCGTTTATCTTTCCACTTCAGAACAACTATACCATTGGGATCTTCTCTAGCCACTACTTCGCCTTTCTTTATAGGAGCAACCATAACTTCTTTTGGGAAATGTTTCTTGTTGGCACGGAGTGTACCGACAACATGTGTTTTTTGCTCTAGCATTGAACGAGCCAATTCATAGCTTGTGTAAAAGTTGTCTACATACAAAGTTCGACCTTGACCTTTCAAATCAATGATAAGATCCTCGCAAACACTTTTTGCCAAACCGACTTCTCTCAATCCACTTGATGACTTTCCGGAGTATATTTTCACTGACCAGGTGAATCCTTCAGTAGAGCAGAGCTTAAAAAGCTTTATCGAGCATCGAATCCAGCAATGCTTACAGCATTATAGTCACCAGTCGGATGACTAGTCAGATCATATAAATTATTAGGAAATCCATGGTCGAAGTAGATAATTCTCTCCAAACATGAATCGCAAGTACCTATAACAATCCAAGAGTACAGATGACCCATCAAGGCCACCTGATCATCGTCGCCACACGTGGCCAAACGGGATAGTACCAGAAGAACAAGCCTTAAATTCAAGGAACATTTCCAATTATTCATTCTTAGGCGGTATAAAAACATAGCATAAATACATTGCCCGTTCGTTCGGAATTGAAATCCCCGCGAAAACGAAGCAAATCCCATGGCATACACAGGAGTAACTGCGGATGACAAGAAGCGATTAATAGTGTCATAAATTTCCCTTGAACTGGAGTCACCCCAGACCCCGTAAGGAAAATAGTGGTATCGGACGCTCTCTTTTGAACGCATTAAATCGTGCATATGATTACTGACTGTTATCATTTCAGCAATCTCTTGGGTGGTTAACGGATGATCAACGCTCGCGTAATTACGAGGATGAGCTTTATTTGGTATATATTGTCGGAATAATAGTCTGCCTCGCCATGGAATAAGGGTCTCATCAATTACTATGTTTGCACCTGGTACGTACATTCTTTGGTATCTCATTTGTAACATGTCCAATAGTGGTTTTATTTTACCAAGCCTATCACCTGGTACAATTGAGTTATTGTCTGAGAAGTGCATGAAACTAAGCAATAGTTGAAAACGATTGCGTGACATTATTTTCCCCGGAATTGAAAAGTTGTAGAGCGAATCAATAATTAATTATTTTTATTTCTAAGAATTAATAATAATTGTTCAATATGGGATATTTGTTCCCATATTTTCTTTGATCTTTCCCAGCTTGGCGGTGGATCACTATTTATTTCTCTTATTAGTAATGCCCTATCTCTTTTGAGCTTATTTGTATAGCCACCTCTACGTTTTGGCTTTTTAACTAATTTTATTTTTGTGGCCTTTTCCTCTTGTTGTCTATTCTGGCGTTTTTTGTATTGCTCAATTATTAGTGGTTTTGGTCCCACTGGTGCCATAATAAAAATTTAAAATAAAAAAAAGTTTTTTTTTGCCACGAGCGGTTAACGCTTACTGGCCCTAGTGTGCGGCTTTAGCGCACTACAGTTAAGATAAAATTAGTTGTGTAAATAGTTAAGTACAATTGTGTACAGGACAAATATAATTCATCTAATTTAGAGCTTCATAGGTTTGGTTTAATTCGTCATGGGTGTAGGAACAGGCTCTTCAAAAGGTATCCATCTAGTGTCTATTGGCCAGACACTCTTCCGACGGAAACTTGGCTGTCCGTCAGGTTTAAAATTTATTTAACACATTGAGTGCCATGGCTACACGTTTTCGTGCGACACCTATTCCTTCATGGGGTGCCACGTCGTACGAAAACGTGCGACAGGCATTGTCTGGCCTTAGATGTTGTCGTGCGTTTCTGGTTGACTCTACAGGGTTTTTTTTAATGTGTTTCTAGTACCCTAATGTTTGCCCTAAATTTTGGTCCAATTTTCATAGAGATTTCTTAATTTTTGCGGTTTTTATGATAAAAACTCGGAGATTCTTTTTAATTTTGAAAATTTATTGGAATTCATTCGATATTTCGGAAAAAAGTATAAAAAAGGTACAAAAATATTAAAATTAGAATATGATAATTTCAATTTACATTAATTTTTCAGATGTGCATATTTCGGAAAGCAATCAATGCACAATTGGGGAGTGTTGGGGCATTGCGGACAGTACGTAGTTGTCCTTTTGATATTCGATCTTGCTTCCTTTCGACTAAATTTTCTTTTTGCTTCAGCGTAGCATAAAACGCAAGCACGTCGGATGGTTTTATTATTTTCATCTACTCTTTTTATGATAATATGTTTCGATTGCGATACAGGCTGCGGGGATGTGAGATTTAGTAGGTCCTTAGCAACGCGTTCACGGAATGTTCGTATATTAATGTTTTTATTCGTAGCTGCTTTATACACAGTAAAGGCATTTACCACGGAAAGTCCGAGTAAAAGTTCAATTCCCAGTTTTCGATACCATTTTAATCCTTTGCGAAGGGTATTTGAGTAAGAAGCCATTTGGTCGGAAATATCAATGCCAGATTTTCCCTTATTATATTCTACCACAGCCAATGGCTTTTCTGTAGCTCGTCTTTTACGTCTCGCTCCTCGACTAGTGGAAGGCTCTTCAGGATTACGTGCTCCATCTGTTGAGGATACCATTATCGGGGCATGTTTCGTAGATAGCATTCTGACGTCGCGTTTATCTTTCCACTTCAGAACAACTATACCATTGGGATCTTCTCTAGCCACTACTTCGCCTTTCTTTATAGGAGCAACCATAACTTCTTTTGGGAAATGTTTCTTGTTGGCACGGAGTGTACCGACAACATGTGTTTTTTGCTCTAGCATTGAACGAGCCAATTCATAGCTTGTGTAAAAGTTGTCTACATACAAAGTTCGACCTTGACCTTTCAAATCAATGATAAGATCCTCGCAAACACTTTTTGCCAAACCGACTTCTCTCAATCCACTTGATGACTTTCCGGAGTATATTTTCACTGACCAGGTGAATCCTTCAGTAGAGCAGAGCTTAAAAAGCTTTATCGAGCATCGAATCCAGCAATGCTTACAGCATTATAGTCACCAGTCGGATGACTAGTCAGATCATATAAATTATTAGGAAATCCATGGTCGAAGTAGATAATTCTCTCCAAACATGAATCGCAAGTACCTATAACAATCCAAGAGTACAGATGACCCATCAATGCCACCTGATCACCGTCGCCACACGTGGCCAAACGGGATAGTACCAGAAGAACAAGCCTTAAATTCAAGGAACATTTCCAATTATTCATTCTTAGGCGGTATAAAAACATAGCATAAATACATTGCCCGTTCGTTCGGAATTGAAATCCCCGCGAAAACGAAGCAAATCCCATGGCATACACAGGAGTAACTGCGGATGACAAGAAGCGATTAATAGTGTCATAAATTTCCCTTGAACTGGAGTCACCCCAGACCCCGTAAGGAAAATAGTGGTATCGGACGCTCTCTTTTGAACGCATTAAATCGTGCATATGATTACTGACTGTTATCATTTCAGCAATCTCTTGGGTGGTTAACGGATGATCAACGCTCGCGTAATTACGAGGATGAGCTTTATTTGGTATATATTGTCGGAATAATAGTCTGCCTCGCCATGGAATAAGGGTCTCATCAATTACTATGTTTGCATCTGGTACGTACATTCTTTGGTATCTCATTTGTAACATGTCCAATAGTGGTTTTATTTTACCAAGCCTATCACCTGGTACAATTGAGTTATTGTCTGAGAAGTGCATGAAACTAAGCAATAGTTGAAAACGATTGCGTGACATTATTTTCCCCGGAATTGAAAAGTTGTAGAGCGAATCTTTGGACCAATAGTCTTTTAAACACCCGACCTTCACCAAACCCATCCACAAAAGAAGGCCAAGGAACTTCTTCATTTCAAAATCTGTTGTTGGTATCCAATTTTTTTTTCGAGAAAATCTGGTAACAGCACCTATTCCTCCGCATACTTATTTGTTTCTGATACAATTAATTCAATAACGTCCTTGTCAACAAATAGGAGAAATACATCCAAACAGGAAATATCTGTTGGAATAGACTGTTGCAAGCCTGATCGCCCAGTGAATGTAAAAGTTTTCTGACGAGAACTAAATTCAGTCCAAATGTTTGTTTCGGAAGAACCGACTACGTTTGTCAATGATGTTGGCTCGTCCTCATCCATGTCCCAGTCGTCTTCAGTATCGCTGTTATAAATGTTATCAATGATATTAGTATCATAGTTATTGTCAGAGTCAGTGTCCGAATCATCTGGTAGCCAGTTCTCATCAATCAAGTCATCGCAAGAAAAATCACCATCATCACTTTCTTCCAACGCTTCACATATTTCACGATCTCTAAGTTTTCGCTTCGCCATTTTTCTAATTCCAATCTACAAAAATAAAAGAAAATAAAGAAAATTAAATTTTCTTTGGGTGCTCTTTGTTAAGCACTCCAAAGTCTGGCAGGATCGCCATGTAAGTATTATATTTACTTAAAGATTTAATTAGTTTGTTTTTGTTATATATTTTATTATTCTTAGAGCTCGCTAAAGGAGCTCCTAAGATACAATTAACAATTCTACTTATTATTAAATCTTACTCTACTTAAATACTAATTATGAGAAGCCTTAGTCGTCTAGAATGAGTGAGCTAAAAACTTCTCACTCAGAACTTATTTCTATTTTACCAAGCGGACATATAAAATATCCGCTCTAGTGGTTTAAATTATTAGAGTTATTTTGGTGAGAAAATAATGGTCACTTGATCTATTTATTCAAGGTTAACCCAAATGCATTTATTTTCCCACAGTCGAAAAGTGAAGTGCGCAACACACATGCAGTATTATGCGCTGCACTTAAATTAACAAAACAGCAGTGCCTATTGGCACAACTACAGCTAGCGGCACACAACAAAGTGTCGGGTGACGTCTGCTGTACATGGGTACTTTTTTATTTTAGTTAATTTGGTGACCCATGATATTATATGCATGCCTTTAAAATGATGAATAGATGCCCTGTCGCTTTGTTTATAAAGGAATGAAATCTTATTATTATTATGCTACAGTACATCTGATTGAAGTTTTTTTTACATCATCGGTTGTTTCCTTTAGAACATTCAGAGTTGAATCAATTACAGATGTTTGTTGTTTAATTAATTTATTTAAGTCCTCTTGATTGCTAAAGATGTTTCTCATACTTGTCTCCATCTCTTCACGATCATTCGCGTCCATCATTCCAAAAAGGATGTGCTATATAGAACCAACAAACTCAAACGGAGCTCTTCTTTTCCGAGATTTATTGCTGAACAACTAATTGTTTTGCATAAGCAGATTATACCTCCTTTCCATCGCTGACATCCATGTGATTCACACCAGGGAAGAGGCCAGTAAATCTCTCCACATAGGTGCGTGCTGTTGCTTCTTGCAATATAGTCTTTGCAACAAGTCTAGCTCTTATAGTCTAGAGAATCTTGAAGAAGAATGAGCTGCTCTAGCATAAGTCATACACTTACGTACAGAGTCAATTTCACTCTCTTCCCTATTTTAAGGCTTTGTCAGTAAAAGGGATTCAAAATGCATATATGACAGAGCACCTGCCACCATACCAGATGTTTTCAGAGTATTATCCGCCACTAACATTGCAAAGACATAATTTCCTCTCAGAGAGGGTGGAAAATCTTGGAATCCTTGGAATCCAACTCGAAGGACCAAATGTAAAAATTGAAAATAAAACAATCTTTACTTGTTGAATGTTTGTAAGACACTCACCATTTTATTCATATTTCTTCTTATATATAATCTTAATTAACTAGAAATACATTCGTTCTTTATTAAAACAAAGCAAGTACATTATTGTTTGCTTTAGCTCAGTTTCAGGGACAAAGAAAACCATAAGATATCGTTAAGATGCTCATGTGTTTATTTTATGTCTGGAAAATTACTGATAACCACATGCACATCCAACAAGGCGACTTAACGCGACTGAGACGCTAGGTAATTATGTTTGTTTAGACCTAAAATATTTTCCTTTAAATAATTCTTAAATCTAGTAGTATAAACATTGATAATATATTTTTATTGCTACCCAAAACAAATACATCACACAATCTTTCTATCGTAAATCTTAAACACTATTTTGTAATAATATAAATGCGGCATTTTGGTAATGCAATAATTTATTACTGTTATTTAAATTGAAAAGACTCTTTAATTTTTTTATTTGAAATTTTAATTTATTTATTAATTTATTTGGCTTGTAAAAGGATGATAATGAGTATGTCCAAAACCTATAGTGTTGGGTGTTCCCTATAGCCCTTAATTATATTTATACAGCTGAAAGGGTATCAGCTTATTAGTAGGCGTTCAAAGGAACTGCCAAAAGATTTTGAGACAATAAGTAAAACAAGGCTGAAGAGCCAGATTATGTTGTAAGTTAAACTCTGAATTTTATTTTCAAATGTTTCTGCTTATATACTATTTATGAAAATCTACTTAGCAATCTAGAAATGAGTGATTTGTAAATCACTCAATAGTATTGAAATAATATAAAGTTAAACATGTGTACATGTGTCATCAACATGTAATCGGACAACCAAAAAGTAAATTCTGCAATTCAATAGTTTTTGTCCCACTTTCTTCCACACTTCAATATGTGTAACATAATCGTTTGTTAGCTACTCAGTTGCAGTTGGCATGTTCCTTCTATGCATGTTGTATAACATGAGTACACTACAGGCTCAGCTTGGAGCTCAAATATTATTGTTGGAGTAGCTCAGCTAGGAGCTACTTTTAGTTTGATAATGAATTCCCTTATTGCCAAAATATAGCTATTTATAAAGGGGCTATGAGAAGGCTGTAAGTCGTCTAGAGTGGAGTGAGATTAAAACTCACTCATTCTTAATTTCTACCCTTAACCATAGATATTATGTAAACTATATTAACTTAGCCAGGCAATCATAAATTTTAGATAGTATCACCAAAATTTATGATTGAGTGTTTCTTATTGATAAATGTATTGGTTAAATTAAATACTATAAATACTAATACTAATTCATATACAATATTATTTATTATGGGAACGAAAAGTGTAAAGTGATCTTATTTAAAATGTTTGTATTATTTCCACGCTAAAAGTGTTAATAACAACAACAACGTCGCTCAGCATATTTTGGTGGTGCATTCTTTTGAAGGCCACTTGACTGTTGTGTGCGTAAGCATTGCACTTGAATAATTTGGGTTATTTGAAACCTCTTATTGTGACAATGTGTTGTGTTCATTTGTAAGCATTAATATTTATATTTATAATAGGTTGGTTCCCTTGCAAGTATGAACATTTGTTAATTGGGTGGTTCCACTATAATTTCCTGTGCCCTTTGTTAGCGATAATAACAATAACGTAAGAATAAGGGTTGTTTACCAACATAGTATGTAACCAAAAGCAACCTCTTATCCTAACTAATAAAAATCATGTTCAACTAAATTGACCATACTCTACCTAGAACCAAAAATAAAATTCGTAACCACGGATTGATAGGAGTGAATAAATAGTACGTTTACACGACATATTTGCTTTGTAATATATTTTGTTTTCATCCAGACCCAGGCGGCAAAATCTTACTTATTGTTTTTTTTTTAATTAAGTTACTTTTGGAAAAAGGAAAAAAAACTTAAATGTGTATTTTTATTTTTACTATTATCAAAATTATCGTGCTAACTACAACACAATGGACCGTTGATTTGAAAAGTAAATTTCAACGATTTGGGCACGTTGTTCAGTTGTGTATTGCTCCATTATAAATTGTCCAAGTCTTCTTTACAAAATACTGAAAAGAAAAGAAAAAAAAAAAATTATAATAAAAAAGTTATAAGGAATTCACACCACTTCGGTCTATCTGGGCCACCCTGTACTACGAACAAAGCAAACATTAAAATATTTTTGAATTATGACGTCACGAGAATAAATATTGCTCTCAATTTTACTTTCACAGTGTTAGTAAAAACTAACGGAGCAATGCGTCATGGCTTTGCATATAAAATTTCTACTCAAGTCCGTAGTTTGGATTGTGGATACCGCTCTTTAAACAAACTCTCACTTTAATTTGTTTAGCTTTTAGTTTTCAATCTGGCTGCTCCATCGGAGCTCAAAAGGAATAAAATATTTTCTAGATGAACTTATAAATATAAATATTTTGCTTGTTGTAGCATCAATCAATACCAGGTGGCACTTGTTTCTGTAATTAATATGAGAACAAAAATAACAACTGTTTGTGTTTTTAATAGGTTTGCAGGGTGATCCAAGAGAGATTAAATCTGCTTTCTATGAATCACCCTGCAGAATACAAATTATGTATATAAGAAAATATGTATTAAATTTTATCTCACAAGTAAAAAAAAAGTAATTTTTATTCTTTTGATAAACTTAACAAATAACTTTTATTTATTATTTATTTTATATTCTCAAACTGTAAAATATCTTAGGCCAATTACATTCTAAGCATTAAAATTTGTATATGTATATATTTTGTTAAAAAAAAACAACAACTAATAATTATCTCATTAACTTGTTTAAGTGTAACCACTATTTATGTGTAATTTTCATGAAACCATTTTGTAAAAATTTAAAAATCATTTGTGATTATAAAAACAAGGGAAATTCATACCAAATGTGTGTTCCTGCGGCGAATTTAAAAGCTTAAAAGTTTCGCATGTGATTAAAATATACATTTTGAAAGTCATTCTAGCCTATTGAAAATACTCATAATAATAAGATTTAAATTCATTTTGCACAAATTAAATAAGGCATTTTTAAATTATTATTATTATTTTTTTTTAATGAAACCAGCATACCAAATATTTTCCAATATTTGCACTTAATTTATTAATGCCTCTTTTAGTATTTTATACAACTGTGATAGACAGTGTGCTAAAGTAGTATGTTTTCTTCACATTAATTGGAAAATATTCCAAAAAAAGCGAGACACATTGACACACAGGTGACGTTGAGCCTTGAAAATATGTATGTATGATGTCGTGTCCAGCTGGTATGAATTTGCCTTGTTGTTAAATAATATCGCAAATGTTAAGATATATCGTATTTTAATTGAACTAAACCTTTTTAAAAAAAATTAAAAAGTTTTCTTAAGACAAAACTGTTGCCTTCTAAAGTGATGATAAAATAATTTCTTATAAACTGTTTACATATTTAAAAAAAAAAATCATATTGCAAATTTTCAATAAAAAGAGCAAAAAGTGTTGCACTTTTTTTTTCTTTAGAAAAGTAAACGTCATTAATTATAATTTATTTAAAACATAAGAGAGTACATTCACATTATTTACTTGTTAAGCTTTTTTCGTCAAATATATGTAACATTGGAACTTAGCTTTAGAAATAGCTTAATTTTAAATACATTTATTGTAAAGCCTTTTTGCAATTGCATCATTGTGTTGATAAAACTGTTGCAGCATTCATTTGGAATAAATCATAAATTTTTATAATGACTTGTTAACCTTGCATTTGTTTTAATTGCTGACATTTGGCACGTGAATGTTTGCCAGATGCTGTTTTGCATTTTGCAACTGATATGATGGAATTCCGAAATGGCTGGTATATTTTTATACAACTAGATACAAAATTATACAAATTATATCAACTATAATGTCTGAAAATTTACTTAAGTAATAAAGTTGAAAGAAAAAACTTAATTAGAAAAAAAAGAGTTTTATTTGAAAGTCTTATGGTGGCACTGCTTTAAGCTACGCCAAGGTAAGTACCAGTCTAAATAATGAAACTGCACAAACTGCATCTTCAGGTTGAACAATGTTTTCCATACAGTTTGACATAAAATTTTGCCAGAGAATGCGGTCTAGAAATAGAATCTTATTTTATTTTTACAGGGTTTTTTTTTCTTATACTCCCAATTTTAGACACTCGTCCTCGCAACAATGTTACCGTGTTTTCATGAAATCACATAAATTTTTCGTACGAAAAATGCAAACAAAAGAAAATCAAACCATAATAAGAGAGAATTTTAAGTTATTGTCGTCGATTTTATTATGGGCCATCGGCGATTGTTCCTGATGTTGCAGATTTGTTCTGTTTCATCACGTAACATTTTCATATATTAAATACAGTTGAAATATATGAGGGCGGATTGATATTGAAGTTACTTAAGTAGGAAAAAAACATTTTTTTATTCAAAAACCATTTATTTCTCCACATAGTCTCCTTTTTTGGCTCAATACACTTACTTTTTTATACCATCTGAATAATACGATTTTGGGAACCCCTCAAAATACGCGTTAGTTTCGGTAATCACTTCTTCGTTTGAGATGAATCTTTTACCTGCGAGTCATTTTTTCAAGTTTGGAAACAGAAAAAAGTCACTAGGAACTAAATCTGGACTACAAGGTGGATGATCAACCAATTCGAAGTGTATTTCACGTAATTTTAGCATCGTATCTAATGCTGTGTGAACCGGTGCGTGGTCTTGAAGAAAGTGGTCGTTTTTTCTTGAATGCATCAATCAATTGTTCCAATAATGCACGATAATACTTTCCTGTGATTATGGATCCTTTTTCAAGGTAATCGATGAGCAATATTCCGTGTGCATCCCAAAATACAGTGGCCATAATTTTGCCAGCCGATTTCACTGTCTTCGCCTTCTTCGGAGCACTTCCACCAGCTTCCACCCATTTTTTTCGATTGATTTTTGGTTTCAGGTGTGTAGTGATGGACCCACGTTTCATCAACAGTTATTAATCGACGCCAAAAATCAACAGGATTATGCTTTATCATGTCCAAACACCACTGTGAAGCGGTCTGTTGAACTCGTTTTTGTTCGACACTGAGCAAACGCGGCACCCATTTTGCCGGTAGCTTTTTCATATGTTCAAATGTTCATGCAAAATGTTGAGAACACGTGCATATGTGTTATGTTTCTTTAATTTTAAATTGTATTGTATTTAGTTATTTATTTATTTATTTATTTATTTTTCATCTTTACAAATTATGTATAAACATTTATGTTGAGTTTTTAATGTTGTCTCTTTGACCGCTAATCTTATACTCCTCATTTTACTGTTCATTCTTTTAGAATTCCCCAGTCCCCAAAGTCTTGAGTAGCGCCGTTAATAATACTTATTGGTATTGCTAATAATATGATACTCGTATGTTTTTCATTTCAACAATCTCACGTAACTTGACTCGGCGATCACTCATAACGATATCGAGGATTTTCGTGATATTTTCCTCAGTAAGCACCTCTTTTGGCATTCCTTGTTCGGCCGCGTTTAAATTCAGCCATCCAATATTTTACCATGTAATCTGACGGAGCAGACTCACCGTAATGTTTATCGAGCTTTTCTTTTGTTTTGTGTTTAAGCAGTGCACGAAATTCACTTTTTTCCATTTTTCAAGAAACACAAAAGTTGCTGCCTTCAAACGACTACAACAAATAAACTAATCGATGAATTTGGATGAAATTTTAACAGCTGACGTTTGAAAGATTACAATTTCTAAGAAAAAAGTTTTTGTATTTGTGCTGCCATCTAGCGCTAGCTAGTTTCAATATCAATCCGCCCTCGTATTCCTTAGGCTGATGTCAGAAGAGCACTCTATAAGAGCGGAGCGTAGCTAGAAGCGATAATCGTATGTGCTATACCAATGATTGCTACAAGATGTCAGAGCGAATGCTACATTGAGCAAAGCGTGTTCTTTTGTTTATAATAATTTTCAGTGTTTTATGATTGCTGCTGGTATATTCTGTTCTTTTACGGATCAGCTGTTTTGTTTCTGTTCAGTTGAAAACCGTATGTTTAGTTTGTTGTTACTTTTTCGTTCTGTTCTTTTGCGGACTATTCTGTAGAAAATAGAATACAACGTCAACTGACAGCCAAGAGTTTGTATTTATTAGTTTTTTGTGGAATGAAATATTACAAATTTTGTTTTAAAAGTCAGAATATTTTATTTTAATTCAAATTATTAAAGATTTCTATATATTTGTCAAGTAAAAAACATTTTGCAAACATTTCCAAAATTCAATCCTATAATTATAGCGTCCGCATCCGAAAGTTCAGACACAGAACGAGTACGTAAGAAACATTTTCTACAGAAAATAACGAAAAGAATGAGGTCTTTAGAGGAGGAGTTTTTCACGACAATTAATACCTTTAATATATTTTTTGTTAAAAAGAAAGGAGTACACTAAATAAATAGAAATCGATTAGAGAATTTTTATAATGAGCTCAGGAAATATCCTGAAATTTTTTTAATTATTCAAAAATATCAAAAGGTACTTTTGCTTATATTTTAAAGAAAATTCAACACAAGCTGGAAAATATTGGACAATTTTTATTTGAAAAAAAAAAAATAAAAAAACAAATAGACAATAAAAAATAGTGCAAAACACCGCATTTAAAAATGCATGTTTACATAAAAAAATCTTAAAGCAGCATATAAAATAAACAAACAAATGATATGAAACAAGAACGTTCTACAAACTATTGCTCGACCTGCTTTATAGAACACACTCGCATCTAGTTTCGCTCTCACTCTGACATCTTTTGAGTGGTCACATAAGAAAACACAAGCGATGGTTTTTAGCGTATTGTAGCGTTGTAGTATACCATGATGACATGTTTTTAAAGTTGACTTATTAACTTTTATGGCTCATTAAAGGCCATTAACACAAAGTTCAGTTATGTGTATTTAATTTTAAATTTTACTAACTTTCAGTTTGTCTAAACTTAAATTTTAATTGGAAATTAAAAATGTTCATTAACAATAAAAAAATTTAGTTAACTTACAGTTATCAACTATTGTGAATCACACCAGGAATTTATTTTTGGGAAATGCAAAAAAAGAAAATAACACCATCATCCAAGGACATTTGAGCATGATTTCTGCACAAAGATGTGCATTTTTCAGATGGTAAAACTTAAATCACGATTTTTTTTAAGAATTTATGAAAAATATTTTTAAAATAAACAAAAAATAATTAATTTTTAAATGTCATATTTCAGTTAGAAATTTAAACTCAGAAAGTATTTCAGCTAATTTTATTTAAAAGTTAAATCTTAACAGAGCTTCGTGTTAATGAATTTTCACTAACAAAAGTTAAAGTTTTGAGTTTAGTGTTAACTTGAAGTTAACTTTTTTATTGTTAACGGCCCTCAGTATGTCTTGTCAAAATTGTTATTTTACAGAAGATTTATTAATTTATTACACCGGCTTGCAAACGTACTTACCCAATTACGTCTGACATGATAAAAACATCTGATGTCAGATGATTTGTCTTTGATTGAAATTTTATCAGATGACCATGCACATGAGTTTAACAGAAGCAATGACATTTTATTTAGTGTTGCAATTGTTTTTACAAATCTACTGCACTTACGAATGTGTGCTTCGTTGTTTTCCTTTTGTAAAGCCAAGTTTTTATAAAGAATATCAACAATAATTTTGTGACTTTTTTTTATAACTTTTGCAAAATGCAGTCGATATAGCATTTTAATTTTTTGCACTAACAGAATTACAGAAAAATATATAAACTTGAAAACAATATACATACATATATTTTTCTTAATATTACATTACATTTATAAATATACATATACGGGTACTTAATTAGATTTATAGCCTGTCTTTGAAAGTAAAATATAAATGTTGTATATATTGAAACGATTAATTTGGCTCAAGTTCAAACCCGAGTTTACCCATTTATTTATTCTAATTTTTTCATTTTTAATTTTTATTAGAAAATTTTTTGGATAAATTCATTATTTTTCATTAAGAGAGTACTATATATATAGAACAATTTTTATTATTCATCATACTAGCAGAACGGAGCAGTACTGATTTCGAGGTCGCTACACCATCTCATCAGCGTTCTTTGTTCAATTTTACCACTTTTGACGGTGGATGCTAGTGATCAGGAATATCAACTTCTTAACCATATTATTTAACAAATTAGAATACGAAAAGTACAAACTTATTCAATTTGGAATGAATTTCCGTCATCCCACGTCAAATTTGGTTGATAAACAGACCGGTTTCGGCTATGTGCCATCTTCAGTTTTCTCTCAGTAACAGTTACTGAGAGAACACTGAAGATGGCACATAGCCGAAACCGGTCTGTTTATCAACCAAATTTGACGTGGGATGACGGAAATTCATTCCAAATTGCATCAAACCCCGTCGGAAGAAAAACACAACACTTTACAAACTTATTCATTTTCACATGACAAATCAATTTCGGTTAGTACGAAATCCCATCTATGATGAATAACTACTCCATATATTCCAGTCTCTTTTGCTTATTCAGCGCCATTGGCTGCTGAGAATAAACGGTACTTATAAACATTAATTGTAAAATATAAATTTTATTATAGGAATTTATATTGCAACAAGAATAAAATAACACAAAATTTGTTTTCTGTTCAATATAAATTCCCAACTGATTATTTTGTTGTTATTTTCAAAAACAGGCGCTTATAATATTTAACAATAATTTTTTTTTATTTCTAAATAAAATAAATAAAATTATGTTTGTCGAAGTCGAATTTGCGACACTGAAATTAAAGAAGATCAAAGAAAATGTGTGCATGTTTTCTTTAATCTGGGAGAAACTGCCCCAGTCGCTAATTCGATTTCGACAAAATCAGGGTGATTATTTTTCACTATTAGTTATCATTAATATAAACTTCAGGGGACTTTTGATATAAAAACAGTGTTGTCTATTGAGGAAAGTTTTTTCTTATCTAAACGTTGGGTTATACCGCCATCGAACATTCGGTCGGTCTCTCTCATTACTAACGATAATTGCAACTTCACCACCATGTTTGTTTATCAGTAATTATTTGTATTGGTGTCGTATGAGCGATATTATATATAATTCTTTGAAATATTGCTCATACGCAACGGTGTACAAGAAAAGTATTGTATACTTTCTGTGTGAGCAAGAGTGATGAGTGCGAATGAATGATACAAAAACCAAATCATTAATAATACATTATATGTACATATCAGAGAACGACAAACGATAGAATAATAAATAAATTACTCTTAGCATATATTGAATATTTTCAATACAAAATATTTTTTGTATCTGTTCAATTTCATAATTGTATGTATCGGTGCGCATTTTATTTTATACCTGTATGTATGCATAATCATATTTGTTTATATCCCTGCGCACCTATGTATATGTACCGATAGGCACCCCAATATCTATCAACATATTTATTTTCCAATTTTTGTTTGATAACTATTGCCAGAAATTTTGTCTAAAGTTGTATTATGGATTTCGTTTCGTAGTTATTAGGAACCATTTTTAAACGAAATGCGATAAAGTGGTATTAAAAAATTCACGTTAACTTGGAAAGTATTCAATTTTACTTTGAAGCAAATTTTTGCAAACATGTTTGAAAATAGGAAAAGCTTTAAAAAGGAAGGAAACGAAAAAAGTTAAGCTTCTTGCAAAAATTTTGAAAATCCGCAAAAAGTTGCATAATTTACAAACTTTTTACATTTCTTACATTTTTAAGTCTTTTTTTAGAAGATTTTACGCCTTTTTTTAAAAACTTTGCAAATTTTTGGCGAAATTTCGCGTTTTTTGCAATGTGGGTGACTTTTTCTATTTTTTATTGTTTCATCGACTTTTAAATGATATTCAACATTTTAATGTTCCCAGTGTTCGGAAGTTATTGCGAATCTTCGCAATTTTTGCAGTTTTTTGCGAATATTTCACATTCGTTGCATTTGTAGCTCGTTTTAGAAGATTTTCCGGCTTTTAAAAATTTAAGAGAATTTGGCGAACTTTCACGATTATCGCGATATGATTTATTGCTTCATTGAATTTTTAAAATTTTAAATATGAACACAGAATATTGATGCAGTATGCATGAATTTCATTGACCTTATTTTTACTCAAAAAGTTAATAGCTAATAAAGAAGTGCAATTTTTGCCCAAAACAAATATAGGTTGAAAATAGATTGTTTCTTTTTGTTATAGTTCTGCAAACAACTTTTTTTTCAAACGTTACAACATTGTCTCTTATAGTCAGTCATATTTATGGATACCCATCGAAGTTAGCACACCTTGTACGCTGGCACACTTACACACAAGTTAGCACACCTTGCAGGCTGGCACACTTACACACAAGTTAGCACACCTTGTAGGCTGGCACACTTACACACAAGTTAGCACACCCTGTAAACTAATAACACAACAATAACAAACATTGTAATTTAATATGTACTCGTATTACGAGTATTATTTAATTGTACGAATAATCAATTTATGTTTTAATAAGGTTAACAAACAGACACTGATATTATAGAACAACAACAATAGTTCCAAATAATTACCTTTTTACCTTTATAATTCGCAAGTAAGCAATTAAATAATTTAAGCAATATGATTGGTTAATAACCAAATAATTTTTAATCCAGATATTTTGTTTAATTTGCAATATTTAGCGATTACTTTGTAATTTTAATAAATTAACATTTTTCATTGGACAATAACTTAAATTTTTACATTTAAGAATATTCTGATTAATCAGCAATTTATGTTTATATAAAAGAATAAAATATCAAAATAAAGTTAAGCTCTGTCGTACCCTCATAACGGTTGTTTAATTCAAACGAAGCAGCAGTTTGTGACAAATGGCACATTTATTTGCCGTATGACCGTCACGTATATGACTGAATAGTTCCTCTGTCATAATAAATGGTTGCGTGCAAAATTTACAAACATGCGATTTTTGTATGTGAGTCTTAAGATAGTCAGATTTGGTAAAAGCCTGTGGGCAGTATTGGCACACATAAATCGAATGTTCTGTTATATCGCTACTTGAAGATTGCAAAGAATCAAGATTATCAAGGTCATTAACTTCGACTGCTTTTTAATTCACTGTAAACCAGTGCTGAGAAGGTCGAAACTCCCCTACATCATTATTTTTGGTTTCACTTATATATTTTTCTGTTGTATCCAGCGTTTCAGGTATGAATTCGGTTACAATAAAGGAATCATTTTTATCCAGAGATATATGTTTTGATACTGCTGAATCTTTTGCATTAACACCTTCATACTGCGTTAAATTTACCACACTTTCTTCTTCCAGCGTTTCAATCAGATTTTTGTCGGTTAACTCATTTAGTTAATTTTCTTCTAAAGCTTCTATAACATGTTCTTCTTCAATACATTGGCTTAATGACTCCTGATTTAGATTTGGTAGTTGTATAGTTGCTAGTTTAACTTGTTCATAAAAGATATAACAAAATTTCAAATCATCCCAACATTGTCGACACAGCAAAGGAAATTCTTCGGTCAAATTCAACAAATCTTGACTGTTGGAAAATATATCCATTATCTCAATAAATGATTTTTCTGTGGAATCATCCATACCAAAACTGTTGCTGTTTCCTTCAGGTTCTCGCTTTAACGGAACTTTACATGTCCATATGTTGATATCAACATTTTTCAAACATATTCAGCATTGTTGCGTATTTTCTAAATTTACATTCAATTTCATTTTTCTCTGGGATAAACAATTTTTTGGCCGTTGAAGATACGAAATATTACCAATATTTCGATTTGTAAGTAATTTACATACATACAAGTTAGCAACTTCTCTGAATACTTCGAATAAGTTAGCACATTCTGTGAATACTACTAATGACACCAAAAACACTACAACAACAAAACATAACTCAAAAAACTGCTAACACAGAACTTATACATTCACAGCAACAATAACACACAAAAGTTCAACTAACTACAATATTCAATAATCAATTAAAATCAAATCGCTAATAAAGCACTTATTGCAAATATTAAAATTGGGTTAAAATAAGTTTTTATAAAATAAAATAAGCAAAATTTATTAATTATAAAATAAGCAAAATCAGTTTTATTAACAAGCAAAATCAGTGTATAAAAAGAAAAAGAAGAAAATAAAGAGTCAGTTGTTATTACGAGTAAAAAGAACGCACGTCTTTCAATCAAAACCTCATAACTTACATGGGTATAAAATTAATAAAATTCATAACACCACTAGAATTAAAATTATGGCATATTATTATTAAATACATTAAGAATAATTTATTGGCAATTCAGCAATAAAATAGTATTTAAGGCGGTGATTTAATTTAAATAAAATGAGAAACAATTATTTTAAGCCGAACGGTTGTTTTATTCTCCAATCATCCGCAATAAACAAGTTTAAGTGCTTGCGTTATTGGCATAATTCATCTAAAACATCTTAACTTTTAATACAATAAAATTGTGCTGCGAAATCATATTGCAACTCAGCAAAATATCTGTCTGTGAATATTGCAATATGATCATCCTCCACTTAAAATTAGCTATTGTGAATATGTAGAGTAAGCATTTTCCCACATTATCAAATGTACTTTTTTAAATGATAGGAACTTGAGCGAAGCTAAAATTGGTTGACTAAAGGCAATTCAATTCTAGACGTGAAGCAATAAACAACGTTAATTCTAATACCTTGTCTTTTTATTTGACGTGTGAGTACACATCCGGTCAGACCCCTTGGGCAGCCAGACCGTAACTTTTTTACAACAAGGATTCGTCCTTGTTTAACTTGCACCTGGGGGAAAAAACGTATAGAATGTTTATAGACTACAGAAAACTAAACTCAGTTACTGTAACGGATCGTTATCCCATTCCAGAAATTAATGAAATGCTCTCGAACCTTGGAGAAAATAAATATTTTTCTGTAATTGATTTGAAAAGGAAGCTGATATTGAGAAAAACTGCATTTTCCATTAACAACGGAAAATATGAATTCGTTTAAGAATTTTTGATATTTTGAAAAGGGCAACTTTTAAGACAAATACGAGTAGTATAGAATGTTAGAATGGCCTTGAAACCCGAGAAGAGATAATATTATTATTAAAGGTACTGCTAGAGAGATAATATGGCTTTAGGATTCAGCATATTGAAGGGCGAAATACCCAGGGCCTTTGAAAACAATTTTGACTTGTTAGAAGTCCAATACTCTAGAAAAAGTGGTGGACATATTGTTTCAATCAGGATATGCCTACGAGACCGCTTCAAATGTAGGGTTTTCCAATAATGAAAAACAGTCTAAAAAGAGGGGATGGATAAAATCTAGAGACAAAGCGATAAAGAGAAAAACAATTGACAAGCAAACGTTAATTTTAACAACCATCCTTCTGACGCTCATAGACAGGACCGTTTCCTTGTCTGCGCTGAATTGGAAGAGAAATCGTTTACATTTAAAACTACTACTGGCGAACCAAAGCAGGCAGCTTAGCTTGTGCTGAGGAATACTTTAAACATCCCAAGGAATTAATCGGACAATTTCACCTTGAATGTGGTTTGAATGTTAAGAAACATCTTCGTGCCTTGAATACCATTAATATTATTTTACTTTATTCTATTTAATTTTGTTGTGCAAATCAACAACCACGTTAAAGTGCTTATTCAGTGCACTTCGATATAAAACACTAACTACTTAAGTCACTTAAAATGCTTATTAGCAGCACTTCAGCATCGAAACATTTTTTTTTTAGAAACAATCAGTTCAAACACAAAAGAACAGCTTGCAAAAATTCATTACAATTGTGCCGGTCGTAGTTTAACTGAACATATGCATGTCAGAATCAGTCGAAGACAGTCCTTCGAAGGATAATATAGACAAAATTTTTCAAAAGTTCGAGCATTTCGTGCCAGAGGAAGTTGCTGCAAACTACCCAACACATACAACCCGAAAACAAATGCAGAATCAATTTAGATCAGCAAATGAACAACTTGTCTTTCTACTTGATTCCCAACATTCTGACTGAGAACCTTAAACAGTGCTCGGGTGATTTGAAAGTGCTGCGGCATCCCATCCAAAACAAACTGAAAAACATATTTTTTACTTCTGTTTCTCTTAAAAAAAGGAAATAAATAAATTAAGAGTACCAGCAAAAACTAAATAATTTGGTCATTTAAAATGCTTATTAGCAGCACTTTGGTATAAAAACATTTTTAAAAACAATCAGTTCGAATACAAAAGAACAGTTTCCAGCAATTTATTACAAAATTTTTGCTTTAAGGTTTTTGTTATCGTATTTGAAATATTTTGTAGTTTATAAGAAGAAATAAAAATAAACTTAATGGTGGAGTAATTAAAAGTTCTTGTTTTGACTTTCTTGTGCCCCTCCATCATCCCTTTAAATTTAAGTGGTTAAAGGTCTACGGGGTTGGTCAAAAAATTAATGGAGTTCAAATTCAAGTGCTTGAACTGAATAATACTGTAGTGTATGTGCACTTATGCACATCACCGCAATAATATGTGTATGTCTGTACACTTATGAGCAACACTATATGTAAGATAAAACCTAAAAGTAAAATTGTTAAATAAAATTAAATAAAAGACATTTATGTTTAGACAGCGGTAATTGTAAGTTCAATGATTCCCCATTTGTTTATGTTTAAGAATTGAAATTCAATAAATAATTTTATTTAATTTTAGAATTTTGTTTATGTGAAAAAATTTTTTGTAGCTAGAATACCATTTGGATATTCAGCAATATTTTATTGAATACTGACCATTAGAATATTTTACTATATAAGCTGCTATTTTTGTTCAATAAAACCAGAATTAAGAGCAAAACTAAACACTTGTTTTTATTTTGGTTCTCAAAAAGGGCATTTTAATGCTCGGCTAATGCGGCAGAAGTGCTTAGAAATATTTAACCTTTTTTTTATATGACACTTTCGTTTTTCCTAATACCACAATACTAATTAAATTCAACATTAACAATATTGTTTAAGAGATTTAACATTAAAGCTGAGTAAAACTGTTTTTAGGGGTCAGAAAAGGGATTCATTTTGTATAACAACATGAATATAATAAGGCGACTCACGATGGCAATTGGGCAAATTTACACTTTGCCAGAATTTGCATTATGCCGAATTTGCATTTTGCCAAATTTGCATTTTGCCAAATTTGCATTTTGCCAAATTTGCATTTTGCCAGAATTTGCATTATGCCAAATTTGCATTTTGCCAGAATTTGCATTATGCCAAATTTGCATTTTGCCAGAATTTGCATTATGCCAAATTTGCATTTTGCCAGAATTTGCATTGTGCCGAATTTGTATTTTGCAAATTTGCATTTTGCCAAATTAGCATTTTGCCAAATTTGCATATTGCCAAATTTTGCATTTTGCCAGAATTTGCATTTTGCCGGAATTTGCATTTTGCCAAATTTGCATTGTGCCGAATTTGAATTTTGCCAGAATTTGCATTATGCCAGAATTTGCATTTTGCCGGAATTTGCATTTTGCCAGAATTTGCATTTTGCCGAATTTGCATTTTGCCAGAATTTGCATTATGCCAAATTTGCATCCTGCACGAGCATATTGAAAAAATTTGTTTCGTCACCGTCGACGACGACAGTAACTCAGAACGCGAGCACTTAAAGCAATTGGAAAAGGTTTTGAAAACATTAAGGGGATGCAAATATGGAACTGCAGCTTGACAAGTGTGATTCCTTCAAAGAACAAGTGCAGTTTTTGCAATTCATAGTTTCATCAGAAGGAATAAAGACGAGGCCAAAGACAATAGAAACCATCTTGAAATTCCCCAATCCGAAAACATCAAAAGAACTAGTTTTTGATACTCTCAGGTTACTATCGGCGAATCGTTACAAATTATGCTGAATTAGCAAAACCCCTAAAGTCTCTTTTGGGAGGGAAAGGGAGCTCGGTCGCCTTTCCAAAACATAATTAGAAGCAAATATTTATATATATTACTCTAAATAATAACATTTTGGAAACGTTTAATATCACAGGACATTATTCTGGCGTACAGAGATTTCAGAAAGCCTTTAGAATTGACAACTGAGACATCTAAATTAGCTTTAGGAGCGGTGTTGCCTCAATCTGGTTGTCCCATTTGTGCATTTCATATCGAGAACACTGAATAAAACAGAGGAACACTACGCGACCAATGAAAAGGAAATTGTAAATATAATATGAACATTGAACTCCTTTAGGAATTATTCGAATGTCAAAGAATAGAATGAATAGAAAGTTAAAGATAATAATCCTCACCGACCGTCAGCCTCTGATAAATAAAAACAATAATAGAAAGATGAAACGATGTAAGACCGTCCGTTGGTTGGAGGAGTAAGATTATGTGATGGAATACTTATCGGGAAAAAACGAATAATGTTAGGCGAAGTGATTTTTAGGAAACCTAATTGGCTAAACTTTGCCAGGACCGAGATTGTAATAGTGGATAACGAAAAACTTTTTAATTCCAATTCAATTGTATTCATGTTGGCAAAACAATTTAACTTCAAGGTATTTCGAATTCCAACAAATGCAAGAGCGAGCGATTTCAATCCACACTCTCTAAGATCATGAGGTATATTAAGCCAGAAGGTACACTGGGTAACTTATGCGAACTTTTCGATAAATCGATTCAGGAGTACAACAGTAATATTCACGCGAACATTGTGAGCAAGTCATATGATGCATTTTTCTACCGCGAATCTTTCGGTAGTCCCAAGCAGTGGGAAAAAGAAAGAGTAGAATGTTTTAAAATTCGTCAGGTAGCCAACTTGGAATAGTACAATCGAAACAAAAAAAAATCACCAATAAAAATTATAAACCAGGAGACAAGATTTCTGTCAAAGAAAACTAAAGATTAGCTACCAAATTGTCATAGTTCCTAGACAAGCGAGAGTTTGTAAAAGAAAATAGGCACACTACTGTACAATTTAACAGTGAAAGAATTCTCCAACAGAATAACACCCGCAATTAGGAAAATTCAATTTTTCTTTTTAGAATCATGCAGATGCAGAAAATTAGGTAATTTTTATTCTCTATTTTATTTTGTTAAAAAAAATGTTTATGCACAAAATGAATGTGTTAATGAGCACATGTAGATTACAAAACATTAATTAATATTAAATAAACATTTTGTACATCTGAGGCCTCAAGGAACTATTCTATGACATACTCATTAAGGATCAGACTTGGACAGGATACTCTAGAATACCTCTGTTACCGGTTTTTGAGAAACCCTAACTGAAACTGGTACAAAGGACACCAGCATAGGACAAGTACCGAAAGGTTAAGTCTACAACCAGTAACCGAGTATCTTAATTATGTCAATTGACTCCCCTCCAATGACAACAACGTCATGTAAGTCACCGGTATGTCTCATGAAATTCCGGAGCTGCAACCGGTTGCTGGTTCCTAAGAATCAGTCACGTGACGTGTCCAGTGACAGATTCTTTTGCTTGTACGGCAATTAGTTGTTAAACATTTTCTGTTCATTATATCCGAAAAGTACAATAAAGTTTAATGTTACGAGTTTTAATAAGAAAGCGAAACAAGTGTGATTTATTTGAGCTGTCTCTCTCCTCTCGGTTTCAAGTGCTTGAGAGGAACAAACAAATTCCAAAACATTCTTCAGACTACAAGAAGTGCTTGCAAGAAAACCCCAGACGTTTATATAAACAGAAAGAAACGGAATTTTTCGGTCATATTTTGAGAAAGAATGAACTGAAGCCGAATCCAAGCAAAATTAAAATTATTCAAAATTTAGAATTGCCAAAAACTGCCAGAAACAAATAAACAACTTTATGGGACCAACTGGGAATTACCGCAAATTCGTCAAGGATTATGCAACGAGGGTTGTGCAAAGGTTGCTCAGCCAATTACGAAATACTCGTATTTACAAAAAAAAAGAGGTACAAAAATTAATACATCGAAATCTTCTAGAAGTTAGAAACATTAATCAGTGGACACCGCATTTTACGCTATCCCGATTTTGAAAAAAAAACAGTTTACACTGACGACAGATGCATCGAACTACGCAATTGTTGTAGTGTGGACACAAGGAGGGCGGCTACCCGGTGTGCAACGCTTCCAGAACCTTAAATAATCACAAACAAACAAAAAACTATACTGCAACGGATAAGAATTTTCTATCGTTAATGTGCAGCATCAAGTATTTTGGGATGGAAATTCAAGTATTTACATTCCAAAAACAGAGGAAAGAATATGTCACCCAGGCACCAGCCAGGGTTATTGAAATAACGTGAAAATCCATCCGTTTGAAATCGAATACTTAAAAGGAAAAGAGAACAAAGTAGCGGGCTCGTTAAGCAGAAAACTCACAAAGAGCCGGGGTGAGAAAATAGTTGAGAATATCAATATCTCTAATTTTTCTTCAGTTAAGAAGAAGTAACAATGGCGACAGTTCAATCAGCCGACAAAGAATTGGGTGATCACTTTATAAGAAGAAATAGCGAATAAGTACTGTAGTGTATCCATAGAATTTTCAGTATAACTAATGTAGCGTATTCATTGACTTCAGTTTATTTTTAAACATAAACAAAATAGTAGTCAAGCTCATGTATACAAATGTAAACAATCAGTACTAAATTTAATTACTCCACGTTTTGGCAATTTTATGTTCTTTCTGGTAATCCAATATTTTCAATATAAACGGTCAATGCTCGCTTACACATTCTTGTTGATAAGAATAAGTCGTTGAACAGTGAACCAATTTTTGTGCCGAGTTAACAAATTATTACTATGGATATTATACACCATTTGAAAAATGACAAACACAAATATTGTATTTAGAAATTACACTCAAAAACTCTGAACGCCTGGTATAATAGAAAAGCAACCGTATGTTGATTAAGCATAGAAATAAGAACTAGAGTGAGTGATATTTAAATAATCACTCAATAAATTAGTATTTAAGAAAAAGCTAATTTTAAATAAATTATCAATTATTTTAAGTTGATCAAACTAAGCGCTTGTGTTTAATTCAAATAAAACATTACATGGCGATCCTGCTAACTCTGCTCTAATTCAGATAGAACAGCAAAAATCCTGCTATAATCTGAATATAAGAGCAAAAGGATAATAGACCAACATACAGAGCTTATGCTTAGTTGGAATCTATTTTTGTTTGGTTTCTGTTAACTTAACTTATTTTATTTAAGTTTTTACTTATTTGTTTGTGAGTAAATGACAGAAAGAGTTGTGTTTTATCAAAAGTCCCCAGAGTTTAACAAAAAGCTTAATAAGAGTTTAATAAGAGTAAATAAAAATAAATAAAAATATAATAATTTATAAACATTCTTTGGATTCTTTGAATATTTAAGTTTTAAATAAATTACTTAGTCTAACTTACAGTCTGTTTTTAACAGCAGCAAAGATATTCTTTCGTTTTCTTTTCGAGCGCGCGACCGCCAACACAAACCTTTGGTTCACCTGAAAACTCGAGCGCCAAGTTAGCGTCATGGTTTTGGACAAATTTACAATGTTATTCTCTTTATTAACTTTCCAAGTGTGATTGTTGGGCATGAATCTTTCTGCAGTATTTATTCCCAAGGCAAGTGTTCCTTCTTTTCCCTTTCCGTTTTTAGCTGATATTTTTTTGGTGCATCCACCTCTTGACATGATTTAAATTTATTTTTTAGAATTCATGTAAATCTGAAAAGAATTTTTCCCGAAAAATGAAACATTAAAAAGGTACAATATGAAAAGAAAGGTGAAAAATGAAAATTTAAAACAGAAGTGTAAAGTAAAAGAAAAACAAAGATGCTCTCAAAGAATGTAATTTAGAAAAACATTGTTAAATGCTAAACTTGCACAAATATTCATTTAAAGGCAACATATGGAAAAATATGTTTTAACAGAATGATGGAAAAATTGTGAAAATGTTCGGAAACGCATGTTTTTTTTATATAAAAATGACCTCAAGCTCTCTAATTAATTAGAAAATTATATAAATATAAATAGATAAATAAATAAATTATACAAATCATTAAATATTGCATATAAATAAATAATAAAATTATACCAATAGCAAGTCTTTGCTGATCTTCATTACAAAACTTCCGGTAAACTAAATTTTTTTGGACGGAAAATTATGTTGCATCCTTTTAAAGTAAAATTATAAATTTAGCGCCTGTTCGCCGATATGGAAAGAAATTTTTCTTTCGTATAATTACATTTAGAACAAAAACAACATTTTAAAAGTTTTTTTTGTTTCAAATCTAATAATTTTAAAGAAATCTTTCTTTCGATATCGACGAATGGGCAATTAAACTCCCAATTCATTTTTAATGATTATTAAAATCTTTTCTAGGATGATAAATAAAATAACGAAAAACACTGTAATTCACACTATAAAAATATAGGGAATTTTCGCCAGACACTGTATAAATTAATTAAGAATAGTAAACTTACTTGCATAAAAAAAGTTCGTACCAGTCAGTTGGACCACTTCAGCTAAATTCTGTTCGAATAATATTTTTATAAGTTCCACTGATTCGACCGGCCAGCAAATAATTTTTAACAATATAAATCCTGTGAAATCCTTTAAGCCGTCCAATTCAATTTGCAGTTGTTTGCATACGAATTTATTTTTTTCACTGTGGTTGGTTTTTCCTCTAGTAATTTTAATTTATAGAACAACTGAACTGCTACCATTTTTCAATCTTCATTTATACTTGCAGATCAGTTATAAAATTATATTTGAATTTCATTTATTTAACTTAAGTTTTTTTTTTCTAATTATGTTGGCAAATAATTTAAGTTAATCAAAAAATTTGCTAAAATTTTAAAACTTTCTAAAACTTTTTTGTTTGACTTCTAAAAGTAAACTGAATATTGCTTTTTGTAAAAGCCAGGCTGGCAAAGAAAAGTGCTGTTTTCTACAAAACACAAACACACACACACACAACGAAAGGTGATTATTTCACAACATTAGATACACGTACATGTATGTGTGTATGTTTGTATATGATTTGGTGAATAAATAAATAAAGTATTTAAGTTTTTATATCTTATTCCGTTGCTTAAAAAACAAAATGCTGGATTCGCAGTTTTTTTTTTTTGTTATTTTTAAATATCTATTCTTATTTCAACATTTTTCATGCAAACTTTGCACAGTGGGCAACTAAAAATAAAAAGTAAAAAGGCTGTATGCGGCTGTGCCGAATCTGTAATATCTTCAAAATTGCACCAACATTTTATAAAATGTCAAGCTTCACCGAAAAGATCGTACGTTCTCAAGAGAATCAAAATTATTCATATTTTTAAAAATGTACCAACAGTGCCTTAACTCTTTCCGCGACACTATAAGAAATTGATGGAAATTAAAGACATCTTAAATTCCTGTCATTTATAATCGAATTTTATTGAAAAATATATCTGTGGTCACAAGCAATAACAGCCTAAGTCGAAAAACATACTTTTTGAGATAACTCGATTTTAATATTCGATAAGGTTTATGAAAAAACTACAATTATGGTTTAGGAAAAAAAGTACAGTGCAGTATTTGGACCGAAATTGTTAATTGGACTTAAATTAGTTAATGAGTTAATAAGCAGGACAAGTTTAAATATGCACAAAAATTATTCAAATATGCATGCAAATATTCCTAAAACAAAAACTTTAAAATATGCTGAAAAATATGCACTCAAAAAAAAACAAAGACTGATAATTTTTAATCAGTTTTATTTAAACAAATATTTATTACAAAGTATAATCATATTCTCTTATTTTTTCGACCTTTTTTTAATAATTATAAAAAATTTCTCCAAGCTTTAGGTCAATTTATATAAAAAATGTGTATTATTTATTTTTTAATTTTTTAAAATATCGATATTTCATCAAGAAGCCAATCAAAGATATTGGCGAAATATCGATATTTTAAAAAATTAAAAAATAAATAATACACATTTTTTATATAAATTGACCTAAAGCTTGGAGAAATTTTTTATAACAAAGTATAATCATAATGTTTTTTTTAAATGTTCAAGTTGAAAGGATCTTTGATTGTCGTACAAAAGGATCGAATATGTTGAAAATATACGTTCAACATCTGTCAATGTTACTGTATGTTTTGTTTTTAATCTTGGTCAACGTTGAAGGACAATATTTCGATTAAAAAATTTGTTAAGTTTTTCAATAAATATTTTACTCTTAATGTTTTAAAGTTATTCTTTTACGACTTCCATGTAAACAAACAATATCTGCAATTCCATGCAACCAATAAGCCAAACATGCAACATGCAACAATTTAGAGGTACAGAATTTTTAATAATCGGATTGCGGAGACCATATATGAAGCTGTGTCACTTATCACAAGCAATTTTTATTAAAAAGAGTTACCAATCTGCGTAATATGCAAATTTATGCAAAAATGCCTTTCTTGGGAAAAATGTGAAAAATATGCAAATGCATATTTTTTATGCAAAAAGCATAAAAAAAAACTTGCCCTCTTAATGAGTTATTGGGATATTTAATCAAATAAAATTGAATTCTTTGTTGCAAAATAAAAATCTCAATTCTGAAAGTTTAAAACAACTTATGCTTTTATTTATATTGAATAATCTATTGTTCTTGAGTTTATAAGGACTTAAACGATTATTTCAAATTAAAAGTGGCTGAGGAATGGGTAATATCCCAGTGGAATTTCTATCACATACATCTTCGTTCTGAGGCCAATGACAATATAAGTGCGACCCGTCGAAAGTCTGTATCTAATTCCGACTTACATTTACACAGCGTTGGCCTGGGCTGTCAGATAGATTCGACACTACCGACATTGTAAGCGAAGCTAGGATGGGTCCAATTACTATAGTGATTCGGAGGGCTTTAAGATGTACCTGGATGCAATTAGTCTTTAGTAGAAGACATTATAATAATATTAGGTGGGTCCAATTGATTAATCATAGGATGGGTTTGAACTATCAAATATTTTAACTAACAAGAAATTTTTCTTCAGATGGTTTTATTTTTATTATATTTATTTATCACATTAATTGGTAAAATAATATAATTAATTAGTTTTTTCCAGCTTGCGGAGGTGCCTGGCTTTATGAATTTCTAATTTTTTAATTTAAATTTATATTTTGACATTTTCCTTTGGAAGAATAAAAACAGGGTAGATCAACAAGGTCTTAAATTAAAAAGAAAAAATTGGAAAAAATAACGAAAAAAAGACAGCAGAAAGCAAACGATATTCATAATTGAAACTAAAATAATAGAATACGGGGTCATCCAAATCAGATACTAGTGTAAAGGCTAAATTTTATTTTATTATTTTCTTTTAGTGCACATCTAATTTTACAATTCGATAGGAAAATACTAATCCACACCGGATGCAAGTTGTATACGCCTAACTATTTTATTTTAAATGTTCCTCTTGACATAATAGTATACAATCGAATGTATTTCAATTTATAACAACTTGCGGACTGCTGGGATGTTTATGTGTTCTCTCTTATTTGTGATAATTTATTTTGCGTGAGCAACCTAATTCTACGAAGGCGGATCAATAAGTCTGTGACTTTTCGAACTTCCCTTGTAGTCATATGAAATGCAAAACTGTTCCCATCAAGTACCACCTGTTAATAGACTACTGTAAAATTTTAAGCAAGTGTCGTCATTTACTTTGCGTTTAACAGCTAAAAAAAGTGAATTTCGAGTGCTCATTAAATAATATTTTTTGCAAAAAAAAACCGTCAATCAAACCAAAGAAAAGCTCGAGAAATACTATGGGAGCTCAGCACCATCGCTTTCAATGGTAAAAAAGCGGTTTACTGGCTTTCGATGTGGTCGCTCAAGTACAAATGACGCTGAACGTTATGGACGGCCCGAAAATGTCGAAATAATCCACGATATGGTGTTGGCCGATCGAAAAGTAAAAGTGTGTGAGATTGTTGATGCCATAGGCATTTCATATGGCAGTTTGGTTTCGATTTTAAGTGATCAGCTCGGCTTAAAAAAGTTGTCTGCCGCGTTTGCTCTCAATTGACCATAAACGTAAGTTTGTGACAACTTCAAAAGATTGCTTGGAGTTGTTTAACAGCCATATTCTCCGGATCAAGCCCCTAGTGACTACTTCCTATTTCCAAACCTAAAGAAATGGCTCGGTGAAAAGAGATTTAGCTCCAACGATGAAATTATTGACCAAACAAATGCCCATTTTAAGGACCTCGAAAAATCCTATTTTTGTTGGAAGGGATACAAAAACTGGAGAAACGTTGGACTAAGTGTATTGAGTTATAAGGAGATTTTGTTGAAAAATAAATTTTCGTTTGCAAAAAAAATGTTTTTCACATAGTTTCACACGGACTTATTGATCTGCTCTCGTATAATATATATAATTAAATATATTTTGGTGTTTATTGTTAATGTTAAGAGACAAAAGATTTTTTTTTTGTCGCCTTTTCAAATCCAAATGTAGCCGGACATTGGATTCTGGGAAAACTCTGAATAATAATAATATTGTTAATAATCAAATTTAAGTTAAATAGTTATTGCAATGACTGCCATGGAATTACTTTCAGAACTCATTTTCCGTAAAAGAGAGAATCAAAGCTTTTGCTGAGCAGCTCTTAATCTAATAAATTTCTGAATATAAACATTTTATATCCCATTCATTAGATTTCAATATAATGTTTTCAAAATACAGGGTGTCTCAATAAGACGTTTCTTTTAAAATTGTCCGCCATTTTTGCAACTGTCATGATTCAACCTGATGCCATTAATAAAACTTAAACGATAGAGGCTTCAACAACGCATTCAAATTATTAAAATTCACTACAAAATTGGTCAAAAATATCGAGTCACAGTTCGCAAAACTAAAGCATTTTTGGGGTCATCGTCAACACCCCTCTTGGCCGGCAAAAGTGAAACTGATAGAAAAATTTGAGCTGTTGCGACATGTTTTTTGATCGAATCGAATTAGAGAATCCAACTCGCATACTCCGCTCAAGAACAACTAAGAATATTTCTTTTGTAGCCCATAGTATTGAGGAAGCCCCAGGTTTGTTTATGCCATTCCACAAACGAGATTAAACCGTATTTTGCATAAAGATAACAACGTTTTCAATAAGACGGTTCTACGTGTCACATAAATAATTATATCATCGCTCTTCGGCGTGATAAGTTTCCAGCCCGTGTGATTTATCGAAGAGGTGATCAAAACTGGCCGCCGAGTTTTTTTTTATAGATTTTTCTCTTTGAGGCTACGTGACACATAAAGTGACACATTAAAGACTTGAAAAATGGAATTTGTGAGGTTATCGAGGACATACAGCCGGAAATGTGCAAATTGGCGTAGAAAAAGAATATGATCCAGCAAGCTTTGCCGTGATGGCCATTTGGCTGATATTGTTCATCATTTTTATAGGCATACTCTTCTCTTTATAGTTAATAAAAACCTATTCATGGACATTTCCACGGAAAGAATAATGTTTTCCATTATCAAAGGCGGACGCTTCTTCAAAATTAAATAAATATCTGTTCGATGATTTCGCTTAAAAATACTCATTTATTTTTACATAATAAAATGAAACCTCTTATTGGAAGAGCCTGTAAAAGTACAGACATATGTACATGCATACATAAATAATTAGTTTATAAATATCAATAACTTTTATCAGCTGAACACTTTAGACTTCGATTAACACGCATGTTGAACAATAATTTTAGAATCTTATCAGTTTTGCGACAAAATGCAAAGCAATCGAGAATATTTCATTTTATTTTATTTAATACAGTATTCAGTCTTTTTTAAGCACTTGAAAGGGTTTTTAAGATTAAAAGGAAAAATTTATTAATTAATTAAAAAACATCGAAAGATTATTAGTTGAAATAAAAATATAAATAAATGTTTAATACAAATAATGTCACATTTGAAATAAGTTACACAAAAATCTTGTTTCGCAACTAAAACTCTTAATAAATATAAGTGTTTAAATAAAACTATCATTAAAAAAAATACGAAGCAAAATTAAGGTAACTGAGTGCGCGTCAAAGTAATAAGATCAATAAAAATTACATGATTTGAAACAAAAATCAACTTTGATTGTCTATTATTCCGGAAATCCAGTGATAATGATCAATGCTATTAAAAAGGGGCAATTTCATTCCTCCTGATAATTTCACTAACTTAGAAAATTTACATCATTCATTGGAGCACACAATATGATTGTAGTGACCATGGCACAATTATGCCATTTTTATTCGTATTTTTTTCAATTTGTTCTCAAATCAAATAATTTATATAACATAAAACAAACAAAGCGCTGCTGACGATTTCGGATAGTTTATTTTTTTCTTACCTTATCATTTTGACGCGCACTGTATTTAACTAAATCCATGTTATTTTAATGGATATTTCCTTAAATTAAATAAAAAAAAACACAGTGAGCTTGATTTCATACATCACGGCATGTCGTCGGATCAAATATCTGAGCCAACTGCCAGTTCTCCCGAAGACGATTTGTGTTCAAAAAGGAAGAAAATTAGAGGCAGCGATATTATTTCGATTATCACCTCCATCATCTGTGTAATTTTAATCGTGATAATTGTATATTCTTTAATCATGCATTTTATTGCTGCCGCAACACAAGTGAGTAAAATTTTCTATTCATTTTTTTTTGTCTCTGATACGACAAGAGCTTTTTGTTCAGCTATTATCAGCCCTGTTCTGTAAATCGAATAGTTAGAGATCGGGTAATTTCTTAAAGCTTTTAAGCATTCCACTGACCTACAATACACATTACACTGGAAGCGAATGATTTAAAGCTGAAATTAGTTAATTTATGGGCTGCTTATTTAGTTTTCAATTTTGTAAAACGGTTTCCTTTTTGAAGGACTACAAGTTTCTTAGAACTAATTGAAAACTTTTTTTTTGAATTTATTAATTTAATTTTCCATTCTTAATGCTCAATATTATTGTCGCATGTAAGCGGGCAATCAGCACTATTTTGGCAAAAAGGATTCTGATAGTCCACTTTCAAAAATTAACCTCTCCATATCCTTTGATATTTTCAACAAAAAAGTTCAAGAAAAATATCGTTTGGTAAGTTGAACTTTAAGTAAGACATACTGTAATCATAGCTTTCCTGTTTTATTAGTGAAATGAAAGAAAAAGTTTGAATGTACGATCACATCTGACACACATTTGCCGAAAAAAAACGTAACAACAGACAAGCTAAATTTGCATTTTCTTTAATTCCAATATTTTTTAAAAAAATTCATTTTGTGATATAAAAAACCAAGTTAAATTACACTAACGCTAAGCAAAAGTAGGTGGTTACGTACCTTTACTATTATACTTTAAAAAAACCAATGAGAATTTCTTATATTTTTGTGATTCTTATTGAAATTCGTGGATGTTGATTTAAAATGTAGAAATTTTGTCTTTACACTAATCAATGTTGATTTTATCAAATCCAAAGTTAATTTAACGTAATATTTTTTTTATTTTACTACGAAGTTGAGTTGTGTAAATTCAACATTGCACAATGTTATTTTAACTACGAAAAATGTTCAATCTTTTTTTTTAATTATTAAAATGTTTTATTCACGAATCTTATAAGCTAAATAAGGTGCAATGTTATGAGATTTTATTTAAATACTACAACAATTAAATCTAATAATTGAATAAGAAAACTATTAATAATTCCGTCTTGAGGAAATTTTGTCACAAAAACCTCTTACAAACTTTTAAAATGTTATAATGAAATTTGGTAAAACAATCTCTAGTAAGATTCTTTTTAACAAAAGATTCTCAGCGACTGTTTAGCAAATTTCTTATTGTTTCAAAATTAGACAATCTGCAGTTTTCATTAAATGACAGCGTAAAATCGTTGGCGAAGGCGTTTATCTTTTTGTATTTAAATCTATTGTGCAGTAAGTCCGTGGGGAATCTAGGGAGAAGATTATGAATTATCTTAAAATTTTTATTTTGAATAACCTGAAGCCTTTTTGTATGTGTCCTAGCAGTTTTGTGAAACCAGGCAGGACAGCCGTAAGTCATGATCGGTCGAATACACATATTATACAACAATATCTTATTTCTTAAGGTTGAGCTTAGACTTTCAATTAAGTATGGGGTAAAGAGCACGTCCATATTTTATAGCTTTATCACAAATGTAATTCACATGTTGTTTGAATTTAAGTTTTTATCTAAATTGATAACTAAATATTTAATATCATCTTTGATCGGGATCACGTTTCCCCGACAGTATAGAATTTTAGTAGGAATACGTTTTTATTTATTTTTTATTTATTTATTTTGTCTAGATATAATATCCTTACAGACAGTTAAACAATATAATTAATATAGTAAATTCAAATAAAAATACAAAATTATTTATTATTTAACAGAACGATCATTTTAAGTTTAATAACATTTACATTTAAAGAAAAATCTATAATTTTATAAAATTTATTAAATTGACTGCACATCCTTCTAAATGGATCAGTAATTTGCGTAATTTGATCTGAAGAATTTAACTGCTAGCAATTCAAAGTGTCGAGATGGACGATTAGGAATATTAAACGAAATGTTATCGAGCAGGAAATTGGAACAAATATCACCATTAATTAAATTTAATATTAATTAAATTTTATTTAAATTTAATATAAAAGCCGAAGGACTGTGTGGAATAGTCCTTCGGCTTTTAAGAGTTGGAAGTTTGATTAGAGCAAGACGGCTGGTATATGACGGAAGATCTAATGGGTTCCACTGAAGACCACGAAGGCTGAATAACAAAAATTGCTTTTGTACCGATTCTATGGAATTGTTGTGAGTCACGTTTTGATGACTTATTATATGGAAATATTATGGCCTGCGTTTTATTATCATTTACTTTTATTTTCCACTTATTAAAATATTTTTGGCTTGTGGTAAGGCTCTCTTGCATTCTCTTGATTAGTGAATTTGAATGTTTTCCACTGCATATAAAAGCACTGTCATCAGCATAAAATGCTGCTTCCTGATTTATGTGCACCTCAACATCAGACGTATATAAGGAATGGAGTGTAGGTGACAGTACTGATCCTTGTGGCGATCCCGCTGGGATTGTTCTTTCTCTTGAGAATTCCCCGTCAACAAACACAATAAATGTACGGTTCTTTAGAAAACTTTGTCTAATTTTTTGCATACGCAATGGGAAACCTAATGCATTGAGCTTGTATAACATAAATGTTCAATCTACTATTTGTTAGTTCAAATTAAAAGTTTTAAACATTGAATCAATATGAATATATGTTAGCTTTCAACAAAGTCAATATTTTCGCAAAGAAAAAAAAAATACATGACATGAAATCAACATTGTTTAATTTTGAATTTACATTGATGTTTTTTTTTCTATGTGCGGTCTTTTGCGTGAAAAGTATCCAGACCGTGTGATTTATCAAAGAGACGATCTCAATTGTTTACAGAGATCTTGTGATTTAACGTCTTTAGATTGTTTTCTTTGGGGCTACGTGAAAGCTAAAGTCTATGCCAATGGCCCACACTCGATTCAAGATTTCAAAGATAGAATTTGTGAAGCTATCGAGGACATACAGAGGCAAATGCGCAAATTGGTGATTGAAAATTGCATGAAAAAGAATATTGTCCTGCAATTGTAGCCGTGGCGGGCATTTCTTTTTCCATTACTCATGGCATACACTCCTCTTTAAAATTAAATAAACATCCAATGATTCCGCTTAAAATACTTATATTTTTAAATATTAAATTGCAGCCTTTTATTGGAAGACTGTTTTTAATATTAAAATTTTGTACTCATATAATTGGACTGCTACATAAATTTCACTAAACTTAACGTACGGTCACACTTGGCAAACATTTGCCCAAAAAAAACCTAACCACCTACTTTTGCTTGGTTTTTATATCACAAAATGAAGTTAATTATGCTGCAAAATGCTATTTTTATATTATTTTTAATAAATGCGAACTGATATTTGAAAAAAAAAATACTGGAATTAAAGAAAATGAAATGTCGGTCACGTTTTTTCCGGCAAATATTTGGCAAGTGTGACCGTACCTGAAGAGGTTTGAAACTTTTCAAAAATATGGTTTAAGGTCTACTGATGATTTGGCGTTAGCAGCAAATGTATGTAAATAAAATAAGTATTAGAAATCGTTTTTATTCAATTTTTAATGGGTTATTTAATTAAGAGCATCATTTTGAATCAACAAACATTTAATGACATTTTAATATGAGTATCGATTTAATTTTTGAACGAATTTCGTGTTAGATCAATCATTGAATCGTTTTAACACAACGTTATAATTACTTATATATTAAATTAATTTCATGTTGAAAACACATTCATTTAACATGTAATTTATATTGTTTCAAACTGAAATAATTTTGATTCAACCAGATTCGTCATATTATTTTAATGTCGGCACATTTTCAATCAATAAGACTCGCATGTTATATTGATATGTGTTGCTTTTGTTTGCAAGTTATCGTAAAGTCATGTTGATTTAACACGAAACGACTATGAAACAAAATCATTAAGGAAAAATGTAAAATCAACCTTGTTTTCGCTGGTTTTACGTTGTATATTTTTCTGTGTGTGATAGTATCGTTACCTGTGTGGCACTTAAAGTCATCTTGTTGAAAATGAACGTCTTCCATAACAATATCTTTATGCTAAATGCAGTGTAATGTTGTTGGTCCAATTCCGAAAATCGTCGAGAAGTGTATAATCCAGGGTTTTTCTCAACACCATGAGCATAAATTTATTTACTGGTGCATATTTAATTAATTCTTTTAATAGTTACCACAAAATTTTTTAATTAAAGTTTTATGAAATTCTTTCCGTATACTCTTTTTGTGCTTGATTTGCAACTCTAAGAGCATATTTTGAATTAATAAGTGAACTTAGAGCTTTTTCCAAATGAGTGACTTTTTCGATTTCGGTTTTTTGCTCAGATTTCTTTGTTTTGTTTATCGTTAATTTTAGGAACGTGCATTTACAATAGATCATGAAGCCAATACATTTCTAATGGATGGAAAACCCTTTCGCTATGTGTCCGGATCAATACACTATTTTCGGGCGGTACCAGAGGCCTGGCACAAGCGACTGCGATCCATGAAAGCTTTCGGCTTAAATGTTATTGATATGTGGGTACAGCTAAAGAAATTAAATCCATAAATAGGCGTAAATTTCTTTCACCACAGTTACGTTGAATGGTCTCTACACAATCCACATGATGGAATTTATGTTTGGTCGGGCATTGCCGATGTCGAGAGATTTATTAAATTGGCCCAGAGAGAAGGCTTCTATGTAATATTGCGACCAGGTCCATATATCTGTGCCGAAAGAGATAATGTAAGCTAAAGACTTTTTAACATTTAAAGCGATATTTGATTTGAAAAATATCATATTCTTCTTAAAATAATTTGAGATTGTTGAATTTGAAATCTAAAAAAAAATTCAATTTTAATTCTTTAATTTTTTAAAAATTTATTGTAGGGTGGTTTACCCTATTGGCTTTTCGGAAAATATCCCGGCATTCAAGTACGTACCAGCGATGTTAATTTTACTTATGAGGTCTCAGTGTGGTACAGCCATTTAATGCCCAGACTGCAGCGTTTCTTGTATGGCAATGGTGGTCCGATCATAATGGTGCAGGTGGAAAATGAATATGGAAGTTTTAGTGCTTGTGATCGTGAATATATGAAGTGGCTAAGAGATGAGACACTCAAGTATGTGGGTGATAAAGTGGTGCTCTTCACCACCGACTATCCCGCTGAAAGTTTAGAATGTGGCCGAGTTGATGATGTTTTTGTTACCATAGACTTTGGCATAGATGAAAGTAAGTTGAAACTAAGCACAGTGGTTTAGCAAGTTTTTTTTATGGAAATAATTCATTAGCTTGTGAAACATGAATGTAGTAGTAGGACTTCCTGAATAATATTTCATGTAAATATTTTTTAAACTCATCGTCTAGAGACAATTTCGAATTAGTTAAGAGCTGTACAGCCTACAGTCTCTTAAGTTAATCCAGAATTTATGTAAAATTAAAGATCGTTTAATTTCTTTCGATTCCCATTTAATATTAATTACTTATTGCATTTTTAATAAGCAGAAAATTATAGATCATAATTTAATTATTTATAATTGTTTTTAATCCTCTAATGATAAGAGTGCCTTAAGTCACTGTTCACAAAAACTGACAACAAATATACAATTTTTTTTATATTAAATAATATTTTTAACGCACAATTTGTTAAGATTATTGTTAGAGAAAAAATAAAATTTAATGGCACTCGTGGACAAATTTTATGCCGCACTGTAAACGGCTTGGAAATAGCTTTCAAATAAAATGCCACCATTATAAGAAAAAAACACAAAACTATAATTTTTTTTGTACATAAATCAGCTGAGGATCGGCCATCTCCAGATCAAGGAAATGTTTTGGTAGTCCTTATAAAACAAGCCGATCTTTAAGTAGAAGGAGGCAATAACACGTTTTCTCCGTAAGTTGCTGTAATCCTGCACAATGTAATAATTGAATAATTGCTGAAATTGCAAATAGAAGACATTTGAAGGGTCTATCCAGTACTGCCTTTTCAATACTTTTTAATAAGGAAACCATGATATAACAAATCAATTAAATATAAAATGTTTCTAGCCCACTGTGCTATAAACAGAGGCGACGAAAATAATGGGAGCAACGTTTTCCTTCCTAACAGCATGTCATAGAGTTTTTTTGGATTGAACTTTTATTGGTGAAGCTCACTGTCAACTACTTTAAAATTGCTTTCTTGCTTTCCTCATCAGTTTACTTTTTTACTCTGATCATTTAAAATTAATTGCTTTCTACAAGAAAGTTGAAAAATGTTTATATAGAAAATAATAGGGAAAATTTCTTTAAACCGCGTTAAACAAAATTTAACAGAAATTTTTATAAAAATACAAATTTAACGAACAGCTGAGCTTTTGATGAGCATTTGATACGTTTTGAGTTGAATTTATTTTCGATATCAGGAAAAACTGGGACGTGAAGTTCACACTACCACTGCTTCAAAAAAAATGTAAGTCAAAATTTAAACTCCGAAGGTTTATCGATTGGACAAACTTCCCTAACTATGGATTGCTCCAGAAACAAAATGTTTAATGCATTTCACTCGAAACTAGAGGTAGAAATTTCTCGTTTCGAGAAACTTTTGATTGGTTATTCAAAAAAAGAACCCCTTCAACTCAGCCGGTCAGTCACCTTAAAAATAAATTGTGTGCTACAGTTCCAAGCCGTACGATAAGAAATGGAATACGAGAGGCTAAGCTTATGCGTCGGAGTCCACGAAAAGCACCTCTTCTTAGTTAGCGAAATATACCAAAAAAATATTACAATTCGTCAGAGAACATCTTGGATATCAAATGGAAAGTCGTTTGTACATGAAAAAAGACCGTCAAACATGATGAGGAGGGTCCCATGGGATGTTTTTCTGCGTTTCGGTGAATGTCACTGTTTAGGTAACACAAATGAACACTGATGATGGGTGTGTAACGACTCCCGAAAAATAACGTTGTTTCTGTGCTGCCGCGTAAGTTGAAATTAATTAGTGTTAAAATTTTTCTTTGTTCCTTTGGAATATTGTCTCATGTCCAATTCTTTCTGACTGAAAACGTTGCGAACATTAGCCAAAAAATAAAAATCACTTTGGATTAAAAAATATTATCACCAATTTGTCCGAAAAATAATCGTCTGTTAATTTTTTTAAAACAAATTTTACTACAAGAAATTTCTGCAGTAAAAATCTGTAAATTCTCAGTCATGAACTGTCACTTTACGCTCTCAATTTGTGTTCTCATTTACTGTAACTCGAGTAAACGAACGCAATTTAGTAAAATGCAGTAAAGCGCAGTAAAAATTTTTAAAAACATTTTAGGTACTCGAACACACTTACTGTGGGGTTCAACAGTTGACAACAGTTTCACAAGAGTTGAGCTCAACAGCTACGTCTTATGGAAGCGCACATAAATTTTTTAAATACTGCAAAATTGTCATGTTTTTTTTAAATTTTTGTTATAGACAAATTTGATACTTTTAGTTTAATATGCATGTATACTTCATTTGATTTATGTGTGACCCTATTATTATTTCCGACACTGTCCCTGAGTTAAATTAATGTAACGTTTTTCATTAATAACTTTTAGCTCATGATCTAGAGAGTACTTGGAATAAATTAAGAGCTGTACAGCCAACAGGTCCTTTAGTTAATTCAGAATTTTATGCTGGCTGGTTGACTCATTGGCATGAACGGAACCAAAGACTGGATCCACAAGCAGTAGCAGATGCTTTAGAGTAAGTATTACAATTTAAATTATACTCGTAGCAGTTATTTGTCATTCTGATGTTTCCAAACTCTTACATCCATCGAGTAGTGCTATCTTGGCCTCCAATGCCAGCGTAAATTTGTACATGTTCTTTGGTGGCACTAATTTCGGTTTCACAGCCGGAGCTAATGATTTTGGTGTGGCCAAATATGCACCCGATATCACCTCTTACGATTATGATGCCATTTTGGATGAATGGGGAAGTGTCACGAGGAAATTTGAGTTACTACGTGTTGTTATAGGACGTTACTTCCGGTTGCCCAACATTCAACCATTAAGCGAACAAACTTCTGCGTTTGGTAAAGTAGATTTGACACCCATAATGAGTTTATTTTCTGCAGAAGGACTCGCCGCATTGGGCAACTGTGACATGGAGTATTCTTTGAAAACTAAAACATTTGAAGAGCTGGATCAATATTCAGGTTTGCTTTTATATGAAACCAGCATTGAGCATCTAAATATTGAAAACAGTCTACTGACTCTAAACGATTTAAGAGATCGAGCTTTAGTTTATGTGGATCAAGAGTTTATGGGTATTTTGTCTCGACAAAATGCAAATTTCTCTTTAACTCTAAACAAAGCAGCCGGCTCAACTTTAAAAATTTTAGCGGAAAATCAAGGACGCATTAATTACAATATCGCCAATGATACCAAGGGCATTGGGGGAGCGGTAACGTTACAAAATTCTAATGGTCTCACAACAATCTTAGAAAAATGGCAGCATACCGGCTTTCCCTTGGATGACCTTGATATAAGAAAGCTTTTAGATAGTCCTAAAAAATATATGACAGAAACCAGTAATCTTCTGCTTCAAGGACCCAGGGTATATTATGGTGAATTTTTTGTGAGAAGGCCCCATCATACTTTTCTTAATCCCACCGGTTGGGGCAAGGGAGTGGCTTTTGTTAATGGTTTTAATTTGGGGCGTTATTGGCCCTTAGCTGGTCCTCAAGTGACTTTATATGTGCCCAAAGAAGTCTTGGTGAGGGGCAGTAATACGCTTATTTTAATAGAATACGAACAAACAAATCGTGTCGGCAAGGATATTGATCCTTATGTTACTTTAGATAATAAGCCTCAGTTAGACAATTAAGTGAAACATGTGGACGTTATTGTGATATAAATAAATACTATAGAGTAGAAATTTTAATAAAATTATTCAATTGTAATTGAATCGCTGAATACGAGTAATTGTATTATTTTTTATTTGTTAGTTTTCACTTAAGTGCTGTAAACTTGAAGGAAATGTGAATGAGGATTTTTCAAATTTTTATTTAATAAAATCAGACGAATCTCTCTTGAGATATGCTAACATGGGTGGGTCATTCGCGGTCCTTGATTATTGATGTCACGGCTTATTACGAGAACCAAAGAGAATTCATTCAAATACTCCCAGAATTACCCAGCGAATTCCTGTTTTGCCGATCTGTGTTTTCAATTTTCAATAAAGATTTTGAGTGTAGATTGGCCAGAGAAGTGCATTTTAATCTGGACCAAAATACTGGACTAGAATCGATTTTCGTTTTTCATATATTTAAGGTCCCCTATAAAATACTTTGCGGAGACGTGGCACTTTTTCACTCTTGTAATTATAACGACTCGTTTTTAAGTATTAAACTTTACCAACGGTAAAATTCACAAGAGAGAAGAATTGTTTTATAGCTTTTATCAAGGGATTTGAGCGCGGCTACTGAATTAAAAAATTCCGTAACGAAAATAAAACCTAACACTAAGTTTGTTTCTTAAGTCTTTTGTTTTTTTAAGTATTTGAATCGCCTAGCGTATGTTAACCCTTAAAGTATGCAATTGATTTCATTATTTGCCAGAATCGATTTTTTACATGTAGGAAAACACAAAATGGCGTACTTACGAGCAATCGTGGTTGACAGAAAATGATATACACAAACAAACAGACAATTCGTAGGTTTTTAAGTGTAACTTGAATTAATATTAAAGAAAAAACTTGAATTAATATCAAAGAAAAAACTTGAATTAATATCAAAGAAAAAAAAATAGTGAATAAATAAAAAATAAATAAATAATTATAATTGCATAAGTTGATAAAAAATGCTATGCAGCTTTGCCGCGGTAGTCCACGAGTGCCACTCGTCCTTTTTTAGATTGCGGCTGCACACTACACACACACTTCAACTTTTGCCGATCAACTTTTGAGTTTGTTGGAGAGAGAGAGGGGAAATAAGAGTAATATTTGCTACGGCACTGATTGTACTCGTGAAGATTGTTTTTTTTTTGTTTGAAATTATTTGAAACAGATTTCCCTGTGTGAACATTAAGGCAACTTCAAAAGGGAATTGAAAAGAAGTTGTGGAGTAAAACTTACAGCGTGTGCACCGGGATCTTGAAATATGAATTGACCGAATCATTGAATTGAATTATTTTGGTCAGGAGCTGCACAACTCTAGTTCATTTAGTTGTGTTTGAAATTTCGAAGCGATACGTGGACTTTTTAGCAAGTAAAAAAAAATAAAAAAAATTATTTTAATATTATTAAATTATTTTTTCAAATCTTAATTTAAAGCTTTTTTATTAGGATTTTATTGCAGCATCTTCCCCTTATCGAAGCTCTCCATTGAAAAGGCAATCAAACCTTAGATAAAACGTTTCTTGGAAGATCTTTTAGAATACTTTATCGCTTCGTTTTTCTAGAAAATCTGCAAGCAAGCGTAGAAGGCTTCCGTCGCAAAGACAGTATGACGCGAAAAAGAATACGAGAATTGGCTAGGTATCATTGGAATACTAAGCAAACTGAGTTTTCTCTCACGATTTGTAAAAGAAAATGTGACAACACTGTCATGATTAGCAAAAATACGATTTAATGATTTTTTCCTTGAAAGCGACGAATTATTTTTAATAATGAAATGTTTCCAAATTAAGGGTTTATTTTTTAATTATTTTTACAGATTCTATTGCCCAAGAAATGTACAAAAATTCAGGCTTTTGCCTTAAAAAATCTTTACAATTTGCATGGAAAACAAGAACCAGTTAACCAAGTTTTTTCTGAATTATGAAAAATTTAATTGAGTTTTTTTTAATTTTAAATATTCGAATTATTTGAAAATTGGTTTCTGAAAAATGGCATATTAATCAAAACAATATTAAGAGCATGCTGCAATAATACCAGGTAATGATAATAGCACAGCTGACTTAGTAAATTTGAGAATCTGTGCGTCACACAGAGACAATAGATTTTGACATAAAACTTGTACGTTTCTACTAATAAAATGCGAGTGTTTTTTGGTATTTTAATTTGTTGTAAAATCGCTATTACCTGTGATAATTGTACCATGATTAAGAGAGAATCAACATTTCTTTTACTTTTTATCCAAAAAAAATTGCTATTCAAAGTTTTCTTAAGACAAGAATTATGCCTTGTAAGTGATGAATGATACAATAATTTCTAATAAACTCACTATTTAAAAAAATTATTATATTGCAAATTTTCAATAAAAGGGGCAAAAAATCTTGCACTTTTTTTTAGAAATTAAAACGGTATTAGAGGTCATAAACTTATTATCACTGATTTAGCAATGCAAACCCATTGTGCATTAAAAAAGCACAAATATTTTTTTTATTTATTTATTAATTGAAATCGAAGACATGTATTCAAGAGTGTTGAATTCTTATATTCTGTATCTAATCATTATGCACAAGAGTGTATTTGAGAATTTGTTGTAACAATTAAAACAATTAAAAATAATAACTAAAGTCGTGAAAAAATAAATAAAAAAAATATTAATTCCAAATTAAACAAAACACTTCAAGGGTTCATAAGAATCACAAAGTCAAACAGAAATATAAAGCGTCATTAAAAAACATTTCAACTTCAATTGAATTCACTAATAATTTGCCATTTGCAGTTAATTGAACAACAGTTGGCCTTCTCAGATCTGCTATAATTTTTTCACAATTCCACACGAAGAAGCAAAGCAATTATTTTTAACTCAACTGATCTCAAATTATAAGTTAATGAACTTTTTGTTTTATAATAATTTAAGACTAGTTTAAAAATATCTCTTCTGTTTAAAAGCGAAGCAAGAAGAGTATTTCCTAAGAGTCATTAACAAAAAAGAGTAATCGAAAAGTTTAAAAAATGAGTGACTTAGAAGTAGTGGACGTCCAACAACCAGTTGAGGTGGAAAACAGCAAAAAGAAAAAATGCCTGTCCACTGATCTTGTAGCCATGGTGGTGTCCGGTATTGCCGCTGTCTTAATCGTGATCATTCTTTACAGTTTAATAACGCATTTCGTTGGCGGTGCACACGATGTAAGCTTAACTTGATTGTTAAACATGGACTGTAATTAAAAAAGCTAAATAGATTTGTGTCAACAACCTTCTCTGTTGGTTTTGTCCATGAGCTTCATAAGTAATTTATAATTCGATTTGTGTAAATCGTTACTAAGGAATTTTGTGAAAATGTCAAGCAATAAAAAAAATTATTTTTATACAAAAGAGAAAAACAATTGAGCTGTTTTGTATTAAACAATGCAAAAGCAAAAGATATATAATAATAATAATTTATAATTAGCAGTGAACGGCAAAACTGTTACAAAAAGTGCTGATTGTTTTGATTGAATTTATTGACGCTTGAAATAATTAAAAAACAACTTGTTTTACATTTATGTTTGTTTATGGTTGAGGGAACTCTTCTATTAATTAATTTCAAAAACGATGTGCATAAACAATAAAAGAAATATTCAAAATGTAATTTAATAAAACTTTACAAAAGCAGTTAAAGTTTGCTAGCGACTTATAAAGAAATTCTAAAATTCTAGTATTCTTTATTATTTATTAAATTATTTAATTAAATAGAATAGAAGTTCTTTACAACTGGCAGCCAACGAAAATGTGAAATAAAACAATTGACGGCAGGATCAGTGCTTGTAGTGATTTACGAGAATATGATTATTTGTTTTGTTCTGTTCTACTGTTGTCAGAATGAATTAACTTTTGTTGGGACACTTAAAAACAATTTAAGTTAAAAACTTTAAGTAAAACAAAATAAATTGCTGAAAATGAATAGAACTTATTATAAAAGGCAAAAGGCTGCTGTGGGATCAGCAAAGAAAAGATATGATTCAGACAACAGCACTGGCTTAGTGATATCATGATCTAACATTATACACCATATAACACAATCATATACTGATCAGGTTACCACAATATCATTCAATCCTCAGTCATCTTCAGTTGGATTGAAGTTTTATTTGCTTATATATAATGTACATATTAAATAATAGGTACAATATGTTTGGATTTTTTATGTGCTTATGTATGTCTCGGGAGAACATAAAGAACAGAAAAAAACAATCCTAATCAAACTTTTTTATTTTACTCCACATAAATCACGCATTCCTCGGAAATAATTCATAATTGCAACATTTTAAGTAATCGCAACTTAATTAAATGATTATTTGATTAATCCAAAAATTTGACTTATCAATAATTTTTTTGTTCAAAAGAAAAATCAACAAGTTTTAATATTAAAATAAATCAACACATTTGAATATTCAAATTAATCTCCATATTTGATTAATCAATTATCGAAATATTAATCAAAATATTTTAATATTCAAATTAATCAACAAATTTGAATGTTCAATTAAATCCACATATTTGATTAATTTTTAAAATATTTCAAGTAATCGCATACTGATCAAACGTTTATTTGATTAATCAAAAAATTAGATTATTCAAATTAAACAACAAATTTGAATATTCGAATAAATCGACAAATATGAGTATTTAAATTAATCAACATTTTATTTATTAATTATTCAAATATTTTAGGCAATCGCAATGATGATTATTTGATTGATCAAAACAATGATCATTCGAATGAATCAAGAAATTTAAATATTCAATTTAATTAACAAATTGGAATATTTACATGAATCCACATATTTGATTAGTCAAATATTCATATATATAAGTAATCGCAACCGATTAATGATTATTTGATTAAAAAAAGAAATTTCAATATTCAAATAAATATACATATTTGATTAATCAATTATTAAAATATTTAAAGCAACCTGATCAAACGTTTATTTGATTAATCAAAAAATTACATTATTCAAATTAAACATCAAACTTTAATATTCGAATTAATCGACAAATATGAGTATTTAAATTAATCAACATTTTATTTATTAATTTTGAAATAATTTAAGCAATTGCAATGATTAAATGATGCTTATTTGATTGATCAAAAAAATTGATCATTCAAATGAATCAACAAACATAAATATTCAAATTAAACGACAAATTTGAAAATTTACATGAATTCACATTAATTAATCAATTATTCAAATATTTAGAATTAATCGCAACCGATTAAAGATTATTTTATTAAAAAAGAAATTTCAATATTCAAATAAATCCACATATTTGATTAATCAATTATCGAAATTTTAATGAAAATATTTTAATATTCAAATTAATCAACAAATTTGAATGTTCAATTAAATCCACATAATTGATTAATCAATTATTAAAATATTTTAGGCAATTGTAATCATGATTATTTTTTATTTAAAAGATTTTTTTTATTATTTTAAAATTTAAATGAATTAACATATTTGATTATTAAAATTAGACCAAAAAAGTTTGATTATTCCAATTCTGGATTAATCAATGATTTTTTTTTATTATTCTAAATTAGTCATGTTTAATCAGGGGGCAAATTACGGCATTCGGTATCGAACGAAATCCCATAAAAAATTTTTTGAATTTATTTGGAAATTTCGTTCGATATCGAATGCCGTAATTTGCCCTCGAACTTTTCATTTTGTGCAACTGAATAATTTTTTTTATCTATTTATATTAATAATTTCATTTTCGTTAAAATATTTTTTTATTAAAATTTTTGATTAAAATCATTCAAATTTAAATAATAAAAAGAAAGATTATTTGGTTAATCAGCATTTTGATTAATCAGAACTCCGGACTAATAACTCTTTGACTAATCGACTAAACGTACTTCCCTAATATTTGCCTTAAACTTTTTTTCACACTTTTCCTTAAGCCGAAATGTCTGCATATTTTTATAATATGCTTTAATTAGTTTTATTACTGGTTTGTGTTGTTGACACGTTTAGGGCTTAACCACGCAACCTTTACGTAACAATTAATAGATTTCGTCGGTTTGACAATAGAATCTTATCATAAATAATTGTAAAAATTAAATAGTGACACTTCATTTCGATTAAATAGAAGAGTATGGGAATAAAAGTAAATATTTGCAATGGCTTGAAGATATTTATTATCGCTACAGTGAAGAACAAAACAGAATAGTGTCATTATATAGCGTAAGTTATATTCTTCTTTTTTTATAAGACAAACAAATATTAAGAATATTTCAATAAGAATCTCATGAGAATATATCAGAGAAAATTTTAATTTTAGGAAAATAGAAATGAAGACAATTTATCAATAATAATCCAGTAACAATTTATGGAATTCTTTATTCAATATTTATATTATTTAGTAATTTATATTGAGTCGAGCGAGCTCCAAATTCAATTTTATATTAAAAAAAAATAAAAAATTTTATTTGCGAAAATAAAATAAATTTTTATATAAATATGGAAATTTCAAGCTCGAATCACAGTATAAATTAATAAATAATTCAGTATAATCGTCACATCCGTGAACGTAAACCTCGTCACGTGAAAATACATTTTTCAGATTACGACATACGTGAACGTAATTGATTTTTTAAAAATCAAGATTACAACCTCCATGATCGTTGAAACGATCGTAGAGTTTTACGAACTGTCCTCCGTTACCAAAAACCCGTTTGAGTGGAAATAAAAGCTTTTTAAATTTTATATCAAATGTAAATTGATTGAAAATATTGCGAGTAAATGGAATTAAATACAAAGCGAAATTATTCGCAAGGAAAAGATACACTCAACCGGTCTCAATGCTTCAGGGTCAATTCCTTCTTACACTCATACTGCTCATACATTTGCTTCACATTATATTTGACAAAGTGTTCTCAGCACTAGTGAAACTCTTGTTGCATTTGGGAGTCGTTGGTCAAGCGTAATCGTTTTTACAAGTCTGAAAGGAATATTGATAAACAAATCTTTCCTGATATCACTTGGATTTAAAAATCGCGATGTGCCTCGAGGACACCGTTTAGAACGATGCTAATTAGCTGTATGCATTAATATTGTATGCATGAAATAGCATGACCGATATTGTAAGGGCTCCATGCTCTAGTGACCTTTAGTCTTACTGCCGTGTTCGCAGCCAACTTTTTTGCCATAATGTCTGGTGGTAGTCAGTTCAATAACGTAAACAGTGCCTTAGAGGGGTTGTTCTAATGGAACTTTGCTATGCTGCAATAAAATATTGAATATTTATTTAAATAAATATATTTTAAAATTTGTATCCTTCGTATAAAAAGGACGAAATGTAAAAAACTTAAAAACTATACAATTTCACTATTTGGTTGGAAGATTTATGGCATTAGCGCTGCATCCACCTGTGATGGAGAATAAAGATTTTATGTGCAGATGTTAAACATTTTAAACGGTTTTTCTATAATTTGATACTTTTATTTTCTTTCTAGATAACGCAGGACTTAAATATGAATCGTACATTTACTATTGATCACAAAGCGAATACATTTCTAATGGATGGCAAACCGTTTCGTTATGTGTCCGGATCTTTTCATTATTTTCGTGCTGTGCCGGATGCGTGGCATAAAAGATTAAGAACCATGAGATCAGCCGGCCTAAATGTACTCGATACGTAAGTCTGAAGGCAATTAATCAATTTAAACATAAATTTTGTAATGGAACGCATCTCGTGTTCATTTCAATTCTCATCCAAAAAGCTGCTCTGGTCATGTCATGCTAAATAAATTTTCAAATTTTGCATTGATTCTAAAGGGTCCGCCATCTAACGTTTTCTTTTTCAACTGAATGGTAACACTTAGCTCATGTCTGATTTGACAGATAATTAGTTTTATCCTTCCGCTGAACGAATAAGGTTGTGTATACGCTTGAACTACGCTGGGAAATATTGCGACATTATTTTGAAAATCATGGTAATGTTGCAGAATGTGTGCGAAATTTGCGTACGGATTTTGGAAGAAGAGAAGCACCGTCAGCTCCGTATGTTCGTTATCTCGTGAAAAAAGTGAAAGAAACTGGCATCCTCATCGATACGCCAAAAACAGTGCGTACCTCCGATAATATTGCTGCTGTGGCAGACACTGTGCGTGAAGCGCCATCAACATCAATTCACCGTCGTTCTCAATAATTGAACATTTCGGAGACATCATTGAGACGAATTTTGCATAAAGACCTTGCTATGATGCCATACAAAGTCCAATTGGTTCATGAGTTGAAGCCAACTGACCATCCAATGCGTTTTCGCTTCGCTAAGTGGGCCTGCGATCGACTTACAGAAGATGCCGATTTTGCCAAAAAAAAATCATCTTTTCAGATGAAGCTCATTTTGATCTTGGCGAATATGTATACAAGCAAAATTGTCGCATTTGGGGCACAGAAAACCCGCACGCATACATTAAAAAGCCGACGCACCCAAAACGAGTCACTGTTTGGTGCGGATTTTGGTCCAGAGGCATAATTGGCCAATTTTTCTTCGAAAATTAGCAAGGAGTGGCCGTTACAGTCAATGGCGATCGTTATCGGGCCATGTTGAACGAATTTTTGTTCACAAAAATTAAAGAGGAGGATATTGGCAACATTTGGTTTCAACAGGACGGCACTACGTGCCACACAGCCGAAGCTACACTCGATGTTTTGCGCCCTGTTTTTGAAGATCGCATTATCAGCTGCAGAGCTGATGTTGTTTGGCCACCTCGGAGCTGTGATTTGACACCGTTGAACTATTATTTGTGGGGTGCCGTCAAAGATAAGTGTTACGCCGACAAGCCAGAGACAATTGACGCTTTAAAGGACAATATTCGTGAAGCCATTGGTGAAATACAGCTGCACACAATCGATAATGTGCCTAAAAATTGGACCGATCGTGTAGGCTACTGCATGGCCAGCCGAGGTAGCCATTTGAATGAAATTATTTGTCATTATTAACTGGAAGGATTGTACTTTCAAATAAAAAAAGAAATTTTGAGAAAATATTTAGTAGTTTTTTTTGTATAGCATTTTCAAAAAAAAAAAAGTTATTTGGCGGACCCTTTAATATTCATTAGCGACGAGTTGTGCGTAAATAGTTGAAGGTGCGTATTTAGAATGCATTTAAACAAGATATTTAATTTGATAAAAAATACGAGATGTGTGCTCTTTTCGCAATTGACAATTTAATTACTAAAGTACTTTACAGTTTAATGTTTTAATGTTTTCATTTTCACTTCAATCCAAAAAAAAAAGTTACGTTGAATGGTCTCTGCATAATCCGCATGACAACATCTACGATTGGTCGGGCATGGCTGATGTGGAGAAATTCATTGAACTGGCCCAGCAAGAAGGTTTTTATGTAATTTTACGTCCTGGTCCGTATATTTGTGCGGAGAGAGATAATGTAAGTTAATTGTAATATATTTCAAAATTTAGTTTCAAGTAAAATTTTCATTGAAGGGTGGTCTACCGCACTGGCTTTTGGGAAAATATCCCGACATCAAACTACGCACCAGTGATGTCAACTATCTCCATGAGATTTCATTGTGGTATAGCAAATTAATGCCCAGACTGCAGCGTTTCTTGTATGGCAATGGTGGTCCGATTATAATGGTCCAGGTGGAAAATGAATATGGAAGTTTTGATGCTTGTGATCGTGATTATTTGAACTGGTTAAGAGATGAGACTCTCAAGTATGTGGCTGATAAAGCTTTGTTGTTTACTACCGACATACCGAATGAACGCATTAAATGTGGAAAAATTGAAGGTGTATTTGCCACTACCGATTTCGGCATAGATCGCAGTAAGTGATAATTTGGAAAAATTATTAATTAATAACACAGGCCGACATTAGATTTTTCTGCATAGTTTTTCTTTTAAATAAGAGTCCTGATTATGAAAACATCGCAAGTTTCTTCTAGACTTACATATATTTTTAAAATGTTTATTTTTTTCTTTGTTGATTTTTTAATCTCGATAACATTTTAGATGCCCAGGGAGGGCCAGATGACAAAATGACGAAATGTTTTTTTTTTTGTACACACTCATCAATATTATCTTTTAAAATAGTATAAAAGGAGTTAATAATTCCATCAATGGCATCAGGTGATTTATCCGGTATAGAGAGGATATCAATCCAGTTTGTGTTGATTAAGAAAAAGTTGAGATTTTCGTAGTCAGCCTTCTTAAAACAATATGAGTTTGGCTCCGTCTAGGAATTATGTTGTACTGGAAATTACATTTTAATTCGATGATGGGGTGATATCGGTGCTCCGGTCTAGAGAAAGTATCCAAAACTTTTGTGCTTCATACACTAAAACATAAAAAGATAAGCTAAAAAAGCTATTGGGTTCATACTCCAATTATAAAGGTTATAATCTTTTCTTTTTTATTTTAAATAATTCCTCTAAAATTATATTTTTGAATATTTTAACAATAGAAACTTTAATTTCAATTTGCGCTAATTCATGATCAAGAGCTTGAATAGGTTTAGAAATTAATTTATTAGCTTTTATTCCCCTAATAAGAGATAATAAATTAGTATCAACAGAATCTTCATTAAAGTATTTCTTAACTCAAACATTAGCTTGTTCGATTCTTTTATTTGCAGTAATTTTATTTTTATTACACTCAAATAAAAAAAATTCTTATTTTTCAATAGAAATTATAATTTTTTTAACTTTAATTTTGAAAATAGGTGCAGCACCTTTCCAGTTCTGTTTCCCCAATGTAATAGAAGGATTATCTTGATTTAATTCTTTATTTTTAATAACTTGGCAAAAAATTGCTTTCTTAGTCCCCTTTCACATATCAGCAATTAAAAGACAGACATACGAAGTTTGTAGAAGAAGGGGCGAAGATGCAGAGTGTGTAGTACACGACCCTCTGTACCGGACATTTTTTTGTTTCTCTTTTGTTATTTTCGCAGTTTTCACCTGCTTGCTTTATATCATATTTCTCATGCCCAAGTCGTCTTCTTCGGGAGAATCTTCTAATGCCAAGTTTGTGCAATAAACTAGTTTTTCCTTTTTTTTTAATCAAATTTCATTTTTATAAAAAATTGTTTTTGGTAATTTAATTAAGTCACAGAATAAAATAAATATGTAATAATAAGTAAACAAACTTCGAAAATGGTTGAAAAACGAAAATGAAAAAAATTCTGTCTGTCTATTAATTTCCAATATATGAAAAAGCTTCAGGCAAGAACAAAAGAGAATTAAAAAAATGTCCGGCAAGAAATGTCGCATATGTGAAAGGATACTTAGGAGGTATAATCATGATGAAATAAAAAGGTGGCTTTATTAGGGTTACAACTACAACAATACAACAAAAAAAGGAATTTTCGTTTGTGTAAAGTCTAAATTATTGTAAACCAAGGCGTATTTAAACAGGTGACAGAATTAAAGCAGCTGACTATTCGTTGCGAATATCAAAATACATACAAAATACTTTTACTTATTTTTCTGTATCTGTTTTCTTTTTTTTATTGGTTACATTTTTGACATACGCACTGAAACTACACAAACAAAAATGCCTGTTGTTCTTGTAGTGTTGTAATTGTTTTCCTAATGCTGTCATCTAGTTAAATACACCTTGTTAAGATCAGCTTTTGTATTCTAAACTCAAAATATTACAAAATATTACTGAGAGAACACTGAAGATGGCACATAGCCGAAACCGGTCTGTTTATCAACCAAATTTGACGTGGGATGACGGAAATTCATTCCAAATTTCAAAATATTACACTTTTCTAAATGAAAAATTGATGCAATTAAACCGTACGTACAGTAGTATTAACGGAAAATAAGGTAAAATCGTAAGTGGGTGTCACAACAAATCTGTGCGTGCACTGTGTAACGCATACCATTTTTGTTTCAAACAATTATTCCTTTAAGGAACATTATTACAACTTGCCGTTAGTTAAGGGCAAGATTTTGTCGGACCGATAAATGGGTTTGCATTATAGAACCTTCATTTATTATTTTTTTATCCATTGAATATTTATTATTATTATTTATTTATTTATTTATTTATTTATTTATTTATTTATTTATTTATTTATTTATTTATTTAATAGATATTTTTTTAAAATTTACAAAGGAAGGTAATACAATTTTTGAAATCATATGTACATATGTATCTATATTTGGCTTAACTCAATAGTTGAGAGCCAGCTTGGCATTTTAAAGCTGATTTTAATTAAATTAATTTATAAACAATTTTACTTTGGTTCTACCAAATTTTAAAGCGATTATATAAAAAAGCGATTTAAAATAAAACTTTTGTACTTCAAAATAAAAATAAATTTTAAAGGAATTTATTTGAATTCATTCAGTATAAGTTTTCTGTACTTTAAAGAAATTTCTAAATATTTGTATAAATTTCAGTCATTATTATCATTGCCATTTAGTATATGTATTACTTCGTTCATGTCCAAAACGGTTTTACTAAAATATTTAACACGGAACTCATTAAAAATAGGACAAACTCCTAAGAAATTAAACATATTTTCGGATTCGTCCAGATTACAAAGGGTACATAAGTCAACAGAAGAACGTGTAAATGCTCTACTATTTAAATCAAGAAGACTACCACGTACTCTGATTATTAGACTTGTAGCACGAGACGAAAATTCTGAAGTAAGAATAGGATTTGTGCTATAAGTTAATTGCGGATATAAATCATGAGATCTTGTCTTTCCGTTGTTTTCAAAAGTTCAAGTATTGGATGACAATATTCACACAGGGGATTATTATCATTTTCTGGAACATATTGAATTTTTTCACATATATTTACCCACTCCTCAGCCCAAAAGGTTTTCATTGTAATAATTTTTTCAGCTAACAATCGTGGTAATCTATGTTCAGGCAGTCGTAAAACTCTATTAATGTAAGAAAAGTGTAGCTTTAAGGTATCAATATACAGGGAGTTTAGACAATTCCCTGCTCTGGGAATTTGTCTGAGTTAAATTCGAACTGAAAATTCTATCGGTCTCACAAGCCTGTTCTGAAAGTGTGAACAAAAATTTTACTCGAATGCCTGTTTTCATAAAACAAAAAAAAAAACGACAATAATAATAGCAATAAAATACTGAATAATATTGTGTAGTCTACGACTACCTTAATAAAGGGTCCGCCATCTAACGTTTTTTTTTCAACTAGTGCTTATTTCGTGAATGGTAACACTTAGCTCATGTCTGATTTGACAGATAATTAGTTTTATCCTTCCGCTGAACGAATAAGGTTGTGTATACGCTTGAACTACGCTGGGAAATATTGCGACATTATTTTGAAAATCATGGTAATGTTGCAGAATGTGTGCGAAAATTGCAGATGAAGCTCATTTTGATCTTGGCGGGTATGTAAACAAGCAAAATTGTCTCAGTTGGGGCACAGAAAAGCCGCACGCATACATTGAAAAGCCGACGCACCCAAAACGAGTCACTGTTTGGTGCGGATTTTGGTCCAGAGGCATAATTGGCCAATTTTTCTTCGAAAATTAGCAAGGAGTGGCCGTTATCGTTCACAAAAATTGAAGAGGAGGATACTGGCAACATTTGGTTTCAACAGGACGGCGCTACGTGCCACACAACCGAAGCTACACTCGATGTTTTGCGCCCTGTTTTTGAAGATAGCATTATCAGCCGCAGAGCTGATGTCGCTTGGCCACCTCGGAGCTGCGATTTGACACCGTTGGACTATTATTTGTGGCCTGCCGTCAAAGATAAGTGTTACGCCGACAAGCCAGAGACAATTGACGCTTTAAAGGACAATATTCGTGAAGCCATTGGTGAAATACAGCTGCACACAATCGATAATTTGCTTAAAAATTGGACCGATCGTGTAGGCTACTGCATGGCCAGCCGAGGCAGCCATTTGAATGAAATTATTTTTCATTATTAACCGGAAGGATTGTACTTTCAAATAAAAAAAGAAATTTGAGAATATATTCAGTAGTTTTTTTTTGTATAGCATTTTCAAAAAAAAAGTTATCTGGCGGACCCTTTAATATTCAGTTGTTCTAAAAAATATTTGGTTAAAGTGCCCTGATGATCTCCATTAGCAACAGTGGAATGCAAGCTATAACCCTCAATAATCAATTCCAATTTGTGTTTAATAAAATTATTAATGTTTTACTAAATGCATATGTAAAATATTAATTTTGGGAAAAAGTGCGAATAATAGTTTGAAATACTATAATTAAAAAAAATGTTTTAAATTTTTTTTTTAATATTTTCTGCATTCTGACATACTTCTCCGCTATGTCGTTACAAATCATATTATTATACTTTGGAATTGAGAGCTTGAAATTCGCGAAAAATCGCGGCATAAAAAATACTTATATTAACACATTAAAAATATCTCTCTAGAGCTTTCTCTTAAGGACGAAAATCTTTGCAGCATTATGTTTCGAAAATACAAAAATAAATATTTCGTATTAAATTCTAACACTTTTTTTGGCTTAAAAAATGCTTATTTCTATTTTAGTCCATGAAATCGATAACATTTGGAGCATCTTAAGATCAGTGCAGCCAACAGGACCTTTGGTTAATTCTGAGTTTTATCCCGGCTGGCTGACACACTGGCAAGAAGCCAACCAAAGACGTGATGGCCAACAAGTAGCAGATGCTTTAAGGTAACAAATCATTTAAAATAAATCCGATTTTATTTTTCTTCTGTTTTAAGAACAATTTTGGCCTCCAATGCCAGCGTCAATTTCTACATGTTTTTCGGAGGCACTAATTTTGGTTTTACCGCTGGCGCCAATGATTTCGGTGACTTCAAATATGTGCCCGACATCACGTCTTATGACTACGATGCTGTCATGGATGAGCCAGGCAATGTTACCAAGAAATTTGCTTTGGTGCGTGAAGTTATTGCTGAATATTTTGAAATACCAAAAGTAGAAGTTATAAAGGAACAGGCATATGCTTATGGCCAAGTGAATATGAGACAAATAATGAATTTACTGTCCAATGAAGGGCGTGCCACATTAGGCACGGGCCATGGCTTAAAATCGCAAAGACCGCAAACTTTTGAACAGCTTGATCAATATTCCGGTTTGGTTTTATATGAAACCAATTTGCTGGGCATAGACATTACAAATTGTATATTAACTGTAAACGATTTAAAAGATCGTGCTCTTGTGTATGTGGATCAAGAACTGATGGGCATTTTGTCACGTCAAAATGGCAATTTTTCTTTAACTTTAAATCAAACTTCGGCTACACAACTACAAATACTGGTGGAAAATCAAGGACGTATTAATTTTAATGTGGCCAACGATACTAAAGGTATATTGGGGTCAGTGGTGTTGCAAAAACTTACAAGCGATAAAGCAACGCTGCTAGAGAACTGGCTCAATACCGGTTATGCCTTGGAAGAACCGCATGTAACAAATTTACTAAACAGTATTTATACAAATTATACTTCTTTAGAGTTTAAGCCAGATGTAAGCAGTGTATTGAGCAATGGACCCACGGTATATTATGGTGAGTTTGTGATCAAAGATATTCATCATACATTTCTCAATCCTACTGGTTGGGGCAAAGGGTTGGCCTTTGTAAATGGTTTTAATTTGGGCCGCTATTGGGCCGCAGTTGGACCACAATTAACTCTGTATGTGCCCCAGGAGATATTGCATGCCGGTGTTAATTCATTACTTCTTATAGAATACGAACAGACTAATCGTGTGAGCAAGGATTTAGATCCTTATGTGACTTTAGATGATAAGCCTCAATTAGATAAATAAGATTTTGATTTTAATTTACTTAACCGAATGTAATTGGAAATAAATAAATTAACAATCCCAAAACTATCAAGGATTTTTAATTCCTTACATATTTCCATTTAAATTTGAAAACTAAATAACTGCAACCGAAGTTTGCAAAAACACAACAGCGAGTCCAAGGCGAATTTATAACAGGTGGACTTGATATTACAACAATTACAACACTACAAAAACCACAAGCATTTTGATTATGTAAAATCATAGTACATTGTCAAAAACATTTGACTGATACAGAAATATAAAATATTGAAAATTATTATTTCTAAAAGTTTTTGTAAAAGAGTTGTTTTTTTTAAATCCCTTGAAATATTTAACAAATATTATTTTGTTGGAAAAATCTGTCAATGACGTGTGTAAACGCAGACTTACATATTTAATTTCTCTTGCTGTTATTTTATTTGTCCTAAAATTGCGGTTCATACAATTCTTTTGTTCCTATTTCATTTCTGTTGAAAATTTCTGTATAAGGAATTCTTTCACTTTTGTTAGGGATTCTATCATTGGGAGATATTTAATTTCTTTTGGGAGATCTTTAATTTCTTTTGGAATTATTGCATTAGGAATCATTCAATTTACAATTTATTTTATTATACATTTTAGTTGTTATTTTATTTTTCTTCCTTGGCCCTTTTTTTAATTTTGGTTGGAAATTATTACATCAGCGAGTTATTTCATGGTACCGAATGTTATTACAAATCGTTCTCAATTTGAGATTGAAATTGTTTACTACCTGTATATCTACCAAGACCTGTGAAAGTATTTTTAAAGACAAGCTTAAGACGTTGTATTGGAAAGCGATTGTTGGACGCGTAGAAGTTAAATTAGTTTGAAAGCACTAAACGAGCCGGAGAAGTAAAACGGGTCAAGAAATTACTATTTAAAATGTTTTTTTTTTGTACCGAAGAAAAATGTAATTTTCCATCACTGATTTCAACACAAAACTTTTGACAGCTTAACAATTTTCGACCATTAAAAAACACGGTGCTTCAAAGAATCAGCTGGACTATTAAACAGACCTGAATTATGGGATCATGCAATCAACTTTCTAGGTTTTTTTTTAAATATGTGGAGATAAAATACAAACTTCAGCTGTCTGTTGTTTTATATTTATTGAAAAAATCTTATTTTTCTTCTTAGTTTTATGTATTGCCATCATATTTTATTTATTTATTTCTTTCCAGTTGTTTTTTGTTACAATTAGTATTTTCTTTTCTTTTTATAAATTTCGTAAAAATTGTGTAAATGCATTTGATTATTCCATATTGTCCGATATAAATTGTGTTTTTTTTTTCTTCTCATCATATTCAATATTTTGTTTTATTTTAATTCTATCAATACTTATGACTATAATTACGGTACAGAGAAATCATTTATTTAATGTAATTTATTTTATAGAAATATATTGTTGGTGGGAGAACACAATGAATGGGAAAACAATTGTCTGCTTGAGTCAATCATAATATATCAAAGCGAATGCTGAAATTCATACCCATGGATTTTTATTCGGCCATTTTAATGATAAAGTTTTACAAAACGTTTGTATCTTTTGCTTCGACGAAGCTAAATCTTGTTTGGCAAAATTATTTAAATCAATTTCACTCACAATAAAATTGTAAACATCTTTAGCTTTTTTATTTTTTTACTCTTCTTTCAAATTCAAACATTCACTATCAGCCTAATTATAAATACTAGAGTACGCCTAGTGGTCGAAATTCGAACGGCAGCTTATTTTATTTGCATTTATTTAAAGAGATAAAATTACCTAATTATTTATTTCCTTCCCCATGGATAAAACAATAAACGAAATAAAATTGCATACAAACACGCACATTTATAAAAAAAAATCTTATTATTCTTATACATATATGTACATACATTACTCTCATTGCTATGCTTATGTTTTTACTTGAACCAATACATAAGTGAATGCGTGTGCGTGTGTATTTTTTAGCATTTGTAGTTGTGTCAACTTTAGGAGTCTTTTATTCCTTTAATACTGAACCGATTTAAATAATATATAGTCGGGTCACTAAAGCTCATTGTTGTCTACCATTTGGTAAAACAATGAAGAAAATCGGTTGGCAAACAAAGGAGAAAAAGGGATCTAGAAATTTGTCTTTGCCTATTTATATATAGATTCCAAAAGAATTTGTTCATGAAGAACGGTTTTTCTGCAGAAAATTTTTTTTCAATTAATTCAAACTCCCTTCTGTTTTATGAGGGATTTTTTTTAGGGAAAACCCAAAATTTATATATATTTAGAACAGAGTAATCCAAATATTCATTTTCTGGGCACAATTGTGCTACAAAAACAATAAAAAAACACACCGACGCTTGTTCTCTTCTATTTCAGTTTGATTTCAGTCGTTAATTGAGTGTTAACTAGAGTTGTGAAAAATCGTTCCTTTTGTGGAATCGTTCCGACCGATCCGAAAGATGAAAGGAACTAGGTCGTTCCTTTCGTTCATCGTTCCTTTTTCTACTTTGAACTGTGTAGGAACGAGGAACGAGTGAAATTGTCTGTCGCTCTTAAAAACATCAACAAACATTGTTTATTGTTTGTTTTCATTTATTGGATATAAAATATTCGTAAAATATTTGTAAAAAATTATAACTGTTATAAAATAAATTGTAAATATAATATTGTCCATTATGTCTTCAACATTGATCTCTCTAAAAAAAATCAACCTTGTTCTAATTGTATAGAATATGTGAACGAAATAATTGTAGCAAACAGTCTTGAAGAGTCAGCAATTTGCTTTTCATACTGATTTTGACATTTATCAGAACAAGTTGATGATTCCTCAAGACGGTTTGCATTTGCGGAACAAGGAACGATTAAAAAGGAACGTTTGGATCGGTCCGAATCGTTCCAATTAGGGAATCGTTCAATGGAACTAGGTCGTTCCGGAACGACACAACTCTAGTGTTAACGAGTGCACATGTGCGGATGGTTACTGGTTTTTTTAGCTTTATTGTTTTTTCAGCTTTGATTTAATTTCAAAATAAACCAGCAAACAAAATAGTATAATGGAAGACAGAATTTTTTTTGTCATTTAAAATGCTTTTGGTAACATGCAATGCATTTTCTGTTACCAAACATTTATAACAAAGAAAACATTTTCAATTAAAAGGCATTTTGACCTTTTTCACAAAGAAATAAATAAATTAAAAGAGAAAAAAAGGAAAATGTTTTTTCTTGAACAAAAACACCTTTATATGCAAAAAATTAAAGAATGGGTTTTGCAAGAAGAGCAAAATGAGGATATTTGGCAAAATAATAAATGGAGATTTCGAGCCAAATCGCTCAGCAAGGCAGACAGACCATTTATGGATGGAATGCTAGCAAAAAATATTTTACAAAAAACTTTTTAAATGTTAAATCTTAAATTTGGAAAACTAAATTTATAATGCCTAAATACACTTAGTTTTTTAAGTTGTAAATTGAACTCGACCAATCAAATATGTGTGAAAAATTGCCTAATTCTGTAAAAACTGAGGCATATTTTATATTTAATTTTATTAACATTTTTAAAACTTCATTTCCATTTTGCTTTTAAAAGTAAAATTCATTACATTTGCAATGCTTAGTTTTTTGTTTGCTGGGCAATATTATCTTATCCAATACAGACGCATTTCATTTATTGAGAGTTTTGGTTAACTATGATTTAGAATAACTACTTTTTACCTTTTTATTTATTTTTTCTCCCTTTTAAACGGTTTATACAAACGGACTAAAAAGTAAAATGAGGGAATTTTTATTCATAATAGGAGAAAAGGAATAAAGTGAAAAATTTCATGAGGAATTTCTGTTTATAATTGGGCTGCATATTTCAAGCGGAGACTGTCGGAGACAAAATGATATAAATCCGAATAATTAGGAAATATTAATTTAGAATTCACGGCAGTACACGGCCAATATTATCAAAAGTTTACACAAACATGTACAAAAAGCGTTCCAGATGAAAAAAATTGTGCAGTTTAGAGCGTTCATGAGAGAGTAATTTCATTTCATTTTCTGTACAAAGTCAGTCCAGCTTTTTTTTTGTTTTGGGTAAGTTCGTGCAAGAATAAAATTATCAGCTGTTTTGTGTTTACATAAATTTTGCCAAAAACATAAAAATAATAAGAGCACTTTTCCACGATCAAAGTTTACTTTGGCAAAGTCTTTTTAATTTTCTTTTAAACTTTGCTTCGCTTCTCCACACGCAAAGTATACTTTGAAATATTTTGTGCTCGTTTGTTTGATGAACATGCAAACGAAACACACACACATGCAACCAAATACAAGTATGCATATGTAAATGACGAACGGAGTAGAAAGCAACTTTGCGAGTACAGCAAAGTGTGTACTCACCTCCATTCTACTTTCCCTTATCATCATCAAACACAAGACTTTGCAAAGTAAACTTTGACCGCGGAAAAGGGCTCTATAACTATACTTTGCGATTAAACAGAGTACATTGCAAAAGAATTACTTTAACACTTTAAAATTGAAAATATTTGGAACAAAAAATAAGTGGAAGAACTGAAAATATTTTTTTGTTTAAATTAAATATTTGACCTTTTTTGGTGTAATTTCAAAATTTTTTCGTAATGAATATATTTTCAATATCTGGGCTTTCAAGGCCCTTTAGTAGAAGATTACATTTTATTTAAAATTATTTCGACGTTTCGTTGGTATTTTCCAACTTTTTTAGGGAATTTTTTTTTTATTTTTATTGGATATATAATTTACATATCTTTAGATCAATTTCACACCATTATGGCCAAGTGAATATGAGACAAATAATGAATTTACAGTCCAAAGAAGGCCGTTGCTTTGATATATTCTTAATCGAACGTCATTAGCAAAAAACATTATTATTGTTAATGAAAAAAATTATTTTTGGCCAAGATGCTGGTTTAAATTTTCCACTGTGCAGTGCTTGCGGTAACAGTTGTAATTAGCCTGTGATGTACACCCTGATGACTGGCATCAGTGATAACAACACGGACTATTAAAGCTTTTGACATGGCATCGCTTTTTTGTTCACCCTTTCCCTTTTCTGAAGTTTACATCAATTACTCTGTATTTTTCTTTTACAATTTTATAAAAATGTTAAAATTTTTTAGTATTGAATTTAACATTTAATTGAAATATGGTTTTCAACTTTTTTTTTTAGTTTTACACAAAAATTTAAGTAGTTTTTAGCCTAAAATTTAATAGAAAAAAACTTAATTAAAATTACTAAAATTTATATTTTTAAATAACTAGAAAATGAATAAAACTTATTAACAATAAAGAGAGTAATATTAATAACTAATTATCATAATAATTAATATCTAATATCGAGTTGAATTTTTGTGTTTTTTATTTTCTTTCAAATTAATAAAACAAAACCAAAAAAAAAGAGTTTAACAATTTCAAGTGCACAATTTACAATTGAATCACAAAATTAGAGATCTTAAAATCAAAATAGATCACAAATTAAATGAAACGGTTGCAGAAGTTTAAAAACGATATGATTTCATTCTGATTTTTCAATTATTTTAATTTGTGTATTTTAAGAGATTTTGGTGCAGAAGCACCGGAGAGAAAAATTGTTTGGCTGTGTTCAGTGAATACTTTTGTTTGACTATTTTGTTTAGGGAAAAATCAAATTGTTTTATTTATGTTGAGGTAGTCATTTTACTCTATAACAGACTATTCGAATTTATAAGTTTTAATATTTGTTATCTTACTAGTTCGCGAACGGAGCTATTATTTCAATTTAAAACTGAAAAACTGAAATAAAAATTAAAAAATATTTCCATAGAAAAAAAATAACAAATAAAAAATTATATAAAAATATTTTCTGGTTATTTGTAAATATTGTTATTTGTAATGATAGTATGTGTGTATGTAAGTATGTAAGACTAGTAATTATTGCATTATTGAAATTTTGATTTTTATAGTGATGAAGAGGACTTTTGTCTCAACCATGTTCGAACTTCGAATTAATCGATCATAACATCATTTAGCACAAATTGCTTACATTTAAATGAGCATTGTATGAGATGCAAGCAACTTTTAGACAATTTGTGTTTACAAATTTCTGATCATACCTAAAATGCTTTTATTGTATATATTTTTTCTTCTTTTTTTTAACGTATAAAAATTTTCAATTTGTTTTCTACCTTTTCAATTCAATTTATTTACAAAACTAATCGTAGTATTTATTTAGTTTGCTAGTTTAGGCAGTGTTAGTTGTTTCATTGTCGGCAGTACAAAATTTATCGGCCATTAATGCTAGAACTTTTTCCAATTTCGAATGTCGATCATCGGCGGTGGCGGTAGCACCTTTACTGCCCCACAAAAATTTTATATGGAACTCGGTTCTAGAAAACAAACAATACAAATGATAATTATATTAAATAAAGTTAAAGTTTATTTGAAGAAAATTAATTATAAATGGTTTATTAAAATTATTTTATAATTAATTATTAATGCCCGAGAAAATGGATAGTGGAGAAAGGACAGATGGTGAAAGTGAGAAAGCGTTATTAAAAGACTTTATTATAAACACCTTTCAAAAAAGACCATAATAGAATGAAGATCTTGAAACGAAAGTGTAAGAAGGTATTTACTAGGCCTTCTCGAAAATCTTAACTAAAAGGCATGTAAAACTGGGATTTGGATAAAAAAATAAGATTTGAGGAGGCCCACAAGAAGGATTTATCACTTGGTAAATCCGAAATTTTTAGCGTACACGTATGTATGTATGGGTTACTAAATAAAAGCCGAAATGCTTGAGCGATCTCGCACCACCGCTGAACTTGATTAATTAACTGCCTGTTCGTCGATATCGAAAGAAACATTTGTTCCGTATTATTTATTAGTTTTGAAACGAAAACAACTGTTAAAATTTTGTTTTTGTATTAAATCTAATTACACGAAAGAAAATTTTCTTTCGATATCGGCGAACAGGCACTAAATTTGAAACCGTATAAAAAAATTATCCTTTAAGATTTCCGATTCCTTACAAATTCTCATTTAAATTTCCAACTCACCTAAATGCATCACTTAACAGTTCATCCAGTCTTGATATAGATTCCTCCAAAATCATTTTCGAATTTTTACGATACAATTTTAAATTATTTAGAAAGTTACGCGATGAATCCAAATGGGCGTAGTTGATGTACATGCCAAAATCATCGGCCTTACTCTCCCACGAAGTTATGCACATGTTGTACAGCGAAGATTTCTCGCTGGTATTATTGAAATTCAAAATATCAATGACCGGGCGATCCTTGAGCAGGACATACAACAGGACATGCGGAACTGTGGTATTCGGAGCTTGAGGATTCGAGCACTCATTCATGCTGATCAGAGTGGGTCGCAGCTTGGCTTCAAACATAAAAGCATCATCGGTATATTTTTGGCGCAGCAAATGCCAAGCGGAAGTTAACTTTTGGATCTGGATAGGAAATAGAAAAATAATAAATAAAAACAATTAAAATAATTGCTTTAAGAAGTTACCTGGGGCATACACAAGCCCAACATGATGGTAGAAAAGCCAAAAAGATTACCCAAAGCAGTCTTGGTCTCCACGGCCACTTGTATCCATTTGCTTAATATTTCGGCACGATCTAAATCCGTTTGACAGGTGAGTATAGTCACCGCCACCATTAATTTCATACACTGAGTGCGTTCAATTAAATCATGGCGAAAAATTTTACCCTGCGGCAGAGTCAACATTTCCAGGCCTGAACAGTCCAACACATTAAATTCATGATCGCTTTCAGACTCTGGCTCTTGTTGGGGCTCTTCAATCAGTAGATCAATATCAATGCGTGTTATGTGCTCGGCCAACATTTTGGGTCCCGTTTCCAATAACATGATTTTAAATGTATTCAAGGCGTCGCCATCTAAAGGTTTATTTTCACAAGACGGCAGCAGAAGAGTGCTAAAGTTCTCCACATCAAATTTGGAATACTAAATCGGGGTATAAATAAGTTTGTATTATTTCTTAACGAATGATCAATATGTGCAATTACCGGCTTAAATTCTGGTATTTCCAAAGTAAATAGCTGATCCTCTGCAGCCTCTACATCGAACTCATTTAAGCTTTTCAAGGTCACCGACGACACGGACGTAGTCATGAATCGGGGATTTTTTAGCACCACACCTCGATGCATTATGAATTCAGTTGCATCGCCAGGCATTGAATCACCCGAACCGTTGCCCGAATCCGAGCCACTCAATTGATAAATACCCGCCATTTGGCCTGGCCTCTGCAAAGGATATTGCTGCTCTAAGCCGCTGGTTGCTTCCTTGTTGGAACGTGATAGACTGGCGTTTTGAGCGCTACTACGATTTGGTTTAGGTGGTGGACTGGGTGGCTTTTCGGGCAGCTCCGGAATTTTACTTATTTCCAAACTAGAAAACAGGCTAGAATCGTTATTGAAATCTCTGGCTAAACTTGAAGTGCGATTGAGGCAATTGCGAAAAGTATTATTGGCCGGCCTGGGTAACGAATGAGTGGTGAATTTCATGTGATTCTCCACCATATCATTGACCGTGCAACGCGCTATAGTCTGGAAGCCATTGGTTGGTATTTTGCCGTGCATATTAAGATTCTCCAAATGAGAGTTTAGTTGGGTCTCACTGGGAGAACCGCACACACTATTGCTCTTTTCAAATTGGCTCAAACGCCTGATGGCCTCAATGCGATAGCCATGTCCATTTGTTTGATTAAGTTGATTCATAGAGCCTCCATTGGCCATAGTCTCCATGGTGGTGCCAAAACCACTGTGCATCAGGCCATCTGCACTGTTACCAGCCTCAGCATTTTTCATATTAGACACTACAATTGCCTGGGCTGGCGTTAAGCTTTGAGAACGTTGTTTCTTCGAGGGCAATCTTGGAGCTGTGTAAAGTTTGCCGCGTGGTGGTGAAGACATGGGACTTTGTTGCTGCATAACGCTTTGCCCGATAGCCGTTGGCAAAGACTGTTGATGTTGCAATGTGCCGTGTGATGGCTGCTGTTGGTTGTTAAGGGAAGTGGTCATGCCACCAAAACGAAAGCCAGCGTTGGCCGCTAAAGGTGAATTCAAAGGACTTGCACCTCTTAGGCCAGCCAACATTTGGCTATGCAGCTGGTTGCCCATAATCTTGTGGCCATAAAACGAAAGCGGATAAGTACGATTACAAGGATATTGTATGCGTGCTCCAGATGCCAAAGAGATGGATTTTCCTGATTGTATACAAAGTGTTTCTGAATAAAAACCAAAGAAAAAAAAAAACGGAAAATATTGAAAAACTTACCACAACCCACATAGAAAGTGATGAGATCGGGAATAGCATCGAAAGCATCTTCTTCGAACTGATATTGTATTCGTTCGTAAACGGTTTCTGGTTGAACCAAAATCTGAAATTGTGAAAATAAGAAATTATTAATTATAATTAAGAGACTGGGAAAATTCTTGTACAACTTACCTTGTTGAGAACAAAGTGCAGCACCGCTGTTTTGGTGCGACAAGTCAAAACGTAATTATCCGGCTGTGAGGTAGAATCTCTGATTAGAAAATCACCTTCTCGCTGAACAATCTCTTCGGCACGCTGACGTGGCAGTGGCCCATGATACCAGGCATGTGAACGTAAATCACGTGAATCTAAGCTAAGTTCCCATTCTAAAGCTTTTTTGAGAGCCAAAGCTTCCTGCTGTTCATTTGTTGGCGGTAAAACTGCACCGATCAGTGAAGAGGGCTGACTAAAGGAACCAGAATTTAATGAATCGTTATCCATAATTGCGTCAGAGATATTTGAGTTGCAATTCTTTGAAGTGCTTATGCTGCTATTGTCCCGAGGTTTTAGTTCTTCATAGCTGAAAAGGTTAAACAATTTTGTATGTATAAGTTTTAAAGAAATGCGAGTCCAACCGATTTGATTATTTGATTGATAGATGATCCTGTTGTCGAGATATATTTCTTAATGAAATCACTTTGGATTATGAACGCCATAAACTTTGCGACCATTAACACAAATTTTTTTTTTAAAGAGAAGTAACACTCATACAATTAGTATGCCTGCCAACCGTTCTAAAATAAATCGGTTAATATTCAACTAAGTTACAGACCTATAAGTGCATAGAGGTACGAAAAACCAGCTTTTTATCCGTAACTCTCGATTTTGGGGTGTCTCGGAAATTTAAAATACAGATTCTTGATCTACTCGACAGCATCTACAAGAAAAATTATTTAATTCCCAGGTATTTTTTATCACACACTGTGTGATAGAAGATTTGTTTACACATGTGAAAATCGTTCGGGATCTAAGAGAATGATGCACTGTATTTGAAAAAAAAATTCCAAGTCGTATACTTAAATACTTTGTTAATTAAATCAATTAAGGCTTTGATTAATTTAATTAATTTTTGTTTGGAGATGAAATTTAGTTTATTTTTATTTATTTCTTAATACAAATACAAAATATTCAAAATGAAATTGATACGGAATTTTTACAGGACCCTCGCTCGCACCTGCAGTGGAGATTATCTGAAAAATTTAAAGTAAATAATTTTTCGCTGGGAATTGGAAAAACACGCACCCCGATTGTTATTACACTCAAAAACCAAATTTGTTTATCATGGTTATACAATAATATTATCTGAGTTTAATAAATAACTTTAGAACATAACCTAAATTACTTTGTGGAAAGTTTGTAAGAAAGTTTTGTTCTTCATGAACTTGTACACCACCACCACTACCCTCATAATTTACGAGTTTGTAAAACACTTCACACACACACACACACACAAACACATACCTTCATGTATACAAACGTAAAATACATACACGCACGCCTGGAAATGGATGCTAGAAAAGTTTTAAATAAAAAATTAATCAGCTTTAATGAATTCAATATGTTCACAAACTTTTAACAATAAATATTATTATAAAAGTGTAACTTAAAAAAAATTAAATATGAACTTGTCTCTGTTCCATAATATATTTTAATAATTAACTTACTTATCATTTTGATATCCTTTAATATTAATCCTTTTGTGTTTTAATTTTCAATTCGTTACACTTTTCTTACAATTCTTTACAATCCTCCCTCAAAAAAAGCATATTTTCTTTTAGAAATTCAACATTTTATTTAATAAATTATTTCTTTCTTATTTCAATTTCATTAGTGGCCCAGCCCAAGAAAATTTTTTCCCTGCTTGACTGTCTCTATATGTATGTGTGTATTTTTTTCTTCTATAATACCCCGTTAGTACGACACTCTACAATCTACACACATCCGCGCTAAATGTTTCAGCTTTAACCACTTTGACTCTCCAACGTGTATTTTGCATCTGTTTTGTGTGTATTTTTTTATGCATTTTTGTGCCGTACGAGGACTTTTTGTAGTAAAAAATATTTCAATCTCTTTTGCTGTTTCCTTTGATTGCTTCATATACGAGAGTAAATAAACTTTGGCATCTTTACACGCAACAAAATTCGAGGGCTTGAAAAGAAGCATAATTAATCCAAGATTCGAACACACTGACGGCTGGAGTGTTTCCTTGAATACTTTTTCATTAATATTTGCTACTTTTGCAACAAAGAATGCTTGTGGGTAAAAATTTTTAAAGAAGTTCTGCATATTTTTCACAAAAAGGAAGAGAACAAATATTTTCCACAAAAAGTTTTTATTTAAGGGTCACTGACGGGGATATCGCAAATATGCTCTAAAAAGAGTATTTTATGCTTATGAAATATGCAGTGAAAATGTGAAAATATGCTCTAAAAACTTAGTGTGAAGTCAAAATTCTTCGTCGATAAGCCAGCTACGATTCAATAATTGGAAGGTAACATTAGTCGCGTAATTGGCGAGATACCGGTAGCAATAGGAAGTTGGACCCTCCAAGTGAACCACCTACAGCGTAGGCGCAGTCAACATTTGCATGAAATTATTTTTAATAAGTCAATGGCCCTTATTATGAGTTGCATTCGATGTTCGATTTTCGTTGGCTATCGAACTTCGAACATCGAATATCAAATTCGTATTATGAACTGGTAGCACAACGAATTCTCAATCAAACACAATTTTGCTTTCGATGCCATGTGGCAGTTTGTAATTATAATTTAACGCGAAATATTTTTTAAACAATTTTGTTTAAAATTATATGCAAATTAAATTGAACTGAATCAAGTATATATTTGTCATTAATAAGAATGCATTATCTGACTTTATTTATCACATATTTAAAAGGTTTTTACAAATTAATCGAACAAATATAATTTTTCCATACCTCGCCTTAATACAACCATTTATAAAACATATAAAATTCAAACGTATAATTGTAACACACTTTTGTATGAAAATTACCAAAAAAAAATACAATACTGTATAAATAGACGATTACACAACACATACGACGTTAATATGAGTTTGTGAATTGAACAATTGTTCTTTCGGGCATTTAATAAAGATTTCGAAACCAGGTGATTGCAGGCGACTGCTCGCTCAGCTAAAACAAAACTTCATTGTTTCATTCCTGTCCTACTCTATGCCAGTACCCCAGGGCCCTACATGGGCACTGAACACAGTTCATGAACATTGTTGATCAGGCCAATGCACCTAACTCCATTGATAGCGTTTGTTGCAAGGAAACAGCAAATCGGGTACAAGTCTCTAATTATTGCAAGTCACCATCCCTGCGATTTAGATTGAAGCCACAGCGGCAACGGGTATTCTCGAAGGATATCCCAGCTATTACCGGACAAGGAATCATGATTCGCTTACCAACAAACTTCACTCGAGAATTGCAGAACCAAGGATTTTCTTTCAAAGCAAAAAGCAGGGACACAACGAAGTCTCGGTTTTGATTTCTGAAGAGGTGCCTGATTGACCGCAGTTCTGTTGCCAAGTCTATTGATTTCCGTAGTACCGCTGTATGTGGTAACGAAAAGATTATTCTTTTCACCGCTTCGGTTCACAGGGTCAAAATTTTTAAATAGCTTTTTATCATAGAATTGAAAAACGTGCAGACAAGCAGCAGTTGGGAACTTGAGTACAAATTATTCTACACTGTTTTTTTATTTTATTTTTTATAAAAAATGGGAATTTGTTGCGAAAAAAATTGTACCACACATTTTACCAAAATATTGTTCTTCGCTAGCATCAACTGATGGGAATGAAATTTCCCAATTATCAGACAATAGTTAGACTTCACTAAAGAACGTGGTTTCAAAAAAAAATTCACACAAGACTTCAATGATTCTACAAATTGAATTTCGTTAAGTGTACCTAAACACTTTCTTTCTTTTTTCCTTTAATATTTCTTGTCATATTTTCAACCCTCTATTTTGAATGCACTTTGCTGGGATTAGAAATCAAGAAAAAAAAGTCCTGACAAGGGAAGGAAAGAAATTCATTTGTAAGAGCTAAAATATTATTTAACAATTTTTTCTCACGCATGCGCAAATCTTTTGTTATTATTTATAACAATATATCTTTTTATTGCTGACAGCCAGCAGCAGCGGCTTTAATACCATCAACAATTCTGAAATGGGGTGTGTTCAATGTCAGAACATTAAAAGTGTACTCCGTACAACGTTTTCTTTGCATAATTTCATTTGCTAAGCAGAACAATGAGCACTGGACTGCTACATGAGTTGTTAAGATTCCAATGAAATCGTTACTTTTAAAATTGAAAAACAAAAACTGACACAAGTTATAAATGATTGATAAAAAAAATATGAAAATGAGTTTTTCACAATTCACGCAGTTCAATTGTCTGAGAAGCTTTTTAAAAAAATTTGATTAAAATTTTAAATTTTTTCTTAAATTTCATTAAAATTTTAAATTTTTTGTTATACAAAAAAATGTGGAAGTGAGAGAGCTGCCCTTAAATCTTCTGAAAACAAGATCGGGGGGCGAATTGCGGCATTCGATATCGAACGAAATTTCCATACAAATTCAAAAAATTTTATATGGTATTTCATTCGATATTTCCATACAAATTCAAAAAATTTTATATGGAATTTCATTCGATATCGTGTGCCGTAATTTGTCCCCAGTAAACAAAACATATGTATTTCAAATAATAAGTGTGTTCGAGTACCCAAAAGTTTTTGAAAATTTTTACTGAACTTTACTGCATTTTACTAAATTGCGTTTGTTTACTCAAGTTACAGTAAATGAGAACACGAAATGAGAGCGTAAAGTGACAGTTCATGGCTGAGAATTTACAAATTTTTACTGCAGAAATTTCTTGTAGTAAAATTTAGTAAAACAGAAAAACATATGAATCAAAAGGTAATCAAAGAAAAGTAAGAAGTTAAAAAGTATACTATTTGTGAAAAAATTATTTAAAAGAAGAAAAACTGAGTTAAAATAATAAAAATTATATTAAATAAATTATTTTTACACTATTCGTTCGTTAAATATGTATGTATATTATGCTTTTTAAAAGAAAAAAATTTTGTCGAAACTATTTAAAGCAATTTCCGTTGTTATTTTGTTATTTCCTTAGAGTTGTGAAAATGCTAAGTATATGGTTACTTAGTACTGTATTCGCTTTTAAGGTAGTCAATAGCAAAAATAAATGATCACATACGTTTTAATAAATTTAATCAGACACAAGTTAGGAAAATCAAATAAAATAAAAATAAACACATGGAAACGATTATAGAAAATAATTTGCGTATATTTTCTTAAAATATTCATGATATAATAAATAGTGCTTCGAGTACCAACAAGAAAAAGAGTTGAGTAGTCAAAAGTGTAAATATATTTCAACACTTTATTGATTTGCAATCGCCTGTTTCCTTAATCTTACTAATTTTTACAATTTTTCCGTTCGCGTACTTTTTTGAACAACAGCTTTTTTGAGAGTAAATTTTTCAGTTTACTCAGTAATTACTCATTTACTGCATTTTACTGTAAAAGTACTCGAACGCAGCTAATATGTCAGTTATTTTTAATATGTCAGTTATTTTATTTTTGTTATAAATCATGATCTAATAATACAGGTCTGTTTAGTACTACAACAATAAAAAAAACATTAGGAATTTTGGTTTTATTTAAAATCGCAGGGAAGTCGAAAATAGTTGAAGAAAATTTTATTTTATGTTGGTGATGGAAAATTAAATTTTTCTTCGGTACAAAAAATATTTTAAATATTTTTTTAAATATTTTTTTTAAGTCCCACAGTACTAAAATGAAATCTTTGTAAACTAAAAACATATAATATATTGTATTTGTTCTTGTGTTGATTTTACCTGATAACAAACATTATTTTTAACTTATTTTTACAGCAAGATAAAAGTTTGAGATTAAAGTTTGATCTCAAATTGACGTTCAGTTGAGAGTAAATGTTTGGTGTCGAGTCGGACATTTGAGAGTAAAATGCCGACCTTAATGTTAAACTACATTGATCTTCTTCAAGACTGCGAATATTTAAAAAAGTATATTTTCCTAAATTGTAATGTTTCTCAAACTAAAAATACATTTCAGTGTAAAACTTTGTAATTTGTGCGCTAATAAATTTACAATATTTCAAAACGTTGTTCATGCGTAAAGCGACTAATTTGGTCCTCGTTTTTGTGATACTGACCGATAGTAAATAATTCGCATAGAAAAAACCTACAAGTGTTAAAGTGACATATCAACCAAAAAGAGGCTTGTACTTGAACCTTCCGTTATATGAGGTCGTCCTTAGAGCATCGTAAATAATTAATCGAAGGATTTATTATTTAAAAGTATGAAAAATTCAACTATTATGGAATAATTTAATTTCAATTATATATTAAGAACTAACAAACACATTTCTGAAGTTGAGAAAAACCCAAACATTTATGCAAAATCCTATTTTTCAGAAGTTAAATTCAAATGATTTTTAAATGATATATAGTTAGGGAGTTATCACATTTTCATATCTGTTATGGGGAGTTATTTACTTTTTCTGAGGCTTTTTAAATTGGGGAAATATTGGAATTGGCATTTAATTAATTTTTTCTTGGGATTTATTTAGTTTCATTGAGACTTATTTAATTTCTTTGGGAGTTATTTTATTTGTCCTAAAGTTGCGGTTCATACAATTCTTTTGTTCCTATTTCATTTCTGTTGAGACTTTCTGTATAAGGAATTATTTCACTCCTGTTGGGAATTCTTTCATTGGGAGATATTTAATTTCTTTTTGGAATTATTGTATTAGAAATCATTCAATTTACAAATTAATTAATTTTGCACTTTCATTTCATTTTTTCCCGTTTCATTTTGCATGGAAATTATTTCATTTGCGAGCTGTTATTGCAAATCATTCTTAATTTGAGATCGAAATTGTTTACTACTTTAATATGTAGCGAGACCTGTAAAAGCATTTTTAAAGACAAGCTTAAGATGTTGTACTCTTTCAAAATACTTTTACTGTGTTTAATATGTTGAGATATACTGGAAAGCGATTGTACAATTAATAGAAGTAAAATTAGTTTGAAAGTACAGGGTGGCCCAAAATCAACGAATTGCTTATAACTTTTTTATTATAATTTTTTTTCTTTTCTTTTCAGTATTTTGTAAAGAAGACTTTGGGGAATTTAAAATGGAGCAGTACTCAATTGAACAACGTGCCCAAATGGTTGAGCTTTATTTTTCAAATCAACGATCCATTGTTTTGAGTCAGCGTGCATATCGTCGTTATTTTAATGTGCGGGTTGGACCCTCAGAGTCAACAATAAACCGTCTGGTTGTAAATTTTCGCCAACAAGGGGCAGTAAGGAACCTTCCTGGTGCTGGCAGACGACGAACGGTGCACACGGATGACAATATTGAACAGGGACAGAGGAGTATTCGGGAAGATGCAGAAACATCAACCAGGAGACGTTCGACACAATTAATGGTGTCAGATATCGGACAATGTTGGAAAATTTTTTAAAGCCAGCCGTGGAAAAAACCATTTGCAAGTATGCTTCCAACAAGATGGAGCCACAGCGCACACTGCAAGGGACACAATGCTTCTTCTACGAGACATCTTTGGTGAACGAATTATTTCGCGTACAAATGATTTTAATTGGCCTCCGCGTTCACCGGATTTAACCGCTCCAGACAGTTTTCTTTGGGGTTATTTGAAAGGAAAAGTCTACATTAATAAGCCCAGAACCATCCAGCAATTAAAAAGCAATAGACGTGACGAAATAAACAACATAACAGCTGAAGTTTTACGAAAGGTGATGGAAAATGTGTTGGAAAGAGCACGAATATGTCATGCAGCAAATGGCCACCACTTGCGAGATATTATTTTTCATAACTAAACTTAAAATATTCCCCATTTATATTCTGTATTAAAAAAAATTTTATAATTATGTATTAAATAAAAAAGTTATAAGCAATTCAAATCCCTTCGTTCATTTTGGGCCACCCTGTACTAAAAGAACCGCAGGAGTAAAACGGGTACAAAAAGATTTATTTAAAATATTTTTTTGAACCGAGGAAAAATTTAGTTTTCCATCATTGATTTCAACACAAAACTTTTGACAGCTTAAAAATTTTCGACCATTAAAAAGCACAACGCTTCAAAAAATCAGCTGGACTATTAAGCAAACCAGTTTTATTTGATCATGTTATAAATAAAATACTTACATTACATCTGTGTCATCGAATATGAAACGTTTTTTATCCACGGGACCTTTAGCAGTTGACGATAGTGTATCTCGCTGATAAGAATTTCGTTTGAGTGTTTGCGAAGCATCATGAAAGCTTGAACGTTCTGTCAGATACATGGCTGGGCAGGAGCTTTTGCGTCTTTGTAAATATGATGATGTTAACGCTGTTGATACTACAATTAAAGGGCACAATTAATTAAAGATTATTTGAATGTGATTGTTATTTCGAACAAAAGAGGTTATTAATCCAAAGTGATTATTATTAAATTTATTATTATTATTAAACGGGCCAAATAAACTACACAAACGCTTTGACAAACACATACATACTCTCCGTTTGCAAATACACGATACAAACATGATTTATATAAACACAATTACGAACACACAAACAATCAACATGTTTGCCAAAAATTTAAAATTTTTGATTTTCGTACAAACATGCCTCAAACTTTTGTGCAAACGGGCAAACACCACCAATAAACAACGCAAAAGGTTTGTAGAAACGTAAAATTTGCATTTGTTTGTCAAACCGTTTGTGTGGTTTATTCTTTTTTTCTTTCAAAATCGAGTGTTTAACCTCTTTCGGCAGGACATCATTGAAGTTATCGAAATATGAAAAAAACTAAATTTTTATAAAAAAAAATAATTAGGGACTTTCTATACTAAGGTAACGATATGTTCGTTTGTTTTATTTTTTCTTATTATTAATTAAACGCACCGTTTTCAATATTCATGGACATACGTTGTTTTGCTTGAACTCTCACCAAACTTGACAGCATTTTGGAACGATGTTCTGGATTTCGTACACCTTTTAATCTTAACTCGCCATCATCTAAGTCCAAGATATCCTCAACACAATTAAACATATTAAAATTAGCTAAAATAATATAGAAAATTAAAAAGAATAATCAATAAAAATTAGTAGCGGTAGTGCAAATTTGTTAGAAATCATTTCTAGGAAAGTTCTACTCCCGATTTGGAAACTGATTCTGTTGGTTCTTAAGCATAATTCAACTGAAGCTGGAATAATATCATGCAATGAGGCGGATATAGTTTTCCATTATTAATGTTACACCCTCGTCTTTACAATTAAATAAACATCTGATGATTTGGCTTAGTGAAATCTCTTACTGCAAGACGTCGTAGAACATACGCGTTAAGATTTATTTTTTCAAAATTATTATGCCAAAAAATTCCATTATTTGGGTAACTTTTGGTTGCCAATAAATGCAGTGAGTTCACTATTTCAACATACATTCATACTGTTGCAGTTCCAAAAACTCCAGCCATTCTCTAATCGAGATTTTCTTATTAAACACCATCGTTGTGGTGGTGTTGGCATCTTTGCGACGCATCGTTGAATAACGAAAACTCCAATAAATACTGCCGCGGCGATTGGTCATGCCTTTGGCATCCTTCTGTCTTGTTTGGACATTTCCCATGCTTTTCAACAAGATTTTATTTGCACGGTATTTCTTTTAACTTTAAAATTTTACATTCACCACTTATGAAACACTATTTCAATTATTTCAAGCATTTTGCTCTTGATGTGTTGGACTAGCTTGATAATTTGCTGACAACTGACTCCCACTGTCAATGTCGCATTATGCAAAAGCAATTGTGCTTCACGAACATGTACTACAGATTTGATTATAAGTTTATTTATTTATTTTTTTGTAAATAAAAATGTAACTGAGGTATTATTTTTCAGTATTAACCCATTAAATGGGGATACATTGATAAAATGATTCGAAAATGTTTGAGTGTTTAATTTGATTATTATAGTCAATGAATAGTTTTGGACAAGTTCAATTCCTTTTTTTATACTTAATTAATGTTAAGAACTTTAAAGAAGACAAGAAAATTTATGTATATCAGGGCAGCAAAGGAAAAAATTTATTTTCTGTACCGCCATGCACATCATCCACACCCACTTCCATCCAGTTGGACAGATATAGCAACAAATGTAAAATCTATTCAACGAAGCAGTGGATGTAAATAAAATAAAAGAAGTTGTTCTTTTCTTTCCAAATGATTTCTAGTAGCCGACCGATCGTTCTGAGGGCAAATTATAGCATTCGATATTGAACGAAATTTCCATAAAAATTCAATAAATTTTGTATGGGATTTCGTTAGATATCGAGTGCCATAATTTGCTCCCTGGTTCGGTTCCGGAGTTCGATAAAAAGCTGTATTTAGTTGATGTTCGGCGTTCGGTACAATTTTGTTCGAATACCGAACTTAGTATAAGTTTTATTTTTGCACACGTTTTTATATCGTCTAATAAAACTAAAAAATTTGCCTCGAAAAATATTAAAGTAAAAAGTAGAACGTTTTCAAAATAAACGGATTTTATTTGTTTTAAGTTTGTTTATATTAAATAAATAAAGATCTGTTTCGAGTTCGGGCAGACACAATTGATTTATCATCTCATCATCTCCATCACAATCTTGGTTAGAACGAAGTTTTACTCACTTTACTTAATTCTTCTAATATTAATCTACTTGTATCGGGTGTTTTTTTATAGAGTGATAGAAGTTTAAATCATAATAAATCATAGTAATATATTTTTGATATCAATGAAACGTTCTCTATTGGATAGAAAATTTTATGACATTAATGTTTAAATATGATTTCGGACATGTGGCCGCCACGGCTGGCGCGTACAAGGCGCAATCTGGAACACCAATTTTCTCAAACTTTTCGCAGCATTTGCTGCCGTATCTCGCCGATAACTCTTCGAATGTTGATTTCCAGGTGTTCAATTGTTTGTGGTTTATCGACGTACACAAGTGACTTTACCTAACCATAAAGAAATTAATCCAATGGGGTTAAATCACACGATCTTGGGGGCCAATTAATTGGGCCATTTCGTGAAACAAATTTTCGTCAAAAGTTTCCTTGAGCAAATCAATTGTAGCGCCCGCTGTGTAGCATGTGGCCTGTTGGAACCACATATCAGCAAGATTAATGCCAGCTAAATGAGGTACGAAAAAAAACTTCGAATCATGTTCCTATACCGTTCACCATTGACAGTAACATTCTGACCATCATCGTTATTGAAGACATATGGGCCAATGACTCCGCCAGCCCATGAAGCCCACCAAACAGTAATTTTCTTTGGATGTAAATGGTGTTTCGACAAAAGCTTGTGAATTCTCTTCACTCCAAATGCGACAATTCTGTTTATTTACGTACCAACAACCAACAAAAAAAAATGGACGAAGTGCACGATAAGTTTGACGAACAGAACCATTATTTTGATTAAAAATTTCCACAATTTGCACGCGTTGC